>BRZM01000024.1:1702977-1929919 GCA_033238685.1 Lates japonicus
TATAATTTTGCCCAATCTGGACGACTGTAAGAGCTGCGTTGAACCCAAGAAAAAAGCGTTATTTTCCTAGCGGTGTGTGTGTGTGTGTGTGTGTGTGTGTGTGTGTGTGTGTGTGTGTGTGCGTGCGCTGTAGAGTTGGTTGGCAGGGCTCTTAGGCTGTCCTCTTACAGACATGGATGAAGTAGCAGGGAGGCTGGCTCTGGCCTGGGATGTACGTCTTGAAATCTCCGAAGACGTTGTGCTCCATGTTGCCATTGAACGCCTCGTTCAGCAGCCCTTTGAAGCTCTCCAGGCGGTGAGGGTAGTAAGACAGACGGAATTTACTAGGAAGCACAAACAGAGCACGCACATGTCATTATTCTCACAGCCAGTCAATAAATGTACTTTTTTTTATTGTGTCTAATATGTCTGGGAGAGGAGTCCATCGACCTTGACTGTGTGAGATTTCAGAGAAAAACATCAGTGTCTGCACAGTGAAACAACAACCCCACACTGTGAGACAAATATTATCTAATGTGTTCCAACACCTTTAAGGCCGCTCAAAGGCTGGCACAACACTGTCTGTGTAATCGCACATAGAATTTACATGATATACCTACCTATGATGGCTGATAAGGTCAGTGGATTCTTGACATGCAAATATGACATTAACCAAAAATCACAATCACCATAGCAAATCTGTCACAAATACTGGCCGGTTTCATTATCAAATGTAATTTGGGTGCAAGAGCGACTGATACAATCGCAAATTAGCTGACTTTGACAGTGACATTTAAAAGATAGTTACTACCCAGCTTCTATGAATCTTCCTCCTTATCTTAAGTACAAAGGCAAAGCGGGGAAATTGAAAAAAAGTAAAATTAATATCATGATGTGTTTCTCCTGTCTCTAGTTTGTCTTGCAGTTTTCAAATAAGGTAGCCAGGGCTGAAATCTAGTATGTCGGTGTCAATGTATCTTCTGTGCAACATGATACTATAATTCACAGTAAAACACAGGGATTGACATTTAAATGTATTTGTATGGCCCAGTGTAGCAGTAAGGACTCTGTCATTTTGTCTGATAACTTAAACTCCCTTAAAATGAGCATCTATGTTGCCAACTCTAAAGAGGAAATCATATAACAGGCTTTGTGAACTGGTCAGGGCAGAGACTTTTCTATTCTATTTAGCTGACGATAGCAAGCAGAGGACATAAACAAAACTAGAAATGTGACAAATGAAAAAAGGGACAACTACCTGAGCTCTATAAACTAAGCCCATGTAATGCCAGTGTATCTACCATTTAACATGAATCCATCTTTGCCATCTCTCAGTATGGGGAAACATGGTATTTTGCATCTTAAAGGAATAGTTTGACATTTTGAAATAAACTTATTTGCTTTGTTGCTGAGAACTATTGTAAATGAGAAGATCAATACCATTGTCCTGTCATTTCACTGAGGACAGCTCACGATTAAACAACTTGGTTGCAGCCCTGGGTGTTTCAAATCTGACTTACTTGTTGCTGTAAGCTGGCTACTGACTTCAGGGAAGGTTCTGCAGGAGTGGCCTGGGGCGTGGATAGTGTAGTCAGAGTAATCACTGTAGGGGTTTACTGTTGACCCCACAGCACTGAGGTGGAGATGTCCTGATGGAATCACTCTACCTTCTTACAAACACACACATACATGTTTATATGTACAGCAGGCGAGCACAAGATGATGCAGAACACAATTTTCACCTTCTTGTCAGTAAAGTAACTGAAGTGTGATTAGAAGTAACTCAACAACACCACGAGGTTGCTCTTGTTATGGAGGAAAATTGGACCATGAGGTGCAGACTCTGGGATTATGGGAATTATCAGGAGTGGATTCATCTAGCATCTCACGACTGTTAACAATATTTATATCTAGGCCTTCCAGCATGGATAGTTTCTACATTAGCTGGATTAAAGAATATGGTACTTGTTTTTGAGAAAATACGTAAGTCCAAATATGGCTCATTACTGCTGGTACCTTCTGTTATGTCTTTGTCTTTTTATAGATATATGAGCTATAAAACTGCAGGACTGGTTGAACAGATGTCAAATCTAAAGGATTCTGCTGTGATGACAGAAAAAAGAACAAAAGCTAAATCTCTGAGTGATGAACTCTTCCTGTTGGTGCTATGTTTCATGTGCAGATGATACGCATTTCACCAACAAACTAGATGCTACACATCATTTTGGCAGCATATGTCCACACTTGTTTTCCCATTTTTTCCCAGTGGCCTTTCCTTCCCAATACTCCTGACATTATCTGTTTTTGTCCCTATTTGCAAAAATGGTCTTAAAACTCACAATTTCATACACATTTCCTTCTGTTTTCTGCACTGCCAGTTTCCACTGAAAATCTCACAATATCCGGCAGGCTCTGACTGGAGAATTGGTCTTAAGCTCAGCTGCTGCTGGGGATGGTGTAAGTAAACCATTCATAAACAATACTGTCTGTCCAACTCCTTTCACAAAATGAAAAGCCAGATAGTGCAGAAACTTTAGATTAAAGAAACTTTTTATATTGCCCTTTAGGTTGATGGTTTGGTCTTCTTTGATGTCTATGAATAGTCTCTTGGTAGCATTTCAATTTTCTTGGAATCATTCAAAATGTGTCCATGTCATTCTAGAGTCTGTTTAATAACCAGGTAAAAGTAAATAGCGAACTAAATGGTCCAAATGAAAAACACTCATATTATTATTACCCTTTTGGCAACACTGTACCATTAGATTCTTGGCATTTCACAGACTGTTGAGATACCAAGACACAGTCAATAAAAACAAGGTAAAAGCCATACATAATAAATACATTCTTAACATAAAAGGCACTGGGGATGGGAAATGTCAAACAGGTTTGTGGATGGCCAGGGATACAGCCACCAGGGACTCAACCACACACACTTACAGTTTACTTCAATGCAAGATTGGAATCAGTGATTGAAGCCATGTTGATGATAAAGAGGCTTCACGCTACGTGATAGACTGACAGGTCTTGTCAACATCCAGAAACCAGGATATACAACACAACAGAAGATCTTAAACAGTCAGCTCACATTATATGGATTATGATCTTAAGTGTAACATACTGAAAATGATAATGTAGAAATCTGGTTACAGGGAATGAAGGTCGCTGGGTTATAAAATGAAACATGTCAAATTGCAGCCTCTAAGAAAAACTGTGCTTTACTAAGTTAAGTACAGATCACAGCTCATTTCAGATACTGTATATCATTATCAGTGTATATGTTGAACAATAAGTATGGTAACGGTCGGCTGTAGTACCTTGTAGTAGATGTTTTTGCCTTGTGGCGCCCGCCCAGTCTCCAGGATGTAGTCGTAGTTACGGTGGTCAATGATGAGGATCCCACCTGGTCTGACCATACTGGCAATGTTCTGAAGGGCCAACTTTTGGTCGCTCTGGTCCCCTGGGAGCAGTACGACACCAGCAACATGATCAATTACAAATTAAGAGAATGGTCTTCAAATTACATCCTTGTAGTTGGAAATTACATTGGCAGCTTGACGTGAGTGTTTGGAGGCAACTCAAGAAAATACCATGTGCATCAGTTCAAAGACAGATTCTGTTTGTTTGAGATGGTGTGGAATGAATCCCAGATGTCTTTGATTCTTAACGTGAAGTGAGGAGTAAGTGGAACACTAGGGGGGAACTTGAAAAACCAGGGGAAAAAATTGCTTTTCTAACCTTTTACCTAATTGCAGTGATGTAAGAGTGTACACCAGGGTGTGTCAGTACATTGTGACATCACTGTTGGGTATGGTCAAAGGTGTAGCAGACTTAAAACTTGCTGACACGTCTAGGTGTCAGCTAAATTTAAATTACAAACCGTTAAATCAATAATCCAGAGAATACATCTGTATCTTACCAACCAAATCCACCAACAATAAGAGAGAAGGTGACTTAAAAAAAGTTAATGGATCTCCTTATGTATGTACCTTTAAAGTCTGGTAAATGGGCGAATGAGTTGCCGAGGCAGATGACGGCATCGAAGCCATCCCCTGGTTTCTGAATATCTTCTGGTAACGTCAGCCAGTTGGCCTCTTCAATAACTGCAGAGAAGAAAGAAACAAAAGGGCAAAAAGAAAATGAAAACATAAAGATGTCATCTGAGGAATGTGATCCGATATGTCACCTGAGAATACACAGACGTAAAATATCATTCTCAGTTTATCCAGTAAAGACAACGGTGAATGTAACTTTAAAACATTTTGGACAGTCAAACACGACGATTCAATCCTAACAAAATGAAAGATTTCATACCCCACTGATCAAAAGCTGGCTCTTTTCTTCTCTCCCATCTTGACTTCAGTGCATACTTGAGCATTTTGTCACTGGCATCCACGCTCACCATATTAAACCCTTCCTCCACCAACATAATAGAGTCAACCCTAAAAAACACAATAAAAAAGTTCTGTAAAAAAAACAGCCTAACCTCACAAACTCAGCTAATAAAAAATAATAATAATAAAAAAGTGAGACAAGTATTTCTGAAATGTTTACCAGTGGTAACTTTATCCACTGTTGGTTTTATTGATTCTTTTAGATGAAGACATATGACTTTTAAGATTTAATCTGGCATCAAGAGAATAAGTGATTTCCTACATTAAGATGAAAAATATATTTCCTGCTCTTATAATACACAAATAAGGTGGGATTGTTTTTCCATGTCTAACCAGTTTGACCACATCTGAATAAAAATTTTCACAGTGAGTGTACTTAAGGTGGTTTATTCTAACAAACACTGTTTGCTCACTGACTGGTGTCAGGAAATTACTTTAATGTTTCACAGGTATTATGAGTGTTGAGTTGATATTTAATAGCCAGTAGCTCCTGGCAAATTTCAAACACGCTTTCCACACACTAACTAGTTGTAAGTTAATGTTAAACAATATTCAACAATATTCACTACAGACAAATTCAAACAATGGAACTGAATTGAGCCCAAGTCAAAAAATAAGCAACACAGGAGGGAGATTCAATGGACAATGATCTAAAACAAATGTAGTATACTACAATCATTAACAGCAAATGAGTAACTGCAAATAAACAGTATACAGTAAGATGAAAAGGGACTAATGCAGGGTACAATTGTAGGCCAGGATAAACCACATACTTGTGGTTAAGGCAGCATTTCCCACAAGCTCTGATTCACTTGCAGTTGCGCAACATAAATCTCAAGGCAAAACAAAAGCAGAGAAAAAAAAATCCTCTCTGGTTCAGACCAAAGTACTTAGGCTGCAAGTCATGGTGATTATTACATAAATTGCAAATATCAGTCTGCAGTTTTTTCTTCTCTTGCATAAGTTGTCTTTAACTCTGATGACTGAACAACTGGAAGGCCTGGCATCACACGCACACTTAGACAGCCAAAAATAGCAGGGCCATTTGTAACCTCATTCCACTATGAGCGTGTTTACATCGCCCCAGATGGTCGTGCTACTGAGACACACTACTACTATGGAATGGGGTCAAAGTCAGTGTGCTAATTTTCTCCATACTGGATGAACAAGTCCACACCGCCTGTGCTCTGTGAGATAATGAGCTTTACAATATATGCTTCGAGATGTATATCTCCAAAAGCAGAGGCGGTTATGGAAAAGATTATTAGCTCTGTAGTATTTATCAGCCAAAAGGTCAGCACTTGTTGAGAGTAAAATCCTGTAGTAAATGATAATGTTTAAAAACAGCAGCTGAGGTTAACTGAGGGGCTTGGCAGACAGGTTAAAGTATGATGTCTTCTTGTCTGAGTTTGGCCAGTGGCCTTGTTTCTGTCCCAGATCCACTATCAGTGGAAGTAAACACTTCAGGGAACCAGTCAAAACTCACTTCAGCAACCCAGCACCAGCTCATCACCACTAATCCCTGCATGTGCAATCCTGCACAAGTGACATACAGCAGCTATTTTCCAGCTTTACAAACAATACACTACATTCCCCTTTCAGCAGCCCCATAAAGATCAGGACATGCTTCAAATGTAGGTAACTGATATACATTCAAATGGCAGAAAATGCACAGGGAGCTCCATAACAACACTTGTACCTTGAAGCTTTTGTTTGAGCCTTCTTAGTTATAAAATGAAATCACGTTTAATAAACACGTGTAAACTCATCATGGTCCCAGCCACAGACTGCTGCTGGAGGCGGGAGCTGGTACAGTGGCTTGTGCAACTCTGCATTTTCTTTCATTATTCTGTGGCCTAATCCGGATTTTGTTCAGAAGTAACAGGGTCAGCGAGTTGAAATTCCAGGGAAGTCAAACCAACCTATTTGTCTATTAAGATGCCTCTCTTACAAAATTGTATAATTTTTTTTTTTTTTTTTTACATATTTAAAAACACTGAATTATCACAACTTGGCTAAATGAAATGAAATCAGTACTGCTGGTCTTAAGTCTCCTGTCAGCTTCTTATGTTCTCTTGTTCCATACGTGGCAAAATTCACATCTTGCAAAACGAGGTCCATAATCATACTGTGTGTTTCAGGCAGGTCACACCCATTCACAAACCTAGGGTGTAATTATAGGAACCAAATTATAATAAACAACTCCATGAATGAAATGCATACCTTTTATAACGACTGGGTATCAGTCTTCGTTTTGGTAGACTCGGTAGACAACTCATTAAGTGTTAACGTTTACAACGGGATCATCTGTTATACTACATTTACGATAAATCAAATGTGCGAAACAAAGGTGACATTTTATTTAAGCAGTGTAAACTTGAAGGTAAGGACCAATACCGAATTAAAGACTGGATGCTACAGATTAAGAAAATATATTAAAGTTTCAACCAAGTGTGTTACATTTGCTCCTGCTCACGGATATATATTAAATTGAGGTGACTTTAAATGGAGTTTGGTGAGACGCTCACTGCCGCAGCAGCCAAACCCCTCGACAACGTGCTAGTGTAAAAGTGCTGAGTCGGCCTGACATTACCCTGTTCCGCAGGCTACATCCAGCACTCTTCGCACCCCTTGCTCTCTCAGCAAGGACACCACCCAGCTTTTGTACTCCTGCGTCCTACTCTGCGTGTCTCCGATGTACAGCTCCCAGACTTTCGCTGCTTTGCCGTCGGCATATTGATCAGGGAGACCCTCGGCGGCAACACCGAGAGAGCGGGTCCTAAACACGCTGTCGACCGACATACTGCTGCTTGTACCTGTGTTTTCTCTTTGCTTATACAGCAAACCAATAAGGTATTCAGCAAGCGGACTGTTTTAAATGTGTGTGAAACGTGCTACTTGTCTGGCAGGTACCGTCTCCACATGCTAGCTCAGATTTAGGTTGTTATTATTTATACGAGCAAAGCAGGAGAAACTTTAACCCAATGACACTGTGCTGTGGCCTGACGCCTACTTTCTGATTGGACGAAGCGTCGTGTTCACGTTAGTAGACGTACCGGACATTGTAAGATCTTTTTTTTTTTTTTTTTTTTTACCTTAAATTTGTCTCACAGGGTAATTTCCTCACTATACTGCGTTATATAGTACAGTATTAGAGAAGACTTTCAATCAGATAGATAGATAGATATGTAATAGGTGATGTTTTGGGTTAAGTTTAGTGAAATGTTTCCTGTTAGAAGTCCGCTCAGCAAGACAAAGTTATACTCAGCCTACAAAGAAGGCGTTGCCTGTGAGTCTATACTCAGGGAGTAAACCTACATGTAACATTTCATCATTTATCATTTCATCATGCACCATAGACACGTCACTGATGTAAAATATGATTAATGTTGTATGATTGTAATAATTTATTTGTAGCTTTATACAAAAGCAACAATAATCCAATCCAATCCAATTCATCTTTATTTAAAAAGCGCTTTAAAAACCCACAGAGGGACAAAGTGCTGTTGCACTTCACAAGTACATAATGCATATATCATGATTCAAGTAATCCTGAAAAATAATTATAGCAAATAGAATAGTCACATCAGTTGAAATGATATAGATTACATGGAGAAAATGTATAAAATAAAATATGAACACAGAGTATTGAGAGGCTATCCACCACCAAACAAACAGGGCTCTTTTTCTTTCTTCCCTTCCTTTTGACACTGTTCCCTCCCAAAAAGTGAACTCCTCTTGTTGTGATTGGCTGATAATGTTCAGGACCACAGATTTACTGGCACAGGTGAGGTTATGTCAGCCACAGCCGGTGCTAGCCAGGTTGGGTTTGTATCACCCAGTCTTATCAGCACTACACCTACTTTACAATATGCTTGTTTTAGCCACCCACCCACACACACACACACACACAGCTATTTTCAAGAGATCATCAACCAAGGCAGAAATAGGCCAAACAGAAGTCCAGTAATCGTTGTAAAGACAATCACTGATCTAATTTGAAGCAGTTTTCCACCTCCAACTCCTCTGCTGTTTATAACACGATAAACTAGGAACACATGCTTACTGTATATGTGTGTGCAAATATATGTGCATAAGCGGAGGCACTCAAACAAAAATGTTGTAGCATACTACAGCCATATTGCCTTAAAAACAAAAGAAAGAAGAATATGACTTATTTTGTCAACCTCAGTCAAACTGAGCATGCATCTTATTTGCAGACTGAACCAGACGAGTTCAATGAGCTGGTGTCACAGAGTTTTAAGTGTATGCTGTTGTTATATTTATTCATGTGTTTTATTGTTATTATCATGACTCAGATACCCTATGAAATGTACTTGACATTCATTCGCTATTGATCTGAACCCCTGATGACCTTCTGACCCCCTGCCCATCCACATGGGGTCACTGGTTTCATTAGTTGTAGCATCATACCGGTCTATTTCTCATTGTGACATTTCTGTCACCACTGGTCTTCACCAACGTGTTTTATTGTGGTGTTTATTCATTAACAGCCTTGGTGTTTTCTCACTGATAACAGGTTGGAACCTCTGTTTGACAACACTCTTATCTTGAGAGAGAGGTGGAAACAGACCTATATAGACCACTGACAGAAATAAGCGCAGCACTCATTGATGAAGTCTCTCTTCCTGGTTGGATAGATTACTTGGAGTTTACAAATGGGATTTTTTTGCTCATGTCAGAGCTAATTTGATTAACAATTTAACTTATGTAAAATCAAATTAACCCCTGTTCCCAGTTGCCTTAAGTTGCCATATCAATAGGCAGACTATCTGTAGTGATCTCTGTGTTTCTGGGACAATGGGGAGTGGCTGCTCTGCTGTAGGTCACAGGGAGTAATTGATTATTGATGGTTGGTCAGGCACTATCAGTAAAATTTACCTCTATAGTAATATCTAGTGACAGCAATATGAAACTACAACAAGATATACACAGTGATTTAATACTTGATGATTTTACGTGTGTGTAGACTTGTGATTTGGGATCTGGACAAAGTGAGGACTGGTTCAGGGTGTCAGACTACATGCCAGAGAGATGATAATGAGTAAAACTGTCTGAAATCACCTTCTAATTGTGGACAATCTACAGGAAGAGAAACTGAGACACACAGTTTCAGATCTGTCACTATACTCTCTATTCTTAATATAGTAAAAGGAATCCCAGAATGCAAAGCTCATAAGTACAGATTTGATTCTCTGCAAATAGTGCATTGAATCTGTAAAACAAAGAGGTCATGTTATGCCATATTCTTGGGACCATCACCAAGTCCATCACCATTTCTGGATTTTATTTTATTTTTTCAAATTTTTTATGATGTACAACTGGGCCTGTTTTGAATATTTTGAATGCGTCTGTTTTTAAAAATATAACAAATCTAAATAATGGTTCTGTTCATTTTCTGTGATTTTCCTACTGTTATATGTCAAAACATCTTCTCAGGGGCTTGTTTCTCCTTTGGAAATGTATCATCAAACTTAAACACTTATATCTACTTTTGATTTGATTATAGTTTGTTAAAACCCATTTATTACATGTTTATGTACTGCCTATAAATGATAAATATGGAGACTCTAACTGTTACTGCCATTTGTTCAACAGACCAGTAGATGGTGCTGTAAGAGCAGGAGTGAAGACAGGAATGGAGCCTTGATGTGAGTGAATAAACTCTGATATTGCATAACATGTCACAGAAATGACCACAAAATGACACATGAAATCACTCTCTGGACTTCCATAAGACCATTTCACTCATGTCCTTCAAAACACATTGGTTACTCTACTATAAAGGATCTAAACTTTATGATTTTTTTTTTCCTTTATTCAGTTCCATTTCACATTAGAATACTTTAAGACTTTTTACTCAGGTGGTGATCATTTATCTGACAACTTTACTTTATGGTTGCTTTTCATATGAATACTTTACCTACAAATGCACATGCACATGCTGAGGACATGAACTTAAAACAGTACACAATATGCAAGTCTCCTGAACTATGAATGTAAAAGGGCCAGTGGAATCAGTGTTAACACTGAATGTTGACCACAGGAGCAGTAGCAGTAGACTGTTGAATGGAGTTTTGTTCTCTGCGCTTCTGACACCTAACAACATAAAACCTTACAGCAAATATCAACACTACCACAGCCACAGTAACAACAATCCATACCCAGAGAAAACCCCCAGCAGATGCAGAGGAAGGCTTCATGGTATTACTGTTGGCAGGAGTCGTGATGACAAAATCCTCAGTGCCATCTGCTTTCCTGCACTTGACTTGGTCTTTAAGTACAAATCCCTTTTGACAGGAGCACACAAAACTTCCTAAAGTGTTCTCACAGTACTGGTCACATTGCTGCATCTCACATTCATTAATGTCCTCACAGAAATTATCAACCTTCAAAAAGCCATCAGGACATTTCGCATGGCATGTAGTACGATCGTTTCTGTCACATATTACTGGGCATCTCTGCTCTCCACAGTGCACTTTGCAGAACCTGGGGTCTTTGCTGTTTGGGATATATCCTTTCCAACAAGAGCATGTATATCCTCCTTGTACATCTTTGCATTCATGCTCACAAGGGAATGTTGAACAGCCTGTAGAGCTTTGAAAAACATGCAGATCTGATAATACTTGAACCGGGCATGCATCTTTGTGCTTTGTTCTGCACAGATATCCATCAGTTTTGTCCGAGCACTGTCTCTCTGTCCACTGTAGATCGTTTGAAAGCGACACGCAGTGCGGAGAGCAGACTGTAATGCTGTCTTTCCAGGTGCTGATGGATGGAATAAAGTTCCTGTGTGTGCTACCAGAGGTCCACTCATAGCCTCTGAGTGGAGCTGAAAGGTTGCTGCAGGCGCCAGCTGGTAAACGCAGTCCAATCCAGAAGTTTCCAAACAATTCTTGACTCACACTGTTAAGGATACTCTCATCTGTGTCAGGCTGAAGTGTCATTAGATGTCCATTCCTTTCATGGCACGCTTCCTCAGCTGTTTTAAAGTCCACTCTGTCTTGGTTAACAGTTATGCAGTCATTCCCAGTACAAACAAGCCTACAAGTGCCAGTCTGCTTCATGCTAAATCCTGTTTTAATAGACATTAAAAAAAGAACTGACATCAAAATTATCAGTGTCATTTTCAGTTTCAAGAAGGCCATGGTGTTGTGCAGTAGATCATCTTATAATGCTGGCTGGCTACATTTATGGACAGTTTAAAGTCTGTGGCTACTTACTCCGGAAGCAACGCCCCTCAGGACAAGGACAAAGTTAAAGATAGGAAGGAAATGAGTTAAAGCTACTGAAGCTGCTGTTTCTTTCCACAGAAAGCTGTGATGGAAAACTGAAAATACTCTGTCTGACGGCCACACAAGTAAATACTGTTGCTGAACGACGGGTGAGGAAACAGATAGCAGAAATGCTCGTTAATGATAATGTACTGTGTACATTTCACTAAGTATATCAGTGTTAAACATATACCATTACATAACTCCAACCAACAACAACAAGTAGTACACCAGCCTGGGGAGAAGGCTCTCAAAAGTGACCTCGCCCGGGGGAGAGGTCCCTTATATTTGCCTGCAAGGTGACAGCTCACACCAAGAGCTCATGTATGAAAGGCTCTGCATAACTCAGACAGGCTGTCAGACTTCTGAACCAGCTTTGGTGTATGAACTCTGTCCCTACTCAGCTGAATAGTGTTGTTGTTACTCTGTTGGACTTATCTTAAATAAAACTCATGAAACGTTGAGTCTATGACCTCTTAATTTCTCACAAGAAGGACCATGTAATATGAAAAAAATCTTCCACAAAGACAACGATCATTAAATATTTCAGAACAAACAATTTATTTTGTTGTCATTTTATAGAATGGCTTTATTCGATACAACATTGGTTTGATACTGTGGCATACATGCATTCATCATTCCATCACACTTACACCAGCATAATCAGATGTGCAAACTCTTTCAGCAGGTAAAAATCTATTTAGTTGGATGTGTTCAAATACACCTCTGTGGCAGTGGTGGAGGGTAACCCAGTGCATTTACTTAAGTTCTGAGGTACTTGAGTATTTCTATTTTATTCTTTTTTTTAGTCTTCACTCATTCTTCACTTCTTCTCAGATGCAAATATTGTACTTTTTAAAATAACCTTTCAGATGAAGATTTTCCATACACTTTGTTACAGCCTAGATTAAACTACTCTTTGCCTCAACCAGCTACAGCATTAAAGTACCTCTTACATGTGAATGCATCAATGATAATGGTCCAGTTGTATAATAATATAACAATGACATAGTTGCTGTTGTTTTTGACCCCGCCTCTTGCCCAATGTCAGCTGGGATTGGCTCCAACCCCCCTGCATCCCTCAAGGGACAAGTGGTAGATAATGGATGGATGGATGGATGAATAGTCCATAGTTGTTGCTTTTATGCTTTATGATATTAAAAAATGGAACACACTGTATCCTTCATCTGAATAATGCAGTAAAGATAACATGTTCCTGGGCCAGCCGGTGATCACAGGTTTATTGAACAGGAGTACACACACAGTAGCAGAAAATAAGACCAGATATGAAAGGCCAAATTACAGCAGGAGCTGTCTCATCTTAACATTAACATTTAACAATACATCCTGATACAACTTCCTCTCCTTTTGCCTCTTTACTTTTTTCTTTTACCCAACAAGTTTCATATTTGTGAACCACGTCAAAGACAAATCACCGTCTGCTGGACAATACATTTTTTTCTGATCTGTGATTTGATATGATATCGTTTGATAACAATATGGCCTACTTTACAGATGTTGCAAAAAACATAAATTAGATAAATAAACGTAATAATCCATGTGGATGATCTTGTGTCTGGCATATTAGATCATAGGTCATCAGTCAAGATGGACTCGTAAAGTTTCTCTAAACGTGGATCCAGGCCAGAGGGCACCCAGCAGTAGCCGTCTGTAGTCGTGTTTTTCTTGGCTTCTTTCTTGGAGCGACTGCATCGAAAAATCGCAATGGCCAAAGTCACTGCGATCAACACGAGCAGAGGAATGACTGAACCGAGGACGCAGATCAGCACCCTGGTGTTGACAGTCTTGTCAAAACCCGTCGACAGGGATGTGTTGCTCTCCCTCTGATCACTGCGCGTAACGTTCTCCAAGTCCAGAAGTGGTGCGTCAGTGTGAGGGGACTGGTGTTGGAGCTCAACTGTGGTTCTGGTTAAGGACTCGGTGAAGGTCTCTTGTGTCTTCTCGTCAGCTGGCTCATCTGATGAAGCGGCTGATGATTCTGTCACATCTGGAGCGCAAGTCGATCCATCAACCTCCAGATGGAAGCCCCGCGGGCACGTGCACGAAAAACTGCCCTCAGTATTGATGCATGTGACATGACAGGGATTACTGACGCATTCGGCTATGTCTACACACGAATGGGCATCCACGGATAAAACGAAGCCCTCGTTGCAGTAACAGGAAAAGGATCCAATATTGTTTATGCATTTGTGATCACATCGCTGTTGTGCGCACTCATCCACGTCACTGCATTTACCATGAACCATTTCGAAGCCGTCTTTACACGCACACCTGTAACTGCCGTGCGTATTTACGCACAACTGATCCTCACAGGCTTGTAACTGGCACTCATCAATGTCGGAGCAGTTGCGCTGGTTTTCATCCAGTGTGAACCCATGTGGACACTTGCAGGAATATCCTGACTCTCCCATTACGCACTGATGTTCACAGGTGTCAGCCCCGCACAAGTCTTTTATCCTGCAAGAGAGTCCATCCTCACCCAGGTCGTAACCGTCCCTGCAGGAACATCGAACTTCATCTGCATCCTGACGGCACACATGTTCGCATCCGCCGTTGCTGATCGCGCAAATTTGCTTTCCTGTTTTGCAAAACGGACCTGGGACTGTCCACCGGTAGATGCCATCCGCGTTTATGCACCAAGCGTCGCGAGGCTGCTGATCGCTGCATAAAATATCAGCTAATGTTCCCAGCGGGAATAATTTCATGTCACTTCTTTGTGGATTCTCTGAGAAGGGCGCTGTGTAGGTTATTTGTCCAGGCCCCAGGAGTGCCAGAGGTTTACACATTCCCTTAAAATAAAACTTACATGCATAAAAAGCAGGTCTTTTGCAAGGTTCAGCGGCCCATTTCAGTTGATCCTGACCCAGGGAGTTGTAATGAACCTTTACACATCTCTCCTCCGTGCAGGTGGGGACAGGTTCTTCTCTCCAGTTGGAGTAGTGGGAATCCTCCTCCCCAGACAACCACTTAAACCCCCGGAGAGGCTTGTCAATGAGCACACAGTTCCCTCTGTTTAGTTTTAACCCAATCCAAAACTTCAGTGCCCTGTCCTGACGTTGTCTTTGAACCTGTGAGAGAAGCGAGTGCAGCACATCCTCCTCTTCTCTGTCTCTGACTGTCATTAGATAACCTCCGTTGTTGAAACAGTTCTGATAGGCTTCTGTAAAGCTCACCCTGACCATGTTTAGGGTGAAGCAGGCCTTAGACGTGCACATAGTCTCATGTTCAGCTCCAGATAAACCCTCAATGTTGTTGATGAGCTGCAGTAGAAAGATCCACAACATAATTGCTCTCAACAGATCAACAAATCAACTGATATCCAGAGGCTTCCTGGTAGTTTTGGGGTAAAATGTGACCAACATGTAGTTGTCCATTCGTAGCCAGAAAACAAGTGGTGTGGGTCCCAAACTAGCAGTCATGCTCCTGTATCCTGTTTGGGACACAAACTAAAGACGGAAATTGTGTTAAGCAGCATTTACAGGCTCCTTCTTTCTACCCCACAGATCAGTTCCGTTTTAGAACAGACAACAATGGCAGGCTCAGCAGTGTTTTGACTGGTTCTCCAGATGTCTCCGGGGCCTGTAAGCTTTGGGCAGTTAAGCTGAGTCCCTTAATTGTGGTGCCTTACAATACATGAACATGCAGGGGTCAGAGCCTCTGAAACACTCTGACATCACAAATGGACGGCCTGGATGGAAGCACCAAAACTGCTGCAAGGAATGAACCTACAGCTGTTGCCAAACGTAAACCTGAACTTTATTATTTACAGTAGTAGTATCAATATGGGAATTAAAAGTGTTCATTACCTTATTTGCCATACTATGTGCATACAGGTGTGTAATACTTTATTATTTATTGGGGTAAAAACTGTGATCATTCTGTGGTTGTTCAAATTCAGGCTCTTCTAAAGAAGGAGATAACACATGAGTGTATTTTTAAGGAGTGGTACATGACCTGCCTTATTGGAATTTTGGGAGATAGTGTCTATATACACTCAAAACAAGCCAATTTCCAATTCAGTCTTCAAATTAAGGCACCTTTTTTAAATGTGCATGCACTGCATAACTAAATACACTGTCCATACATAACTTATCCATGTGAAGTTTGCCATTCAGCCCTTGTTTTTGGTCCTCTCTTCACCTTTGTAATGTTCTCTTCATGAGGATGGATGGCCAGCCAAACTGAGCTGCGGAGAAAAACTGACAATGATTGTTCATATGGAGGGACTTGGACACACTTGTGTGAGTAGTGTTTTGGATGGCAACAAATGCCAAGGACATTCATGCGAATCCAAACAACACTTCCTGTATTTATTTAACACAGGAAGTGCCCCAACTACAATCACAGGAAAGAGAGTAAGACACTCCTCCACCCACTGAGCTCATACAGGCAGTTAAATAGAAATCTATTTTTAAAAAATCTCTGCAGACAGATTCCTCCATGTCTATCTAAAATGATATTGCTATTAAGTTAAACTGTCCATGTCCACAGTGTCCATTTTTAAGGAATTTCCAGACAGAGTCATATAATAATCATATAATATCGTACATCACATTCTAAGTGGAGCTACAACATACAACAGCAATAAGCAAGATGGACGTCAGCTCTAGCTATCTAACAAGAAACACCAGTCAAGACCAACACAATGGAACATAACTAATGATATGTGGACATAAAAGAGTGGAAAGCCAAATGACCTTTCACTAAACCCCTCCTCCAAACAATGACTGTTCAGACATAGTGTTTCAACCATAACTAGGCACAGAAGGTCTGTCCAGCTTCGGATTTCTCCATGCCAAAGCACCATTCATGGGGCTGTCGTGAGAGCAGTACTCTACGTTTAAGTGTTTTGAGCGTTTGACTTTTTTAGCCTTTCCAATCTGCTCTCATGTAGGTTAGCATGTCTAGCTAACAGGCTTGCTACCGACAATAGTAACCTTGGCTGTGTCTAAAATCACTCCCTATTTACTATAGTGAACTATATTTTCTGTTCGTCATATATTTTGAGCGTCCAAACACTGAATGTGTAAATGTATTCATAATATAGTCATCCCGTTACCTTCAAGGCCAAGAGTTAGTGTATCACTAACTAACTGTTAACTACATCAATTATTTACATTAAATGTGAGGTTTAATGTGACATTAAAGGAGCTGTGTTCAAGACTAACACAGCCGCTGTATGGTAGCCTATTTCTCCACCACAATGCTAATTGGATTTAGGATAACGTCTTTTCTCTCACAATGTTACCAGTCAAAACAAATTTGAAAATATATGAACAAGTATGCAAGCCAAGTAGTCAAACCATTATGTTTGAACGAAATAACTGATGTCACATTTCTCCTGATCATGTAGATGGCCGTCCACCCTGAGTCCGGTTCTGCTCGAGGTTTCTGCCTCTTAAAAGGAAGTTTTTCCTTGCCACAGTCGCCTAGTGCTGCTCATGGTGGGATCTGTTGGGTCTCTCTCTGAAAATTTTTTTAAGATAAAGAGTACGGTCTAGACCTGCTCTCTATGTACAGTGCCTCGAGATAACTTCTGTTGTGATTTGGCGCTATATAAGTAAAATTGACTTGACTTGACTTGACTAAGGAATTTGAATGTTAAACCTGCAGCTGTTATCACTGTATATGTGCCATGCATGAACAGAAAGGAGAGACAGGAAGTTAGCTAACACAAATTAATACTACATAAACTGCCCTTAGAAATGAACACATGCATGAATATGAATGCATGAATATCAATCAGCTGCATTAGAGTCTTGTTCCACCTTCAGTATTTTTAAGGCCTTATGCTTCCATTGTGCCCCTAGACATCTGCTTAAACATACATACACACAGTATGTTGTGTTATTACACCTCTTCTCAGACCTGCCTGTACATGCTGGCACATGATTGACAGTTTGACTGAAAGCTTGATTGACAGTTCTCTTCACTCTTATGTTGCACCTGTCAGCACATTGCATCACAACTTGTACTTTTATTATTTTAGTAGTGTATGAACTTTGATGACCTGACTCAGTACAACTCTAACCTGAAGTTTAATCAGCCACAGTAACATGCACACACCTGCACTGAGTCTTTGAAGTGACAGCTATTTTGTATAAACAAGATGATAGTGGTGTTGACCAGATTTAAACAGCAGTACAGTGTGTTCAATATGAAAAAATAAATGAAAGATGAGTCAAATACATTAGTCTTTTTTGATATTGTCAGTATTATTTTAATTTCTAACAAAAATAGAGATTTGTCTTTGAGAAGTCGACCTTGTTAAATATCTATGTCAATAAAACTATAATAATTTATTTAAATATAATAATTCACAAAATGTGAATCAAAGGAGTACTTCCATTATTTTGAGAGGGTCCACCCATACAGTATTGAGAGCATGCATGTTTTGTGGTTTATACTGATCACTTCTTTCTTGTACCTTTTCCTAGGCATGAGCAGATGTCCATGTCTACCGTTCAGATAAGGAAAAATGAGAAAAATCATATTCAACTGGTTACAGCCATAACACTGAGTACAGTAGTGTTGGGCATGCTTCACACACAGTGAAGTAAATTTTCCATACAAGCATGTGTCACCAGAGAGCTGTATGTTTAAGTAGCCTGAATGTGTTATTGTGAAGTACACCATGCACACAACATTTCCTTTGTTTGTTTAAAGGCAGGATGTACCGCAACTTCAATCACAGGAAGTAGCAGTAGTAACACACCCCACCAGACTCACAGACTCACAGACACACACACACACTCTCTCTCAAAGAAATCTCTATAGACATACAAGATACATTCCTTCCCAACATAAATAAAAGAAGATATCAGTACTGCAGTGTCTGGACATCAACAGAGCCTCAAATGATAATTACGCCCTTAAAATGGATCATAAATTGTTTGTGGTATGATTTAGATTCATGTGTTAATTTTAGAGACTTGAGTGATGTGTCAGTCCCTCGCTGGATTATAATCAGTTCCTCACATGTGAATGTATCATTTCTACTGTAATATTTAAAAAAAAATTTGTGTTGATCAGCACACAGCATACTGCTTTAAACACTAGTAACTGTTGTCAAATGATTAAAGGGAAACAGGTAGGTGTGACAAATGTCCAGAAGGTGGTGTCAGAGTAAAAGTTTATTATGTTATTATGTTGTGAGCATGAAACTGTAATGAGATGGTAGAAAAGATAGTACTGTATAAATAGAAAGAGCATCATGAGACTTTATGATATCATATGTAGCGTTAGATGAGCAGAGATGTGAAAAACTGAAGAATAGCAGCCTTTATTTTTTCTGAACATTTAGGCACATACTGTTTATCATATATATGCACTGGCTGTGATTGCTGTGTTTACATCAGCTTATCATCACCATTGTTTTCATCAGTGTTTACAACTGTTACCATTTCAGTTCACTAAGCACATCAACATTATACATACATTTATCTGTAAAAATCATCAGATTATTATTACTCGCACATTTATGTGTAAACAACATTTTACTGCTGTAGCTGGTTGAGGTGGAGCTCATTTTTAACAATTTTATGTAAGGCTGTGATTATTTTTCTTGCGGATTAGCCTCCTTATCGATTGTTTGGTTTGTGAAACTTCAAAAAATTGAGAGAAATGCCCATCACAGTTACCCAGATATTTTATAAACCTTTCATATGTTCTGTATGCAAAATCTAAATTTAAGTAGATTGTGGTAAATTAAAGTACGATATAAAGAAGTATGATAAATATATACAGTATAAAGAAGTATAAAGTGGCATAAAAACAAACAAAAAAAACCTATGTAAAGTACATTTTGCACAGAATACAGTTAAGGCAGACGCACTGGTAGAGATTTTGACCCGTTGGTTGCAGCAGATGAAAAATTAAGAAATCCCCAAAATCATCAGGATTTATCCTCTAGAGACCATGAATGAATCTCTACCTTATTTAATGGCAATCCATTAATTCCTTTTCCTGACATTTCACTAAAACCCAAAACCCAAAACCCAAAATGCCAACCTTATTGTGGCACTAGCAGAAAGGACTGACCAACAGATCAGCCAACCAAAACATTCCTAATGAAAATTTTAATTACTTACATGCAAAGATAAAAAAAAACAAAAACAAAAAACAAAACAAAACAATATTTGTTATATCTGTGATAAGCCAATGATGACATACATACTGGCACAACTGATTTGTTGGTAGAACTCAAAAACAAAAATCCATTTCAAGCCAAAGAAGAGAAGGTACAAGAAGAAACATGATTTCACATGACGTTTGCTGGTGCATTTTATACAAGCAGACTAAAGATCTGGGGGATTTATCATCAGACAGGTACTTCTCCCCCTCACCTGTGTCACGCAATGATCAGGTTTTGTTTTTGAGTTGTTGCAGTCAACTGAACTTGAAGGATCATTTCAAGGTCACAGGTCAAAGTGTCTTATCCAGTGAAATATTTCAACATCTCCTTGACAGATTGTCACATTCATCCCTCCCGGAAAATGTATCCTAATGATTTTGGTAACATTCTTCCTGAGATTTCATCTAGACCTTTGGCCATTGGGTCAAAGTTTCAATATGCCCAATACTTTGGTTTATAACTAGCAAAATTAAAGATATTCCTATTGCTATCAGCAGTGCTAATTAGCAATTGTTAGCATGCTAACACAGTAGACTAAAATGGTAAACATAATAAACATTGTACCTACTCAACATCAGCATGCAGGCATGCAAGCAGTTATGTCAAAGCAACACTGTATGGCCTCACAGAGCCACTAGCAATAGACACCCTGTCTTGTTTTTTATTTGTCTACTTAGAGAGCTTGGGATGGGTTGACAAATGTCACAGCCTAAAGGCTGTAAAGGCTGTACAAATAATCTTGACAAACAAGTATCACCTGGAGAAACATTAAATGTTTGAACCACAGTCTGTTATGCAGAGAAAGATATAGAGACCATACAGAGAGTAATTTTGTACTTTGATTTTAAATTAATATATATTATAATATGCTTATATTCTCATAGGGGCTGATATGAGTATGTGGTTATCAACAGTTGTCAACAGTGAGTTTATGATGTAAGATAGACCTTTGATCAACCTCTATCTTCAGCAGACATTGCCTCATGTCTACGTATTACAACTGATTACCACACAAGACAACAGTTGGAATTACATATGCTTTGGTCAATCTTCAGATGAGCTAAAAATAAATAATTAAATAGATAAATAAATAAAAAGTGTTGCCAAGAGAAAATAAGCTTGTTTTCTTGTCGTATTCAGCCATCCTATGCTAAGTGAAAATGCTTTGACATACTTTCCTGACCCTCATGATGTTTCTTTTCACTCAAGACAAGCACGTACAGCTCTCCCTGATTTGCATAATGTGGTATCTCACACTGAGAATGTGTGCATTCAGTCATCTGCATCCTGTTCACTCAGCAGTTCACATGAACGTATACCAACAGGTCTAACCTTTCAATGTAATTCCAGTTAATTATACCGTACCCTTTCATTTGTCAGTCACCACTGGCTGCAGAGAATGTTTCAGAAGCAAAACGAGATGTAAGATAATCTTGGGGAGAGGTAATCCTGGTTACATGAGGGATTAGATTCACAGAGAAGAAAGGAAGGAGTCACCTTACTCACCTACTTTATTTTGTTTAATGTTTAGGAAGAGTATTAACACAGTTATCTCTGTGTTTGCAACTTTGATTTGTTATACTATCATGGATAAACTATATATTTTCTGTTATATTATCTTGAGCTCCACTACCAACTCAAATAGTTTAAATTCAAATTAAATGGAGGAATTTACTCGAAGGAGTTTTCTGGTCTTTGACCCCTTACAAAATATGTGGTTGGGACCTACCCACAATTGTATCATGTGGTCCATTGTAGGGGGCTCATCCTTATGTTTGGAAATAGTGAAATAAATTAACTCTCTGTGTATAATGTTGTTAGAGTTATCTACATGTCAACAGACTACAACAGTTCAATACTACATACTACAAACTTTTTTACAAATTGTTTTTGTGCCAAAACCTAAATAAAACAACCATTCCCTTAACCTGAACCGTGTTTTTATTTTTGTAACCACGACGACAAAGTTACAGTTCACTGTTGGGCCATCAACAACCACATATCACATGGGCTTCTGGATTTGATTCTTAGTAGCAATATCTCTGACTTATCTCCAACAAACACAACTGGACATGTGTGCGTGCCAAGGCTCCTTTGCTGTTTCACCGTGACTGCCTATCAGTTGCTTGCCTGTACAAGTCCAAGTGTATAGACAGGTGAAGTCATCCCATGTGACATCAACATTTAGGTCTGATTTCAATTAATTATTAGAATCAGAATAAGAATGATTTTTTAATTCCTTGCGGGAAATTGTTGTGTTGCAGTGATCCATTTCACGTATACAAATAAAATTAAAATAGTAATAAAATAATAATAAGAATAATATAACCTTCCATCTTCAAAGTATAAAAAAATCTATAAAAAATACACCCCATCAGTAATAAACAATATGTACACAGTTGATATTTACATGCCATTTACAGTGAATTACAGATTGATTATGTACAGGATAGATAACAGATTATTGCACATGGATGGAAAAACTGTATAGAGCTCAATCACTTGCGCTTCACTTCTCGAGAAGTGGAGGTCTGTTATGCTATGATGTGTGCCAAACCCCATGACAGCCAGCCAGCCTTTCCCATGAATACTTTTTACAGTTTTTGTTTGTGCTTTGGCAAACAGCTAGGAATAAATTTACATTCCTCTCCTTCATCAGAAAGATGTCGTCATTCAATCGACGAAACTTATGGTCTCACAAATCAGACGTCTCACAGATCGGACACTTGTCAGCCAGGCCGCGCCGATCTCCAGCACGCCGGAAGTCACCAGCACGCACCGCGCCCCGCCGCCGGTCCTGGCCGAGGAAATTGTTTGCACACCCCATACACCATCTCGCCAGCATGAGCCTCCAGGAGGTTACAGGCCGCAGTAACACACTTGCCTGAGAGACACACAGTGAGAATGAACATTGCGATGAGCGTTGTCATTAGAACAGCCCAGAATCACGACTTAGAAATGATCTAAAGTCACATTTAATGATTTACTTCCATCAGCTAGTTTATCTGTCAAGCCAACAGACAACAGTTAACAGCCTCTCAGAAATATCTAATGGTCTGAAAAGTTTATTTGCTCAGGTGAATCTCAACATCTTCCACATCACATGTTCACAGATGACAACAGAAAGAAAGAGAGACCAGCAGCAGCAGACGGTCAAACACCGAGACAGCTCGCTGATGTGCGCGGCGGTCACACAGCCACGAGACAGCATTATCTTCACCACAGCATCATAATAATAACAGTTTTGCATAACGCTTACTTCCGTTTTCTCTATTTCTCATCATTTGTTCAGTTGTTTGTTGTCTACAACATATCGTCATAGGCCCTGATTTTTTGTGCAGTGATTTTCTTCTTCTTTTCTGTACTATCTTCGATCATCCAAGATCTAAAAGACCACCACGAGTCACATTATTCTTTACATGCCCATGTTCAGCTAGTGATGCTTAAGTTCCTTAATGAGCATCCGAACCTGTCTTTTGTAGTTTTATAATGTGTCTGATACAGACTGGTGACAAGTTAAAGGATGAACCAGAAAAATGACTAGTGAAACAGAACAAGTTCAGATGCCTCCATTCAGGGCACAAAGCATCACTAACTGGTATGAGGCATGTAAAATAATATGACTCATGTGATGGTCTTTGCAAATCTTGGACTCATTTAAGTGAAAGATAGTTTTAGAAAAAAAGAAAGAAAGAAAATCACTTACTTTTACTTTTAAAGCTTTTTAAAAAAATCAAATTTCTTATGACTGATGAAAATGTTGTAGATTTAAAACAACTTAAACTTAACTGAACTTAAATTGATGAAGAAATAGAAAACAGAGGTAATCACACACCTGCTAAGAAATGTTCTTGATTGATTATACAAAATATTATTGTACATAAATTATACTGTAAGTGAATAATACTATCTCATTAACATGTGACTTAAAGATTACATATTACAGCACTTTTTTTTTTATCAACGAGCTGTCACTTTTTCAATTTGCAATTTGATTCTTTGTCTACCAGCTGTTGCTGAATATACTTTTTTCTCTAATTCAGTTTTCTTTTCTATTTTGTCATCCCTATAATATGAAGACATGTTTGATGTTGATATCATATCAGTTGCTATTGGAGATGTTAGGGATTTCACACAAACAAAATAAACTTTTTCAAAGTTAAATTAGATATTTTCTGGAGAATGATGTAACTGGTTATGCCTGTTCTGAGCATACATGTGATTAGTCGTGTGTTGGCTTGACTAGTTATTCTTAAACTAAGCTGTGAGTAGGAGTAAGTCATTAAATGTAATAATGATGCATCTGTAGGGTTTTATTCCTGACTTTAGATCATTTCTAAGTGTAATTCTGGAAGCTGGTAAATTCGGGCCCTGAGCTCAACCCAACACTTAACAAAAACACATCACAATGGTTTTTCTTTTAATTTCTCACTAATGTGTATCTCTCAAACTTAAATGTGAAAGAGCCCAAACACTGCAGCCATGCCTCCTCCCGGTGTATGCCTTAACATCCTGGAGGCTCGTAACAAGCAAGATGGGTATGGGAGTGCTACCAAACCTGAGAATTTCCTCAACCAAGACTATCAGCAGCTGAAACAGTACTGTCTCATCCGGGGAGTAAGGTACATCGACGACATGTTCCCCCCTGACAGGAACTCCATCGGCCAAGACTTGCTGAACTCCTCTGATCTGGCCCGTGTGGAGTGGCTGAGACCAGCGGTGAGAGTTTTGAAAGTTTGCAGAAGAGATCCCATATCACATTAAATGTTAATGTTTAATTGACTGATATTCCAGCATCTTTTAGAGATCGAGTGTTTTCCACGTTCAACTCACAACAAAGACCTAACTCAGCCTGGCTGACAAGTCTGCATTTTCTCCTTGTGCCTAAATACTTTGCCTCCCACAGTCAAAATACTGTGGGCAGGTTAAGTGTCTGGTTATGTGTGTCATAGCACAAGGGCCATAAATTTGCATCAGTTGAATGACTGACATATTGCAGTAGGTGCTGGTTGAGGCTAAACTTAGTCTGCTGAGCTGAATTTAACTGGAATTTTGTCCCCAAACTCTTACATTAAAATTGTCCCAGGAGGGGATTTCTTCTTGGCTGCCCGTTTGATCAGGAGAAATGATTACAATGACCAGTGATTATTATTTCAATTTACATATGTAGATGCAAGTGTTGTACTAATATACACTAATATACAATATTATAATACATTTTTATGAACTTTTATCCTCAGAAAATTTCTCCTAATCCATCCTTCGTACTTGATGGGGTCTCCAGGTTTGACTTTGGTCAAGGAGTACTTGGTAAGGAAATTTCTTCATTCAGAATGTTTCACTGTTGTGAAAACAAATTCCTGACACCTCAATAAACATGTTTTTACTCAGGAAACTGCTGGTTTCTTGCGTCCATCGGAGCTCTGACATTCCAGAATGACATCCTGGAGCAAGTTGTCCCTCTTGAGCAAACATTTGACGAGAACTACTGTGGGCTGTTTCACTTCAGGGTAGATAGACACACCGCTTATACACTGTGTTATATTTATATTCAGTGCATCACTGCAAGTGTCTGCTTATGTTAATGAGTTGTAGCCAGTCACTTACTCCAGAATACTTGAAAGCATATTATATATAATAGCAGAATCTGCAGTAATGAGGTTATAGTTTAGTTTGTGTTTAATACTTTACCAGTATGTACTAGCTGGCATACAGGTAAAGGTACAGGCTTCAAAATATTTGCTAATGTTTTATTGGAAGAGGTAGAATACTGAATGTAAATGTAACTGTGTCTGTTTACAAGAAAAAACAAAACAAAACACTGCCTCTGTTTTAATTTTAGTCATCTGGCAGTAAATAGATTTTATTTTTTGTATGTATGTTCTCTTCCTTTTTCAACTATTCAGTTCTGGAGGTTTGGAAGATGGGTGGATGTCGTCATTGATGACAAGCTACCAACAATCAATGGTAGACTAATCTTTGTCCACTCCAAAGACCCAAATGAGTTCTGGCCTGCTTTGCTGGAGAAAGCCTACGCCAAGTATGGAAAGAAAAGTACATTATTTCTCAGACATAAATTAGTTTTGCCTTATTCCTTGAGTATAAGTGATGTTATACTTGTGTCAGGGTATGTGGTTCCTATATGGACATGAGTGCTGGAACACCTGAAGAGGCTATGATGGACTTCACTGGTGGTGTCCACATGTGCATCCAGATGTCAGACCCCCCTCCAAACCTGTGGGAGCTGATGTTCAGAGCTGGCAAATATAGCGCGCTGATGGGCTGTGGTACTCCTCAGGGAGTAAGTACTGGAAAGAAATGGTAACATCAGATTGGTGGGTGGGTGCATTAGAGAAGTTTTCTCAAAAATCTTTCAATATTTTTTCTTGTTTGAAAAAGCTTCTCTTAATGAAACATGGACAAACTGTACCTTACTATACCCATACTACCCTTGTTCAAAGTTCTTCTTACTTAAAGGAGTGGCTTTGAGAAACACATGAATGCGTCCAAAGGCAAATTTTCTGTACCCTTGGTAGCTTGTTTACATGTAGTGGAGGAAAGTTCTTTAATGTGGGTCTGTTGCCCAGTAAAAGACCTCCAACTGCAATGGAAAAATATCTGATGAATGAAGAGGACACAGCTCTATTTACAGCTCTGTTGTGTAATTATTGAACTTTCTGGATCTGCCAACTTTCAGTAATAATGAATGTCTTTGGCTTGTAGGAGACCTCGGCCAACACTGTATTACCCAATGGATTGGTCCAAGGCCATGCCTACACCGTCACAGGTGTCAAACAGGTGAAGATTAACACTTGGAACATGCACTTGGAAATGGAAGTAGATCTAATATCACTTCTCTGATAGTGATCACAAGATGATATGAGTTATGTTGACAACAACTACTTCAGCAATCATGTTTTTAAATTTTATTCACTGCATTTTTACATGTGTGGTGTATGATTATGGTCCCTCCCTCTGTGGTGATTGATTGTCAGTTGATGAGCCAGGGGAAACTTGTAAACCTGGTGCGTTTATGGAACCCCTGGGGCAAAGGAGAGTGGAATGGAAACTGGAGCGATCGGTAAGAAAAATTCCCATTCAGTGACTGTTTAGCTGATTAGCTGTTGCATAAATATTGAGATTACTTGCCAGTGACAAAATTGGTGAAAATGTATTTATTGTCACAAACACACATTTCTGCTTTTTAAAAATTAAATCTCAGTCAGTTGTATGTACTCTACATTCCTGTAGGTAATACATAAATGTATGAAGACACCTTTCAGCCTGGCCTTTTGAAAATCTCCCTCTGGTTATTTTAAACTGGTTTTTCCAGTCACAGTAAAGTAATCCTCTGTAAAGCCTTGCCCTGGAGGCAACTTAAAACATTGGCTTCTCAAACACAGATGGTACCACCTGCACAGACATGGTTTTGCATACATGTTGAGAAGAAAGTTGAGAGCTACTAACCTCTGACATTATGGCTGAAAAATGCTGATTGTAAGATAATGTCTCTCTCTTCAAGGTCACCTCTGTGGCAAACCGTGAGCGCTGATGATCGTGAGATGTGCCTGTCAGTGAATGATGATGGAGAGTTTTGGTAAGCAAACGTAGTCACAATGTGGCAAACTTCTCTAAGCAGAATGTGTTCTGCGCCACTCCTGAGTACACAGCAACAACTGCAAATCAGTGGATATTTACAGTGTGATGTATTTAAAACATGAAATATAAACACCTATACTTTACAATGGCAACAGATAGAAAAATACTACTAATGAGGCATATAAGATAAGACATATTACATTTCTATTTTCAAGAGACCTGTTACATATATTTTATATTTTAAATATATTTCAATGTGGTGGTTAATAGACATTTGTGAATCATGTACAGTATTTCATATTTTCCCACATCCAGAAAAAATGTGTGGTATGTAATTTAATCTTTTGTTTTGACAGGATGACCTTACAGGACTTCTGTGAGTTCTACACAGATCTTGACATCTGCTCCCTTTGTCCAGACTTCCTTGATGGAAACTCTTGTCGCTGGAAAAGCTCCATGTATGAGGGCAGATGGGTTGCAGGAACCACTGCTGGAGGATGCATGAATAACAGAGGTTTCTGGACTTAAAAATAAGCCTAACATAGATTCCTGTGATTCCTAATTAACTCTTACAGTTTGCATTTTGTTGTCATATTTTTTTTTCTTTTGCAGCTATGGCAGTCCTTGATGCTATACGTATGTTACAGTGTATAGTGTGTGTGAATGGGTTAACGGGACATGCACTGTAAAGCTTTGAGTGGTCATTAAGACTAGAAAAGTGCTTTATAGGTGCAGTCCATTTACCATTTCCAGTAAATTTAGTAAAATATTTCCTAAAATACAGGCACTAGATGGTCTCAAGCAACAGCCAAGCACAACATTACAAGTTCACACAGCTTAGTCAGGAGGTCCAAAGGCAAAATATTGTAGCAGAGCTCCTCCTTGTTGCTGGGTGAGATCTGATTGACAACTGTGAGAGGAAAACACTACAGAGTGTAAACTGGTTAAGCTGAGATAAGATAAGATATGGCTTCACTCTAACATGGTTTTACAAAGTGCCTTATTTTGCGCTGAGAGCTTAAACTAGTGGTTAAAATCATGCAGAAAAAAGGACAGGTAAAAGTTGCTATAAAAAGAATTCTGTCACAGTGCAATGTAATAAGCAACTCCAACTCATGCAACTACTTGACTTATCTTATTATAAACATTTCACAAATGCTCTATAGCTATAAGCCATGATAGATTCAGTATTAGATTAACTGACAGTTTAAAAACTGTTTCATCTTGATATCCAGCCTTGCTTTCAACTTCATATTTCTATACAAGAACATTTGATTTAATCCCAAATGACAAATAAACCTTGTTTTTCTTTTTGTATTCCAGACAGTTTCTGGACTAATCCACAGTATCGGGTCAAGATTGACAACCAATATATGCACAAAGATGGTGAAAAAAACATGTTGGTGTCTCTCATGCAAAAGCCTGACAAAAGGAACCGACGCCTGGTCCAGAATCTGCACATTGGATTCTCTGTATTTGAAGTAAAGACTGCTCTTAATTGTTTCTGTCACAGTGTTATGGGTGTTACACACATTTATTAGATATGCAAAGTAGCTGCAGTTGTCAGATTAAGTAAAAACAACAATGAAACCCTGCAGATCACAGTTTTGAGCATTTCGTGCCCTCATATTCAAAGCAAGTGTAGTTTAACGAAAACTTATTGAGCAGCTACGCTGTCAGAAACAGGAGACTGATATCCATAAGATAAAAGTTAGTAAGTAAGACAGGATTACATACTGTACATGCACCTGACAATCAAGACAAGCACAAAAATAGTGGAGCACATCACTAAAAATGAACCTTTGGCCAGAGTTTGCTGTGAAATTATATGCATGTAATAATTATGTCATTATCTTCAGGGAAGATTTGACAGTTATTAATTTAATTTATTATCTTTTCTCCCCAACATGAACTTACCTTACGCTGACTTCCCTCAAGGTGACCAAACAAGTAAGAGACAATTTTATCTCAGACACGTTCACAGTACACATTCTCCATTCACACTGTGCAGCTCTTTTAAATGACACAACATGAAGACAACTGGAATATGTATTCATTATTACAGTACAGTGAACAGAAGGGGAAGTTCCCAGCCTCTTTCTTCAACACCCATGCACCTGTTGCCCAAACTAAAACCTACATGAATGCACGTGAGGTGATGGAGTTCCTAATGCTAAAGCCTGGTGAATACCTGATTGTACCGTCCACCTTCAGACCCAACGAGACAGCCTCCTTCATTCTGACCATCCACTCCAAAGAGGAGACCCAGGGCTAGTAAGTGCACATTCTCAGCCCACTGCTTGTCTCAGTTTTTGAGTGGTGCAAAATTATCCAAAAATTAGTCTTCATGGCATATGTCATACATAACACTAATCCCATGTGGAATATCTTTGATCTTTCCCCACAGCGAGAATTCTGGTGACCATAAACATGAGCCAGTTCAAATGGTGAGAAAGATTTAACAATATCACAATAATGTTAGTGTTTTTATTATTCTTATATTGTGTTATATGTTCTTAATTATATTTTTTTGCCAACGTTATGTGAAATATGTTTTGCCAGTTGCTTTTCATTTAGGGTAAAAATGACTTTCTTACATTTGTTTTTACTTGTTCTTTCCAGATCAAGCAGGCCAAAAATGCACAGGATGAGGAAAACAGGAAAACCTTCTTCCGCCAGAACTCAGACAAGGTAATAGTTCGCTAATGTGTCCTACTTGCATAACTGTACCTATCAAGTTTAATCATACTTACGACTTCCAGTCATTTGGTCGTATTGGTTTACCAATAGTTTAGAGCTGCACTATATATATATACATATATATATATATAATATGAACATTATCTATGGTGTAAAAGGGGTCATTGGTAAACCCACAGAGGATGGCCATATCATATTCTACATTATTTCCCCTCAGCTTTACCATGTGTTTTATCAAACTTTCAGCACATGTTGTTTTGGTTTTACAGCCTTCAACTTTACTGTTTTAGTTCACTCTCACTGCTCTCATCAACACATTCTTCTGTCCTTTTAGAATCAGAAAAGCCCATGCAATGTAGTGTACTCTACCTGCCTGTCAGTGAAGGGCACATAATGATAGAAGCTAATTATCAAACACAGTGGAGCATTTAGCTGCTAAAGAGACAGATATTTCCCTCAGGAGATGGTGAGACCACAAAGGACCAAAGGTAGAGTGTGTATTGGTTTTACATTCATCAGGTGGAAAGAAACATGACTGAAAGTGAATGCTAATGTTGCTCTTTAGGCAACAGGTCAAGTTTATATTATGTCAAACATGTGATGTTCAGTGCGAGTTCTGCTGGTGTTGTGTAGCATGCACTGAGGTTGTTTCTTGACATAAAAGGTTAGAAAACAAGTTAGCTAAATACAGTGACAGTGCGTTGTATGTTTTTTTTAATCTATGATATATTGTTTTCCTTTTGTTTCCAGTATGAAGAAGTGGATGCTGAGCAGCTCCAGAGGCTTCTAAATGAAAACATCCTGAAAGGTTTGGACTCAACTCTTAACAATAGCATAAGAGCTCAATGAACATTCAAATACACTGTCATTTTTTGTTTTTCTGCATTGCTGACCCCAAGTATTCTGTTTAATTTAGGAGATTTGAAATCTGGAGGCTTCAGCCTTGATGCCTGTCGCAGCATGGTTGCCCTGATGGATGTATCCTGCTGTGATGCATAAGAAAGTCATTACTCTTTGGTGCAGCATACACCATTTAAATAATAGATTCATTTTTTTCTTTTTAATTTTCCCATACTGATGTTTCTTAAATGTGAAAGGAAAATCTCACACAGTGGTTGTTTTTACATTAAACATTTAAGTAGTGTACATAAAAACAGTAGCAAACCCACTCGTCCTTTTGTTGATATAACACACATTACTGCACCAAGGTCAGGCTAAGACATGAGTGGCTTTGTTACCTTAATGTTGAATTCAAAAAGACATCCATCACTGGCAGACTCAATGGTGAGGAATTTGTCCGTCTGTGGAGGAAGGTCGTCACATACAAGGTATATGGATCATTTCATCACTGAAAGATCCTTAGTTTTTAACTATGTATACATACATACATTATAATATAGCAGCCTGTTCATTCTACCATTAAGGTGCATGTAGATACACAACTGACAGATTTTCCTGATCATTATTGGTGTCTTCTTATTTTATCAGGACATTTTCTTCAGCACTGATGTCTCACGAACAGGGACTCTGTCACTGGGTGAACTGAGGAATGCATTCGTAGCTTCAGGTAGACCAGCTTTGGATTCATTCCTTCCCTTGATTCTAAACTGAAGAGCATAACAACATATTTTATTTGTTAGTATCATAATATTGTTATTATTATCACCGTGCTGACAGCATTCCAAGATACTGAATTTGCAGCAGCTTACCTAAAAAAATGATGTCTTGTCTGATGAGTTTAAAGAACAGAGGCAGTGGTTCTGTCTTCCTGTATCACAATTTGAGCTTGTGAATGATTGTTCTTGTGATTTCAGTCTGGGTTTCAGGATTGTTACATCCTTAATAAAGCTAACAAGTTCATCATTACAACTTTAAAGGTAAAAATAATATGCTGGCAGTGGGTTCACAGCTTGTTTCCTTGGTTATTGCATCTTTAAAGAACTTACTGATCATAATATGTAACAAGTTCCAGAGAAGAGAAAAAGAGGAGTTTGTTTTTCACTTCTCAGCATGCCATGTAAGCACTGCCAACAAAGTCAGTGAACAAATGGTTAGTTATGGGTATTTGATTACAAATAGAATTACAAACAGACCAGTGCCAGGGAAACAAAGTCCTTCCCACTGTTGCTACCATGATGTTTCTTTTAGGAGACTGAAGCTTTTTTATATTTGACTTTGGCTTGGAGAAGGGGTTCTCAATTCAGTTATTTTTATGCAAAATATAATGAGTTGATGAGCTGATACACGTCCAAATAAGGTCAAACGTGTGTGTTTGATGCTGACGTGCTTTTGTGGCAAACTGTGGCTGACCTTTCCCAAGCCAGAATATCCATTCTAATTTGACTTGTGAACGCTATATAATATAATGATAAGGTATTATGCCAATATATTACAGGACTAAAATACATTCCCAAACAACTCCTATACTTTTGTCTGTATGTTTTGTCAGGAATGAGGGTCAGCGATGACATGCTGAATTTGATGGCTCTGCGCTACGGTGCCTCCTCTGGGCACATGACACTGGAGAGCTTCATCAGTCTCATCCTTCGTTTGGACTGTATGCACAGTAAGTCAAGTGGGACAAATGATGACAATAGATAACACTGTATAAGAAGTAACTGTGAACTACTCTTGATTTTTTATATATTCCAACAATATTTTTTTTTTTTCTCTACAGAAATCTTCAAACAGCTGTCTAATGGAAATGGCATGAATCTCAGAGAGTCAGAGGTACACATATATATAACATATTCTTCTTGTCAGCAATTGATCATATAATCTTGCTATTGAAAAATTAAAATGGTCTTAGATAGGATGACACAAATGAACTTATTTATATCTTTCACAGCACTGATAACCTGTCTCTATCTTTATTTCTAGTGGATGTACATTTCAATGTACACTTAAGCCGACAGCCTGCTCAAATCTGGAGCTGGAATTACAGGAGTAGATATTTCAGCAGCATGATTTCTTTTCTTTTGCCAAACTACAATATGAGTAAAACATGTATCCCTCTGCAAATGAGCCATAACACAATATGAACTGCAACTTAGGTATTGTCTTTTGTATCTTTGTTTACCTACTCTACCCAGCATTAATGTGAAAAAATAACATAACCAGTTCCATAACACATGACTTGACATGTTAGACTGGAGATGGAATTGTATTACATGTCTATATGTTAAAATGACAGACTCAGTCACTACATTTTTTGTAATTATCTGTAGTATCAGGATGTTATCACTCTGTGCTTTACAAAATGTCAACACTATACAAACACATTCATATTTCAATGCATGGCGTAAGCTCAGTTTCAGTCTAGAAACCTTTTCATTTTCTTAAATAAATAATAACACCAATGTGAGGATGTGTGTAGGGTTTGATCCAGGCTGTGTACCTTTATCATATGTTGTCCTTCTCTTTCTCAATATGTTTCCTGCAATTTTCAGTTACTTATTACTCATTATTATTATTACTGATAGTAAATTATTAACAATTAATCGATCACAGAGGAACATTCTGACCTCTAATGTATTCTCTGTCGAAACTTGTAAATGCAATGATCTCGAAAGATCTCTCTTTTGAAGTGCACCTAAAGTCTAAATTACTAATCATGAAAACCCTGCAGATCCAAGGCATTAGTGTTTGATTTGACTGTGATAGGTGAAATAATTAAATGTGACAGTACTGAATGAATGTCATGTTCCATGAGCATGTCCAAGCATATAGTTCTACAGTGTAAAACTACATGGGAAATTTTCCTTTATCTGTTAATTGAGGGAAGTTCATCTTTCAAACTAAAATTTAATGGGGAGCCAAAGGTTTATGCAATCTAAACTGGTGTTCTCAAAGTATTTACAGTAGTTGCATTATTGTACACATGTAAACTTAAACACAGCTAATTTAAATTTTTTGAAATCCCACATTCAACTTTAGTTTGAGATCTACCAGCCTTGAAAATGAGAAACACTGAAAAACTCTTGTTTGTCATATGCTGCAGTGCAAGCTTTGGATCAGAAATGAACTTAACTGTTGTTTACTACAACAGTCATATTTTTATCATATGTTTTTTGTTTGTTTGTTGTTTTTTTTTTACTGTATATCACTCATCCGAGGTTGCTCATGCATTACTATGTGATATGATTTATGATAATATACAGTATGTGTGCAAGTGTTTTATCCTTCAAAGACATGCAGATTAGGGGAACTGGAAACTCTACAATGACTTTGGCGTGAATGTACACGAAAGTCTGTCTGTCAGTGTATATTAGCCCTGTGACAAATGACAAACATGCATCTTGTCAAGAATCAGCTCTGACAGTTATATCCAGCCCTCCATCTGATGCATGCATGGACACATTCCATCCACCACACCCATCACTAACAACAGGATAAGGTACAAATAATGGCTGAATCTTCATTACATAAGTGTGACATTTTATAACTTCCTTGAATTAAAAAAAAAAAGTCAGTGAAAGCCTAATGAAATAACAGCCTGCCACTGTAAAGCAGCCCGCAACCCCAAGAGATGAATTTAGTGTCACAAAACAGACAGTAGTTGTAGATTTACATTTCAAGTAGCTAGTGTAGCTTAAGTGTGAAACACCTTTGAGGGTAAATGTTCTGAACATTTGAACAAGCCAGGACAGCATGATCTATCAATCTGCACATACTGTACAGGATCTTTCACTGAAAGCTAATTGGAGTGTTCTATTTAGGAGGGTTCACCTCCTCATCTATTGGTCTATTTCTCTGTTCCTGTCTGCACCAGGTAAAAACTCAGGTAGTTTCATAAATGCACATCATACGCTGACAGCCGTGGCCTCGGGCGTTTGCAGGCATTATAAAAGAACTGGAGATTCTTCACTCGCACTCTGCTGATCCACTCAGACTCAACTTTCCCACACTTTCTCTCTGTGGCTGGTGAGGTAAGATTAAGATCTTCACACGCCAGTAACATTTTAAACAGGTCGATTTACACTTTGACTTATGGTTCACCCACTTATCATTTTGGTGTTGTCATTTTGAGTTGTATCTGTTTAAACAACAATTCATCTTTTGATGTTCACAAACCTAAGTGTTTAAACTATCATTTCATAATATAAAGTCGATGTATGAATGAATGTATCTCTAAATATATTCCAGACCGGCACTGTGATCAGCAAATATAGACAGTGACATGCTATGTTAACTTCACCATCCAAAAAAAATTATATGTTATAGAAGAATTATCAAATTCTAGCCACTAATAGTCATTAGTAAATGTAAACATTCATTTTGGCTGCCAGTGGTAGTGTTGTGTTTTCAGCCTGTGTTCCATGAAGCTATGAACCATTAGCTTGAGATAAATGTTTCATATTGTAGATATGCAGCTACAGGTAAAATCAGGAAGCTGACAAATTAAACTGGTAGTTTTGCCCAATTAACTGTTCTGAACAGTCTCTATGCAACCTGAAACTGACAGCCATGCACACTTTTCAAAGTGGGAGGCGAGCCTTCCCCAGCGGGCTCCAAACTGTTTGGTGAGTGGAAGCTTAAAACTATTACATAAGTTATTGCATAAGTTATCAAGAGGAGATCACATAGAATACCCTAAATGTGTGTGATTTGGTTAAAGAGAGTTAGAGAGTTTAGTTTAGAGATGTTTGTTTTACCTTACATATATATATATATATACACACAAAAAAAACAATGTTAGACAATCTTGGCTCAATAGCAGACGTGTCAAACTCAAGGCCTGCGGGCCAAATCAGGAACGCCACTTCATTTTATGTGGCCCGCGAGAGCTTTCAAAGACTGTGCTTATTGTAAAATACAATGCTATCCCTCTTTACAGAAGGACAATGAATGCATCTCGATTTTGTTACCTGTGCAATGAAAGCTTCTTGCCACTGGATGGCAGTGTCTCAATATCAACCATTTCCTACAGCGGTTTTTTTAGTCAGTGATGGAGTTGGGGGGGAAACGTAAATAGTCCCAAAATGTCGATGAGAAAAAAGTTAATGTAGAGGGAAGGCAGTTTAATGAGAGATGGGAATGTGAATACATGTTTGTGCTTAATGAAGACAAGCCGGTATGTCTTCTTTGCTACGAGGCAGCGGCAGTGCCCAAGGAAAACAATTTACGTCAGCACTTAAGACACCAAGCACGGAGCTAAGTATGCTAACCTTAGCCACCAAGAAAAGCAACAGAAGGCCCGAGAGTTAAAAAAGCAGCCTGCAGCCTCAGCAGAATATGTTCGCTAAAGTTACAGCAAAAAACGATGCTTATTGTGGCTGAAGAAATCGCCCGAGCTTCAAAGTGTTTTTCAGAAGGTGCATTTTTAAAGCAGTGTATCCTGAAGGTGTGTGACCAGAAAAAGGCTTTTAACAATGTTAGCTTGTCAAGAAACACTCTGGTAGACAGAATCAGGGAACTACCGGAAAATCTGGCTGAAGAAGCGCGCAGTTCTCTGACTTTTTAATTAGCCGGCGACAAAAAGCACTGACAATACTGATACAGCGCATCTAGGCATTTTTAAAGAGGCATGAAGGCAGACTTGTCTGTCAGTGAGGAGCTCTTGGACGTGGCCGTCATGCACGGGACAAGGGACAGGGACATCTTCAGTGAGGAGAAGTCTCCAAGTAAAATGAAATTACCCTTGAAGAAGTTAGTGGGGCTTATTATCGATGGCGTGTCTGCCATGTGTGGTGAGAGAACTGGCTTGGTTGGACTGGTGAAAGAGAAAAAAGCAAATGCCACACAACCCTGATAACTTATCTTTCAATGCTAGTTTTAAATTATTATTAAAGGTAATAATAATTGAATGCAGAGATTGTAATATGAGAAAGTAGATACATTTATAAAGTCTTACAGTTACAACTAGCCCTTTGAGGTCAACCACAATGCTGATGTGGCTCAGGATGAAATTGAGTTTGACACCCCTGGTCTATGGGATCAAATAACACGATTATGTTAGACATTCAGAGATTGACTGAAACTAAGCAAGAAAACTAATGGGGTGGGGTGAGGTTAGGGGGTGTCTTTTTTCAAGCTTTGTCTGGAGGAGGAGGTCTACAGTATCAAGCTTTGGAAATCCCTCGAGTGGAGGAAAGCGAACAGGTATGTTGAAGAAAGATAATACCTGTCCATAAACAATAGGTGATTGCATAACATACTATTGTGATTATATAGAACCAGCATACACAATGACTTTCTGACATACTTCCCATGATGCATTAACAACATGACAAAAGGAAGAAACAGCATAACAGCATAAAAACATTGAAAGTAAAATTTAAAGAGAAGGAAAATAGAGACATAAATAAAGGATAGAAGGGCAAGTTGGCTCAAGGTAAGTATATATGTTTCAGTCAAGGCAGTACGCAACATACAAGTTTTTGACCTGGATTTAAAGGTGGTCAAAGTTGGTATAAGTCTAATATCCTCTGGGATTTTGTTCCAGCTCTGTGGCGCTCAGAAACTAAATGCTGCTTCTCCATGTTTTGTTTGCACTAAACTGCAAAAGCAAATATGTTTTGTAGGAAATGTAACTGTGAGCATTTTGTGTTCTATAAATATAATATGGATATGCTATTAATTTATATATTTGGTGAGTTACAAATATGTTGACATTGAACATATTAGTGAAATGTTCACAGACAATTTTCAGAGATTATATTTGTCACGACCACAACCTTTCCTTGCGAACTGACTGCAAACCTAATCCAACCAACAATGCATTTGCTGTCACTGTTTACTGTAATTTCTAGCAAGGTTGATCCTAAGCAACTGATTTTTATAGACGAGCAACAGCAATTTATACTCAATTATCTGCCTGTTATCTGCCTGTTTTCTGTTCCGAGAACCGGTGTGACGTGTTCACTTTTCTTGGTCTTTGCTAGGATTAGTCTCTGTTAGTCCTGTGTGGACTTGATTCTTGCTGTTTTTAAGATGACAGAATTCAGATGGTTCCAACATGGCGTTTGGTTCTTAGAGACAGAGAAGATGAGCGCTAACTCTTAGCCTTCTGTATTTTGCACTGAAGACAATTAACTCAGTTTTATCTTTCTTTAGCTGGGGAAAATTCAAGCAGTCTGATCATTTATTTGTTAAATTCCTTTGCAGTGAGATTCAGTAGGACTGTATTCTCTGGGTGGTATTGTCTGAGCAATTACATTGATATTGTATAATAAAACCTAATGGAAGCATGTGTTGAAGCAGAAGAGGGCTAAGGACTGAGCCTTAGGGATCCCAACACATCATGTTGGTCCACTCTTGCACAATTACCAAATGAGGCAAAATAGTCTCTGTTCTGACATGACAGGTAGCAGGTATGTTGAGGAAAATAGTACCTTAAATGCAGCTAAAGGTTATAACATTCCCACACCTTATTAATGCCTTCTCGAACTGTTTTTTTCCCACAACCTATCACTTAATACCAAATTAGCAATTACTCCTCATAGTACGCTTGCTGCCCCTTCTGGGTGTGTGCAGAAAGAAATCTGGTGTTTCTCCACAGCTCTGGCTCTGGAATTGGGATATAAATGAAGTGGATCAGTGCGGTCCATCACAGCCAATCATGGCGTTCATGCTTGTGCAGGAGGTGTGAGGGTATAAAGAGGGCAGTGAGAGCGGGAAAGTTAAGTTGGTGCATGCTAACACCACAGAGCAGTGACAGGGTAATGGGAGATTGGCAACCTAAGATGAAATAAACTGAGGAATATAAATTCAAAAAGAAAGGCAATGAGCCAGGCAGTATTGTTTTGTCCAGTTATCCTGTCTAATGTTAGGAGAGTTGTGAGTATCGCTGTCTGCATCTTCTGTGCTAGCTAGCTGCTAGCCCTGCTTGTTAGCTTCGCTTCAGCTATTGTAACACACAACCTAATTGCTCCGTTGCTGTTTGTTCTGTATTGTCATATTTGCAAATGCTTTTATAGACACGAAGAGCAGAAAAGTTTGCAAGTACAGCGGGATTGATGCATAATTTGAAACGCTATGTCAAATGAAGTTACCTTCCTTGTTAGCTAAGCTACAAATACTATATATATATACTATGCAATCAGAGCTCTGTAAAAAATATCTGAATCACCAACTCTAGCTAGTATTTTCAACGTTATGTTGTGGATGTTGTGTTTGTGTGCGTGTCGTTCCTTTGGTGACATTTTATGTTTGTTTATGTTTGTTCCCCTATTAAAATAGCGGATGCACTAGATTCTGCCATTTTTTTTCCTGTCAGTGCCCGATCTGATCCACGCATGTGCAGTCAAACAGTATGATCTAATAAATATGTTTAAAGTAGTCAGCATGACTGAACTCCTTGAAAGATGTCTGCTTGCCCGAATTGTGTTAAATGTTAATATGAGAGTCGAGTCAATTCACTTAACTAAACACTCTGTGAATGAAACAGCGTAAGTAAAACCAAGCTTTTTCATAAAATATGTTTTTAGTTTTGTCAATGGAGTCTGGAAGCGATTCCCGAGTACACTGTTCTTGATGAATAATGCACTGATTCCAAAGATAAATTCTGGATTGCATTCTCTGGCTCGTATAATGATGGAATATAGTGTACCGTAATTTCCGGACTATAAGTTGTTTAGCATCATGGTTCTTGCCCTGGCGGAACGGATCGTGCTTCCGGGTACGGACTGGGCACTTAGACACCTCGCCAATTGTTAGTGGTTTCCATGGCGATGCACGTCCGCGAGTGCATGACTGCTGAGTTTTGATTATCAGTTCGTTCTGTGATGCCTTACTCGCCTGTACGTATTGTTTTTTTTGTTTTTTTGCACAGAAGTCAACCACTGCAGTAATGTCTCCGGTGTGTGTATGAACATTATCAATGCACGTCACATGAAAGATGGTTATGGGACCGTAACCAACCCAATGAAGTTCTCAACCAAGACTTCCAGTAGCTGAAATAGTACCGTCTCATCCGGACGGGTAAGGCACATCGATGACATGTTCCCCCCTGACAGGAACTCCATTGGCCAAGGAATACTGAGCCCCTCTGACCTGGCCCGAGTTGTGTGGCTGAGACCATCGGTGAGTGTTTTGACAGTTTGCAGAGGAAAGCCTATATCACACTAAATGTTAATGTTTAATCATCTGATTCAACTAAGAAAAGACCAACTGTGGGTGTTTTGGTGGCTGGAAATTTGGGATCTCACGTTTACAATAAAAGTTAACAAAACATGTCATAGCCTGAACTTGGAGAGCTCAACTGATTGAGTAGTTGTTTTGTGGTGCACATTTATGTTTTATAAATCAAACTAAACTCAAGGTGACACAGCAGCCATACTCACAAAATCTATGGTTTTGAAATGTATAAGTGAGTGGCTTATACTATCTGCTGGTAACAGCTACAGTGTGGAGTTTGCTTAAAGCTTTATTAAGTAGTTTTTGACCATGGGGCAAAAAGCCAGTTTACACAAACAGAGCAGCGATCATCTATTTTACCAAGTGTGTGTGGACTTACAATAGCTCACACATCAAGCAGAAACAAGTCAACATGTTCACCCATTTAAATTTCTCCCTCTGGCAACACAGTAAATGTAAATCCATTATTAACTAGTATTTTAGATCTGTTAATGCTGGGGATGAAGATATTGTTAGCATGTGTTAGGTTCTGTGCAAGCAGCTGCTCCTAAAAGGTTCTTGCAAAGTGAGATTTTTGCTGAAGTCGGACAGAGCCACATTAGTAGCACTAGCAAACAAGTTTTGTGTTGTCATCATTTCCTCTGTTTCAGAAAATTGTTCCCAATCCATCTTTTGTTGTTGACGGGGTCTCCAGATTTGACTTTGGTCAAGGCGTGGTTGGTACGGAAATTTCTTCATTCATAATAATACATAAACTGCTTCTCCAGCAATGACATTAGGAGATGCCAATGCAGACAATGGGGAGAAAACAAACAAAAGTAGGGCTTAGAATTGTGTACCATAAAGAGCAGCTTTGCAGTAAACTGCACATGATGATAGATTTCACTTAACCACTCCCTGTACAACTTTTGCCAAGAAATATCCAGGAGATCTTGTAGAACTTGTAGATTTTTGTGAATGTGAATTTCATATTGAGCATAATTCCCAGAGACAAGGTATGATAGCTGTTGTACTAATGTATTGTCTGCCTCCTGGCTGTTAGTGTTCGTGATTGTTGCTTAACTGTAAAACTATCTATACAAATTTTACATGCCTGTATAGCACACTGCGCTGACAACTCAATGACACTTTTCTTCACTCAGGAGACTGCTGGTTTCTTGCATCTATTGGAGCTCTGACATTCCAGAATTACATCCTTGAGCAAGTCGTTCCTTTTGATCAAAGCTTTGAAGAGGACTATTGTGGGATGTTCCACTTCAGGGTAAAAAGCAATCATTGCCAGCACTAATTGTCCAAAAGTAGGTTCTGTTCAAAAATATTTTATTCTGCAATAAACCTCTTCATATTCTCTTCTTTTTCAACTATTCAGTTCTGGAGGTTTGGAAGATGGGTGGATGTTGTCATTGATGACAAGCTACCAACAATCGATGGCAGACTAATCTTCGTCCACTCCAAAGATCCAACTGAATTCTGGCCTGCTTTGCTGGAGAAAGCTTATGCCAAGTATGGAAAAAAAAACAGTCCATTATTTCTAAGATACTGAATGTTTTTGTCAGAGTGAGATTGATCTTATTTTCAGAAAGTCTGTTGAAGTAATTTCACACCCACTGTCAGGGTGTGTGGTTCCTACTCAGACATGAATGCTGGAACTCCTTCTGAGGCGTTGGTGGACTTCACTGGTGGTGTCCACATGTGCATCCAGCTGTCAGACCCTCCTGCAGACCTGTGGGAGCTGATGTACAGGGCTGGCCAATCCAGGTCCCTGATGGGATGTGGCACACCTCAGGGGGTAAACACATATTCACCACGTAAAACCACAATGCTGTTTTTTTTTGCCTTTGTATACTATGCTAAAATTATTCAAGGTGTCTGTCCAAAATACTGGGGGCTCATTTCATAAAACCATCTTAAGGCTAAGATAATCTCATAGTTGTAAGGGTTGTCTTAGTGTATTATCTGTGATGGATGTTGGGTGTAATAATTGACCTTTCTAGCTGCCACCACTTTGACTTGTCATAGAAGGAAACAAAAAACAAAATAAGAGCATGGTACCATTTTCAGCAAATATGTTGATAACTTTCCCATTCATATGTGGAATGAAAAACTGTAGGAACAGGATTCCAGTCATTGTGAAGTGAACCTCTGCCACGGTTTTTTATCTCAGGGGCTTTACAGGCAGGACACATGAAGAGTTCAGTTACATGCAGATTTCCTTTGAGGCCCCAGGATTGAGCAATAGCTTACTCTTTTTGAGCCCCTCAGGGATAGAAGCAAATAGTAAGGCAAGAAAGAAAACAAATGGTGCTGTACTGTAATTTGATCAGTATGCAGTCTTAATCTCAGTAGAATCTCTGGTTCTAAGTCTGGTCTCTCAAAATGCACATTCATGCATGTTCTTATTTCATGAAATTTAATGATAGCACATGCTCCTTTCATGAATAGTGAGCTTTTCTCTGAGGCTAGAGACATGTAAGACCTATAATAATGTGGTAGAAAGAGAGGGTGGGGTCAGGGTTTTGAATGCGTGCACTCTAATGACATGTGAATGCAGTTAATGGAGGGGTGGAGCTGTCACATTTGGTTTTCATATAATTTCCCATAATAATACTGGCAAAGATAATAATAATAAGATGTGTTCTAATAATTAGATGTGTTTTGGTCTGTGCCTGACTCAGTCGTCACACTACCTTGACAAATTATATGTTTTTTGAGTCTCCTGATTCTATCAAATGCAAAACAGTTTAGAATCCCCACAGCTGCTGACACGGTTCCTTTTTATTTTGGGTACATTATTTTGGGGCTAATGCACAAAAATGGGAGCATTTGGTGACAGTCTAATGTTACTTGGGAAAAAGAGGTAATTTTTTCAACATATTGTATTTTAGAATTTTACCTCTGTATGGAGTCTACTGTTAACAATTCAGTGATCAAGAATGAAGACAAAATCACATTTGACTTTCAGCTCATTTAATTTATTAAGTTGTTATTTTGTGTTGCACAAGACCAATACTCAAGGTTCAAGGTTCAAGGAGCTTTATTGTCATTCCAACACGTGAACATGAGGTGAACAAAATAGGTTACTCTGGTCCCGGTGCAAGCCAATTACTGAATAATAAAAGTATAAAAATACAGTAAGAATAACTAACTATGTATAATATAAGCTAAGAAGTAATATAAATATAAAGAATTCACAGTATAAGTATAAACACTATAATATGTATAAGATGAATGGAAGTAAAGCAGGGGCTACAGGGGCTACAGGGGTCCTCCAGAATTCAGCAGTCTCACAGCTTCCGGGAAGAAGCTGTTCCTCAGTCTGGAGGTCCTGCTCTTGATGCTCCGTAGCCTCCTGCCTGAGGGGAGAGGGGAAAACAGAGCGTGTGCGGGGTGAGTGGGGTCCTTCAGGATGCAGGCGGTTTCCTGCATCTGGCGGTGTAGATATCCGCGGTGGTGGATAGGCTGCGTCCCACAGCCCTCTGTGCAGCTTTCACCACCCTCTGCAGAGCTTTCTTCTCTGCCGCCGAGCAGCTGCCATGCCACACGATGATGCAGGAGGACAGGATGCTCTCCACCACACATCTGTAGAAGGAGGTCAGGACTGAGACCCAGTCTGGCGCACCTCAGCCTCCTAAGGTAGTAGAGGCGCTGATGTGCCTTCCTAATCAGGCAGGAAGTGTGCTCCAGGTGAGGTCGTCAGAGATGTGTACGCCCAGGTACCTGAAGCTGGAGACCACTTCCACCGCAGAGGTGTCTGCCCCTCCTGAAGTCCACGATCATCTCCTTGGTCTTCTTCACATTGATACAGAGGTTATTATCTCTGCACCAACCCTCCAACTGTTCCACCTCCTGCCTGTAGTTGGACTCGTCGTCGTTGGTAATGCGTCCAACCACAGCTGTGTCATCCGCGAACTTCATAATCAGACAGCTCGGGAGTCTCGCTGAGCAGTCATGTGTGAGCAGGGTGAACAGGAGGGGGCTCAGCACACAGCCCTGGGGGGAGCCGGTGCTGAGGGTGATGGAGGAGGAGGAGACATCGTGGATCCTCACAGACTGCGGCCTGTCTGTTAGGAAGTCTAAGACCCAGTTGCACAGGGTAGAGCTCAGTGTGTTTAATTTCTGGATTAGGGTCTGTGGTATGATTGTATTAAAAGCTGAGGTGAAGTCCACAAAGAGCAGGCGAACATAGGAGTCCTTATTCTCCAAGTGGGTGAGGATTGTGTGGACCACAGAGGAGATGGCATCCTCTGTGGATCGGTTTTTCCTATAAGCATACTGGTGCAGGTCCACAGTGACGTCAATGGAGTCTTTAATGCAGGTCATGATGAGTCTCTCAAAGCATTTCATGACTATCGGGGTGAGGGCTACCGGCTGATCCATGCGGTGATTACATATGTCTCTGTCTTGTAGGAGACATCTGCCAACACTGTACTCCCAAATGGTCTGGTCCAAGGCCATGCCTATACTGTCACAGGTGTGAAACAGGTGAGGAATTGCATTTGTTTAAATGGCATTGCAACGTACAGAATTCTGTAATTTATACAAATAACACCGGTTCTTTCTCTGGTGATTATTGCTGGTCAGGTGATGAGCCAAGGGCAGCTCGTGAACCTGGTGCGTTTGTGGAACCCCTGGGGCCAAAAAGAGTGGAATGGAGACTGGAGTGATGAGTAAGAATGACTCAAACAGGAAATGTTGTTATTAATATTATTAATATTATTTTCCCATGGCAAAATAGCACATTGCAGTACATTCACTATCACACAGGCAATTTTTAAAGAATGCTTTGTCAACAATTTGTGTCAGCTTCTTGATGATAATCTCCAAAGTGACATATTAAATAATAATGATTTTGTTAGTCAGGATCAGATCAGTGAGATGTCTCCTTATAGTCTTATAATAGTCACCTTCTCACTATTCTAAACTGGATGTGCCAGTTAAAAGAGAAACACAAGCAGGGAAGGCGAGTTTTTATAGGTCTTAAATGTCAACTGTTCACATAAATCTCAGTGATTAATATCTTGGAGACACTTGTAACAGTTGTAATGAAAAGTAATTTCATTTATTTTATGTCAGTGAATGTATATATATGCCGAGGGAATCACATTGTTTTTCTCTTAGCTAAATCAACAATACCCAAAGTGTCTTAGTGTCTTAGCCATGAGAACTAGTTTTGGCAGTTTTCAGTCTAGGCCAGGCCTGTTTTGTTGGACAATAAATGCATCTCGTTGAATATCTCAATACCACAGCCTAAGGTTTTTTCAGCTTTATGCCAAGCCACATAAACTGTAGTCATTTAAAGCATACACAGATCATGCCATATATTCTCAGTTACATCATTATGAAATAGACATGTTGACTATAGTGATATACCACATACCTCTTACTGTAAATGGGTATATATTAGCAAGCTAGCATTGGTTCAATTAGCTATGTAAAAGCGACACCTGGCATTTATTGGCAACTAATCTTAAGAAGTAATTTTTTAAATCATGTTTTTTACATGTGTTGTGAATTGCCTCTTAATGTTATGAGCACTTTATAACAATATTTCTTCCTCTCCTTTTCCCTCTCTGACAAATTGTCTGTAAAGGTCACCTTTGTGGCAAACTGTGAGTCCTCAGGATCGTGAAATGTGCCTTGCAGTGGGTGATGATGGGGAGTTTTGGTAAGCTCAAAATTTAATTTCATTAAAAGAAATTGGCAGTTGTTTCCCCTAAGATCTTTAACACAGTTATGTATTTATGCAGATTACATTTGAACGCCCTATCTCCACTGACTGATACATGATAAATATTTTCTTTCAAGGATCAAGTGAATTAAGTACAGTAGTAGTAGTAAGTAGTAGTAAGTACAGTTCAGTACTTGTCAGCATCACATTCAGGGCAACAATAATAATTGTTTTGACAGGATGACCCTGGAAAACTTCTGTAAGTTCTACTCGGATCTCGACATCTGCTGCCTGTGTCCTGACTTCCTTGATGGAAGCACTTCCTGCCACTGGAAGACCTCTTTCTATGAGGGTAGATGGGTTGCAGGAACCACTGCTGGAGGATGCATGAATAACCTTGGTACTTTCAGAATATCTGCACTCTGCAAAACTGTCTAACTGTTAGAAAGCCTCTGCTCTGTACTATCTAAAAAAACAAAAAACAAAAAAACAGAAAGAAGCCCCACAGATGCTAAAAGGCAATCACAAAATGGAAATTGTTAACATGAAGGCAACAAAGAAATGTGCGATGGAATATGATACACAGACACAGACTGAATGAGGAATTGGGGTAAATAATTTGTGAGTCAAATTGTATTTTTTAGTACATTCTTTAAATTTAATTAATTAATAATCACTTTTTAAACTGATGATTATTAATCTCCTCTAAAATCTATAATTATTCTAGTGGCAGACAGCAGTTACAGAGAAAGCTGATTTTTAAGTATAAATATTAAGTATTTAAAGTTCCATCCAGTCACATTAATGTGATGTCTCTTTGGTTAGCCTGGCTTTCTGCTCAGTTCTTCAGGTCATCATTACTACACAAGTAGAAGAATTAGTTTTTACCTTCTTTAAATTAATTAGCTGATTCAGCCTATTCCTGACAAAACAGTAACATGAAAAATTGTTTTCCTTTTTGTCTTCCAGACAGCTTCTGGACTAACCCACAGTATCGGATCAAGATTGACAAATTACTCAGTGAATGTTCTGAGAAACAGGATGAAAAAAACATGCTGGTGTCTCTCATGCAAATTCCTGACAAGAGGAACAGACGCCTGGTCCAAAATCTCCACATTGGATTCTCAGTGTTTGAGGTAAATATTGCTCACTTTAGTTTTTTTCTGTCACATTAGGCAGACTGTTGTAAATATATCTTGCCTAGATGTGGGACACAGCTGTTGAAAATAATCAAATTAAATGCATATGAGTTTTTTCAAGTTTTGTGGCTCATCAACAAAACAACATTAAACATCTGTAACATCTGTAAGTGCTTGAAGTAAATTTGAATACAGCATACTCCAAATCTCACCCACTTTTACAAAACATATTTGTTCTTGAAGAAAGTGATAATAAAATTCCATGATTTGAATTTTTTGAATTTTTTTCATTATTTAAATCCCTTCATAATGTCACTGTTACACCTGAACTAACTGTTTTTTATTTTGTTCCCAATGTAAACTAATTTTCCTCTGACTTCATCCAAGGTGACGGACGAAGTAAGTAACATTTTTAGCCCAGTCTACATACACAGCACGCATTGCTCACCTATATTGGAGACATGAGCTGCATTGAAATGAAACATCTACTTCCTGGCATTGCAGTACAAGGCAAAGAGGGGGAAGTTCCCAGCATCTTTCTTCAGCAGAAACAGACCTGTTGCCCAAACCAAAACCTACCTGAATGCACGTGAGGTGATGGAGTTCCTAATGCTAAAGCCTGGTGAATACCTGATTGTACCTTCCACCTTCAGTCCCAACGAGACAGCCTCCTTCATCCTGACCATCCTGTCCAAAGCAGAGACCCACGTCCAGTAAGTCACACACAGCTCACTAAATCGCTTTTCAAATTTTGTAGATGTACAGTTGCTGCATGCCACACACCACATATTACAGGACTTTTAATTGATAAAAAGGCTATGTATGTAAATGGACGACACTTGAAAACTGTAATCAACTCATTACAGATTTGAAAAGTAATTACATTACTTTAGTGATTGCTCAGCAGCAAAACGCATCCATTGCATATACTTTCGTCACCCAGCACAGCTTTGTCAAAGGTCCAAAGCTTCTACACCCACACAGCTTTCCTGCAACTTCATCCCATGTGACTAGCTAACCTCAGCAGGTACTGGACCCGTCTGTCCACTGTACACACACAGACCAAACCCTCCATCTAACTCCCAGTGTTTCAAATGTGTTCTACCGGTGTTATTGGGATTAATGAATGTTGTGTAAATACTGAATCTAAAATTGTAACCTCTAACACTGCTTGTTATTGAAAAACAGAATCACATTACTATAAATCATTACTAAGTAATGCGCCACTCCCCAAGACTGGCCCCAAGTAATGTACTGATGTCTCTTGTCTTTCCCTTCAGTGAGAATTCTGGTAGCCATGACCACATGGAAGTAGAAGAGGTGTGCAAGATTGAAAAATATTGTTGATGTTCATATTATTTCGTATTGCACCTTTGAGTCATGTTATTTATTATACTGATCACATTGATAGTATATGACAAATACATATTGCCCAGTGCATTAATTCATCTGGAGCTGAAAGGACTCACTCTTTTGCAGCCTGCACCAGTCAAAAATGGAGCGGATGACGAAAATAAGAGAAACTTTTTCCGTCAGTTCTCTGACAAGGTAATTTGTGTGTGTTAAAGTAGTAACTCAATATCTTGTGGAATGTGATTATTTGCTTCCTTTTTTGAGAGGACGCTATTTTAAAATGTTGTCATAGAAATATATTTATAATCTTTTAGCAACACCTATGAGGTGTAGCATGTTATTATTTCCCCTCAATATAATTGTAAGTGTGAGTTACAACCAACATGTGAGCCAAATGTAAGTCTCTTGTTGTTTTCATTTCATTTCTAGTATGAAGAAGTGAATGCTGAGCAGCTCCAGACAATTCTAAACGACAAAATCCTGAAAGGTTTGGACCATAAAACTCTTAATGGTTTAACAGAATTTCAGCTAAAAAATATATTTTAATGATTATAAACAACTGTATATTATTCTTGTGTGGCACTGCTGTGTTGCTGGGTTTAGACCAAACTGAGTGTCCTGCTATTTTTTCTAGGAGACTTGAAATCTGGAGGCTTCAGCATTGATGCCTGTCGCAGCATGGTTGCGCTGATGGATGTATCCTGTCATGTGATATTCATTGTGAACTGCCGTACCAGAAAACTATTGTTTTTTCCTCCTTTTCTCTCTGTGTCAGCAGCAAATTTGGCCACGGTAAATTTAAAGAGGTAAAACACACAAGTAGTGTACGTGCCAAAACCTGCCTACCCTTTTGGTAATCTATCAGGAACAGATTTAAAGGTCAGGCGGAGACATGAAACAGCATGTGATGATTTAATACCTTAATGTTGGGTTAAAGACATCTATCACAGGCAAACTGAATGGAGAGGAATTTGTGCGTCTGTGGAACAAGGTCGTCACATACAAGGTAAAAACAACCAAGTGAAGGTTAAAAATTTCTTAACACAGCACATTCCTACTGATTGATTTCTATTAATCACAGACTTTAATGGATGCAGGATGCATCTCGATTTAGATTTTCCTGATTATGGTTTGTGTGTTCTTGCTGCGTTGAGCTCAGAGTCTAACATAACTAAATATCCTCTCTTTACCCAGGACATTTTCTTTCGTTCTGATGTTTCACAAACAGGAACGCTGTCTCTGAGTGAGCTCAGGAATGCAGTCATGGCTACAGGTAAACCATCAGCCATTTCTTTTTGTCTACGAGGGACACTATGGTCCAAAAGTCTTCACATTTAAGAGAATGGGAAACTGGTCTCAGACTTTTGGAACCCACTCTACAGTTGAATCACAAAAGCAGAAAATATAAAAGCAATGCTATGAAACCAGGTGCCAGATAAATAATGTATGGATCACATCCTTTCTTCAAATTCAAGTATCGGTGCAACAAAGTCGCAAAAAGAAACATTCACGCTCCTACATAAGGGTCACAAGATAAATCTGAGGGGTTATACAATGGTTAATGGAGTGGGATAGAGGATCAACAATGTTCTGCCTCAGATATCTGAGTTCATATTTTTGACTCCTCTCCACTCTTTGCTTTTTTTAGTGAAATATTGGGTAATTTTACCTGAAAAATAAAATAAGATATATCAAAATAAACTCACGACCTGAAATGTGTTGAGGGGCCCAAAGAAGACTTTGTTTAATGGGCTAAAAAGGCTAGGAATCCAGACTGTAAAATAAAATGTACAACAAGTTGCGTATTGTATTATGATATTCATAGATGCATTGAAATCATAATTTCTACAAGCTTGATTTTTATTCTGTGTATGAGTTTCATGTTTATCCATGTTGAGTAATACCTCAAGAAGGGGTTACATGACCAAAAACATTTAACAATTTCTTTACTCTGATCATAGCTGCAAATGCATAAACCACAAAAACAGATTAGCTGCTTTATGTTTGAAAAAGAACAGGCTGTGATAATCCAATTTAGAAATATTCATTTCAGCTATGCAAGTATTCCACTAAAACCTACATACAATAATACTAGACTTGGGAGATCACCTCAAGTGAAGCACAAATAGGGTTTCCACATGTATATAGGATTGGTGTATGCAACAATGATAGTGTGTCTTTATACATTTTACACAGTCTTTTAATCTTGACCACAAAGAGTGAAATGCACCTGGTCCCTCAGTATCACTGATGCATGCTGTGGTACACAAGATTGAGCGTGTAAGAAAAGCCCAGGTGTTTCTCAGTACATTAACAATGGCTCTGTTCTATTCAAATATCCCAGTGAAGTCTGACAGTGTCATGGCTTACAGAGATTAGAAATTATCTGCAGGTGAATCAAAAATGAAAATAATAGTTAGTCACTGAAATAAAACATGAACTCATGCTGCATGTGTGCTGATCAGGAAAGAGGATCAGTGATGACATGCTGAATCTGATGGCTCTGCGCTACGGTGCCTCCTCTGGGCACATAACACTGGAGAGCTTCATCAGTCTGGTCCTTCGCTATGACTGCATGTACCGTAAGTACTTTTTAATTTTTTTTTATTTTTTACAGTTAATGACAGTAGACAACATTTAAAGTATTTTCTTCTTGATTGCGTGTGAGTGATGCACACAAGTTTTTGCTCCTCCTTAGACTGCAATACTCATTTCAAATATTTTTTGAATGAAAGACCTGTAGAATACCATGTTTCTGTAACTCTTAAGTGCAAAAGCTTTCAAGATTAGTAAAGTAATTTGAACCCAGAAATAGAATTGATGGACTGTAGTTTATAATTTCTTCACATTTCAGCAGGTTCACTGCAACAGAAACATAGCCACATCAGTGAAGGAAATCAAAACAACTAAGGCAGAACAAGCAGTTGACCAGTAGTGAACTGCCCTCTTTATAGACTGAGGCCAGTTGGTGATGAGGAACAGCTGGGTAGTGAGGTGGTTGGAGGGGAAAATTCAATGCTGTCTGCCAGTGGGCAGGGAAAGACCAGCAGAGGACAGGACAGTTTAGTGTATAGAACTGTGAAGTTCTGGCTGTAGAGGAGGAGGAAGGAATGGAGCTGCAGCTGTGAACGTGATAACTGTGCTACAGTGAATTAGTAATAAAACTGTCTTGAGTTGCAAAACGCCTGTGGATCCAGACAATAACTCATTCATTCACTCATCTCCTGGACAAAACATGTGGATAGTGTCTGTCCACTGACGTTTCCTCTAGCACTCACATTACTAATGTCCAATACTGTCCAATACTTTGGTTTATGACAGAATACATGTACATTTTCATCAGTTTTACGTTAGAAGTGAGAAAAGGGGGAGGATACTGTAATTTTTGTTTTGGCTGAAAAGCAGGTGGGGCTCAAACATTATTATTTGTTCTTATGTGTGCATTCAGTGTTGCACAATAGGTGTTCCATTAAACTACTAAGGTTTGAAGTGTGGCACATGATTAGACATGTACTAATTCCACACTTGCAGTTGCAAGGCTGCTCTGTATCAGATTCACATGAGTCTGTGCAGCAGCAGGCAAAGATAAAGTGGGCGTGCTGATGAGACTGATTTTGAATTTCTATTATTGCATGTGACAGTTATATCTGACTCCCACTCCTTGCCTTCAGAGTTTCTGGAGTAATAAGAATTTGTGTGTTTCTCAATAGAAATCTTCAGCCAGTTATCTGATGGGATGGTCATGACTCTTCGCGAGTCAGAGGTAATGAAATCTCTTCAGAGTTATGAATATCTTACTGGAAATTGTACTTTTATGCAAAAACAAAGTATTTGATTCAAATATCATTCCCCTAGTGTGCTGTCCTAGAAAATATGGTGTGCTTGTACAACATTAGTTTTTGTGATGATATGACATACCAGGTATGTTGAAGCACATTAATAATTTATCCCGTCTTTATTTACAGTGGATGTACGTTTCGATGTACACTTAGCTTTGCAGAGAGGATGAGCCGCAGATGACGTGAAAGAAAAGTAAATACAAAATAAGGTATTCTTCCAGGTATTCCATGGATCTACAGGGCATTTACTTTATTCCACTGCAAAGCAGAGTGGGGGAACAAATAAGAAAGAGACACAGAGCATAGCAGACATAGGCTGCTCATTTTTCTAATCACAACAGCAATGGCAATTGGCAACTTTGTTTACCTGTTACAGTCCAGACAGGTAAAGGAATGTGTACATCTTTCATGGTTTAGGACTCTATCTTTTTTTTTTTTTTTTGAATAGACTAAGTTGAACGAGAACTATATCAAAAACCACATTGGATCAGGAATGCAAAATTTGTATCAAATCATTAACACCGTGTATTATTACACACCTGGTTAATGTGAAATACAGTTAACATGAAATTGTAACCTATTTCATCAGCTACAAAATACTATACCCTATGACACACACCTATGATGTACACACATCACAGGTGCCCAGATGGTAACGCCTCCTGAGGGCTTTAATGTGTTTGAAAGTGATGGTTTTGAGTGTAATTTGATGACAATTATTCAACTGGTTGCAGTGGAATTTTCCAGTACTTTCTCTTGCTTTTCTTTCTATTTTGCAAATGTTAGCATACCAATGTGCTCAACATTGGTGCTGGTGACCACGGTAAATGCTAAACCTGTTAAATATCAGCATGCCAGCATTAACAATGTAAACACGTTAGCATGTATTGAGTGGGTTAATACATTTTCTGTTTTAGATGGGAATAGGCTTTTTATTCTTATTTTTTATTCACATTGTACCTTACAAAATAAAGACATTATCCAAATTGTTTTTGAGCATATCAATATTTTTAAAATCCCTTATAAATGTGACATTTTCTTTGAGAAATTGGCTTACTCAACACACACACAAATCATGGCTTAAAGATGTGTAGTCTATTTTTAAATACAAGTTAGGATTAAAAAACATACTTCAGTGAGAATGTGTTGCCTTTTGAGTTCTTTGTGTCCTTTATAAAAATATGCAGACTTAAAATAATCTAGTATTTTTTACTTTGAGTCCAAACTTAGCAAGGAAGACGATGTTCCAGATATGAAGTAATGGATTTGATTGTGGTAGATAAAATCCATAAAAGTCCGGCAATACCGTGTGCTGAATTTCTTTATGATCTGAGACAGAATCACAAGCAACAGATATTTATTGGTATGCATTTATTAATCTCTGGAATAGCAATACAGTTTAAATTATAATAGATATTGCAGTAAATTTGAAGAATATATTTGTCATTCACTTTTAATAATGATTGAACATAGATATTATTGGCAGTACTTAATTTCAAAATCCCAGTATGTAGAGTAAAATACAGATCACCACTTATATACTTAAATATACTTAAATTTCTGTGATTGTTCGGTTACATAGTTTTATAACAAAGACAGAGAGAAGCAGAAATAAAGCAGTTTAAATAAAACATTTTTCTTTAGGCGTGAATAAATACTATTAACAATAATGTTAATGAGTCACACTCAATATGTGAGCATTGCTGAAAAACTGATTAAATAATGATTGATTACTGATTAGGATGCTAAAATCAGACATGTAATTAGGTTGGTTGTTGTATTATTTGCAGCACAGTTGCCAGCACAGCAGCCAGGAACATGGATGTTGTGTGTTTTGCAACCTCTGTTCCCCCACTTGTGGTTGCAGCTAGAAGAAGCCAAAAACATATAATTAGAGTGAAATTACATTCATCACAGAAGGTGAGTTGTCATTATTTTGGAACAGTTCTTGTCATTGTTCACTTGTGATTATTCACAGATCAAACATTATATTTGTACCACCCTTAAAGTATTACCACATTATTTAAGTATAGGGTGGGTAAACTGGTGCTTTGAATGAAAAGCAAGCTGTAGTTGCTCACCTTGTGTTGTTGCAGCAGTGGTCTGGCTTGCATTTGAGCTGGTTGTGGTTCCTGCGGGTGAGATTGAATCTAGTCAGATACAGACAGTACCAAGCAGTGTTACTTCATTGACTGGATCTGAATTCAAATGATGCATTAAGAAACCAAGTCTTATGATATATTGGCCTGTTATGGTGGCCTGGTAAATAAATACGTGGTGTTTAATCATGACATTGTCATGAATGTTCTTGGTGTCACTGAAATGGTGCTTGTGGTGCACTTACATCCTCTTGTGGCTGAAAACCATAGTGCAGCCTGAGGAAACTCCACAGACAATGACACAATCACTCCAAAAACTGGTATTTCTTGTTTAAAGTGTTAGCTAGGAGATCAGTGTGCGCTATTTGGTTATAGAATCTATACATTTGTTCTTGTTGTAATTTTCTCCATAGGTCAGTGTACTATACAGTATACAAAATACATCTTTAAAGGATTTTTTTCAAATGTTTCTTCTCTGGCCTTTAACAATTTTGTATCATTTAGTTGTATAGCTGACACAATCTTATTTTCTCACTCAAGATAATGCAAGTAGCATATAATACAGTAGCAATACTGTATGCTTAAGGGTAAGCACAAGCCTACTCTCACTTAATAAATATAGAAGATATGTATTTTACCCTGTGTTGATGTAGCATTTGTGCTGTTGTTGGAGTTGAGTGGTGCAGTGGTTGGGTTGGTTCTGTTGGTGGTTAGGTTCAGACCCAGCTTGTCGAGGTCTGCCTGCAGCTGCCTGTTCACCCAGGACTGGATCACAGGGTCTTCTTTAAACACCTCCAAGTCTTGTAGCTGGCTACCCATGAGGTTTTTGACATTGGTCACAGTCAAGGCCTGTGCATTTAAAATCAAACAGAGAAGATGATTGGTCTGCAGTTTTTACACACTGGACAATAAGCAACAATGAAAATGATGTAATGATGTAAAAGAAAGTTGTTTCATGTCTTTTCTCAGACACTTTTAGTAAGAACCATTCAAAATATTTTCAAAATCCACTATGGATCTAGAAATGGTTATTAAATGTAACCCCTGCAGAAAGAAAGAAAGAAAGACACATTACAGAGACTCACACACTGTACTTAGCATTACTAATATAACCCCACCACCTTGCAGCCTGTGGTCATTTCAAAGATCTAACTACAGAGGCCAAGATAACGTGTGAGTAAATTAACCTCATGTTCTTGAAAAGGTGTAATGCTGCAGCCAGGTAGTTAAAAAAGTGTAAATTATAAGCTAGCCCCTTGTAAAACAACAATTTGCCATTTTTATACTTACCATTTTTATACTATATTTTTACAATATTTACATAGCACAGCTATGCCTCTTTATGTTAAGCTATGCTAAGCTATGCTAACCAGCTGCTGGCCATAGCCTTATTTCTAATGAGAGTGGCATTAATCTTCCCATCTAACTCCTGGCAGGAAAGCAAGCAATGGGAGTAGTATGTTCAACTTTTTCACTTAATTTTTGGATTCAGAAATCTTATCTAAACTCTTTCAGATTCTATTTTCCCTTAGACTCACCAAATACATTACAGTGTTGACAATTAAGTTATCCTGAAGCATCACCTCGGCCCAGTTGCAGCATGTTTGCAATAAAACAAATAAATAGACAATTCATGCCCAAAACACTTCCTGTAATCAACTCTTTAACAAGCATCCTTACACTGATCACTTCAGGGTCCAAGCTCCGTAAAGTCTTTACATCCATGTTGACATTCTGGGTTGACAGTGCTTCTACATCTGACAGAGGTGCTCCACCTGTGAGAGCAGAAAGGAAAACAGGCAATTAGACAGAGCATTTATTAGGGCAGCAGCCAGAAAGACAAGCAATATGAATTCTTACCTAAATGGGGCTGAATTAAATTGTAGAAGATGGTGGGAGTGTCACGCAGTGAGCTGAAGGAAGAGTTACTGATCTCATACAGGACTCTCTTCTGCTCAGATGAACATGACGCCACATTCAGAGGGCTGGCATTCCTGTCAAGAAACATACAGTGTCAAGTCTAAATCATCGCTCTCAGTTGGCCATGCTTAGGCATCCTTAAGCTACATGCTGACACCCACTTGATACTTTCTGGCGTGATGGTCTTCAGTGTGCTGATGTCTAATGAGCACAGGTTGGAGCCAATACTGTTGAGCTCAATGCTACCGAGGGTGTTCCCAGGTGTACTCAGATACTTGGTGATGATTGCCTTGCTCTGGACAACATTAAAGAAAACACCTTAAATGAGCAAATGTTTACAGGTATGATTTCTTATAACCCTGTATATATGGTTATTTTAAGACTCTAAATTCGGACGTTTTGTAGATTTGAGTAATCCCTCTATAATGTACCTTTTCTGCCGCCCATTCTCCATCCTCAGCCTTCATGAGTGCTGCCAGGGTGTCAACTGTGGTAACGTTCCACCTGGAGATGTCATCAAGTGATGCCACACGCGATACTGAACCGAGCAGTTGGACTTTATTATCAGAAACACCAGATGGGAATGCCTGGAAGAACCAAGAATGTGGAGTAGCATATGGTAGTGTGTTGAAATATATCCTCCTTCATGTCTAGAAATATCTCTCTATATATAATATATCAACATTACCACAGTTACAATGATAACTTCTCACTGTGTTAACACGTTTATTCAGCCATGTCTCACATTCTGATACATTCCTGTAACTCTCCCTGTCAGGACATTTTTCAGGCAGTCACATGCACAAAATTTACCTGGTTGAGTTTATTCAGAATGATCATCTGGAAGTCGTCATCATCCACTTTCTGGCAGATAGAGTTGAGATTGTCCTTCAGAACAGGGACGTCCAGACAGAGGTCAAATTGCGTCTGGTCATAGCCAAAGGGGAAGGAATCGTCGCTCACTGTCACTTGGGTGATGTTGCCCACGGTGCAGCCTTTTGTGAAAAAATACGACAGAGCCAATGAGGGAAGAAAATTAAATGTAGCCTCGAAAGTGTAAAACGTCATACTGTGCCAGCTAGGGCTGCAATCTATGCCTAGAGTCCGGAGGGGCTATTCAGCAAAAGTTACATGGCCTTGCTTTAAACGATCAAATAGTTGCCGATTCATTTTCCCACTGATTAACCCATTAATGTACTATTTGTTTCAGCTCCAGTATCAGCAGCTGCTTTGTGAAAATGAACATAACAGATTAACCTTTACCTGCTCCTCGTTTTATCCTGAGGGCACTGATCTCTTTAAACAGCTTCTTGAGCTTCCTCTTCTTTGTCTGTGATTTCCTCAGGTGGGGCATGCATTTCTTAAGGTACCCTCTCTTTGTATTCTGCAAAAAATAAAAAAAAATACAATAAAATAAAAATAAAAATGAATAAATAAAATTTACCGAAAAATCTTTAAAATGGAAACTGGATATAAGGTATCTCTTATATTGTACTTTAATATCATCAAATTGAATCAATGCTATAACACCAAAGAGTTTCAAGGTATCAAGAAACACAACACATACAGTTTTTAACTGTCCCCAGATGTTTTTGGTGAAATATAGAGGAAGGATCCCAAGGTCCTCCAGTGTTTGCTGGTTCCAGGTGGCAACATTTCTGAAAACAGAAAATGATATATATATTTGATCTGGCTTGCTACCTTGCTATGCACTTAATGGAATAGGATTTAATATTTGTGTGATGTTAAAATTAACCTAAACACCTCTAAATAAAAGGTGTGGATGATAAAATGTTGTATTTAGTACAGTTAAAGGAAAATACTTTTTTCGAATCACCGTCAAATCTTACAAAAGACCAAAACCAACCACACAACACAATACTTGTTAATAGGATCAATTCGTTGTTAGCTTTGATCTTTTAATTGGATGTTTTGACAATATGAAAAAAATATAGAATCTTGCCAGCTTCATCCTGAACAGCTCTTAATTTTATGTAATTCTTGTACCCGTAACGTGTTTTCCCAGACATCAGCAGAGTCTCCATGGCGACCACCTGGCTGTCAGAGAAGTCCTTGCAGACTTTGAGTTTCTCCAGGATGAGAGGATCAGAGTTCTCGATGTAAGAGCTGTCCAGAGTACAGGCCATGTTCCCCATGACCTCCACATTGTCTTTGCTCAGACTGAAGCCATTTATGCCCTATACAGTTGAAAATACAGTATTTCATTTAAAACAGTGCAACAGTGTAACACATAAAGTAGCATTACATTCTGTATGCATATATACAAAAGGTTTGTGTATGCCACTGATCCTATACAATGGTGATTCAACATATACACACCTCATAGAAGCTTTAATAATTTTACATGCAAGAATTCTCCTCTACCTTTAGTATAAGAATAAAAGTAGTATAATTTTAATGACACTCACCAAGCAGCTCCTGGCTTCATTGAGCAGCAGCAAGTCCTTATTCAAAATTTCGGAGGCCACAGAGAAGTCTGCAGCACCCACTGCAGAAATGTATGACCTGCAGTTCTCCCTCTTGACATATTTTTTGCTGTTATAAATTGACATAAAGATGGGAAAATCAATTAACAAATATTCTAACAAAAATTATACTATTTTTTTAATTTATTTTTAAACCAGTGGCACCTTGTGAAGTCAGTCAGAGACAGACTTACTTTAAGTAGAGAAGCATATCTGAAGGATAATCTGTGAAGGTCTGGGAGATGTTTCCATTGAGCAGGTTGTACATGCAAGTAAGCTGTTGAAAATGATGAGAAAACACGAGTTAGCAGTCAGTAAACAGTTTTTTAAATCTATGACTCCACTGCTGTATATCCAACTTATCTTAATTATAAACTTCAGATAAAGAGCTATAGTTATTTATTTAATTAAGTGTAGTTTCATGTGAATTTGATTTGACTGCACCTGTGATTCCCTCAGCTCCACCTTGGCCCTGCCCGTCCTCTGTCTGCAGGCATGGATCAGGCCCCTGATCCTGGTTTTTGTCATTTTCTGCACTGACGTACACGTGAAGCCTTGTAGCACAGAAGGAGAAAACCTGTGGGAGAGAACAGAAAACCACAAATAAGGTTAACAGGCTCTGAATAGAATAAAAAAAAACAACACATAAATATTTATGGGACTTGTTCACTTACTCCTCAATGTTAAAGTTTGTTGTAGCTAGTGACCCGAAGAACATGGCAGCCTAGAAGAAGAAGAAGGAGGTAAAAAAAAAAAAAAAAAAAAAGGTAACACAGGGTATATTGGGAATTGATATGTACCTCTGGGCTGAAATCACCTTATAATCCTACAATAATTTCATTTATCTTGATTTCAATGTGGAGTCACACTAATTGCTAAATGTATCCTAAACATCTGTGAAACACATTTTTCTTGTGTGTAAAACCATATGCTGACCTGATCTGAGGTCCATGTCTTTCTGTTGATCACACTGATGTCCACATTCTCCTCAGAAAATAGCAGCAGCGATGGTGGGATCTGAGTTGCCATAGCATCAGGGACATTCAGCACCACTTTGGCTGGACTTGAGTCCACAGATATGATCTACCAAGAAATGAAATGCATTTAAAACCAAGATCAGAACTCAAAATGCCTGAGACAAAATATGTTTTTATGTATCCTCTCGAAGGGGTGAGGGTTTGGTTTCAGAAGAGTGCTGATGAAGGTCTGGGGTTCTTGAATGTTACTGTCAGCATTTACACTATTAAAGTAACCTGGGATATAAGACCTTACAATAAAAATTGGTCAAACAACATGTATAATTCCGCATATGCTACTGAAAAGCACAGTTAACATTGGTTCATTGATAGTAAAGACTTGAGATATCTTTATATCTTTCAGAAAATTTCAAATAAATGAAGAAACATTTTCATAACTGAAATACAGTTTGAGTGACCCCCCCAAAATACTGTTTTTTGCTGCATTAGCTTTGACTGATGCACAATTGTTGTGTATTTTTATTAGAATACACAAATAAAATATATTGAAATGTTTTTCAAAAACAATGCAGAAGTGGGCACAGTGAGCCCTGATCAGTGTCTGCAGTCTTAAATAAGCAATGTCTCCCTCATGTCAAATGTTTCAGTGCTTTGATATTGTATTGTTTTTGCTCTGATTTCCCTCAAAAGGATGTTTTTAAATAACACCCAAAGCTGTGCCTAAAGAAAGTTGAGCTGTCAACTTATAACTGGACCGTATTGTATGTTGTGGTCGAACCAGAAGCTGACTTTGTACCTTTTTGACGAAGGTCTGTTGGACAACTGTTGGGGCTGACAGCATGCTGGAAACAAAGGCGGTGCTCTGGGAGATGGTGACTAGCTGAGAAGCTGGAATTTTTTCAATTGACTTTGAAGGAACTCCAGCAACAAGTGTGCCAAGGGATGCCAGGGAGGATCCAGTGTTGATCTGTTCAATACATTTGCAGTTGTCAAGACCATGAAAAAAAGAGGCATTTGAAAGTACTTCAGTGTCATTGCATATTAAATAAAACCATACTTAGCCGAATACAAAAAATAATAGGCACATGCTTCAAAGCAGTAAATATTTCAAAGCAGTAACTATTTCATATGATTATCAGCTGTGTTAAGTGGACAGTAGGCCTTTACCTGGAAGCCTGATGCAGTCATGGTTTGGATGATGATGGTGGCTTGCTCTTGGTTCCAGGTGCTAATTGTGCTCAGGGTGGATAAAGAGGAAACCAGCACTGACCCGGAAACTGAAGTGATCTGGCTGCTGGTCAGGCCTCCGCTGGCACTGCCAAGAATCTTGAATGTCTCTGCCGTGATGGTCTTGATGTTGGATGCCAGAGCAGCAGACACCTGTGGAAAAAAATACATCAGTTACCAAAAAATTTAATCAATCAAATGAAGACATTGAACTGTTTTATAGTTTTAATATGCCCACAAAGAATGTGAGGAGAATCGTGCACAGTATTTTAAAGGATTATAAGAAAGGTATAGAGCAAGAATAAAATTCAACAAACATGTTTAAATGGTGAGAGAGGTTACAGAGGAAAACTTGCATATATTTAGACTCATTAAGGACAATTTCCTGCATTTCATTACTTTTCACATCTAAGATATTGTGTAAATTCTTATTCACAAGCAGCTTCTACAACAGTCAAGCATCTTGAAACCAATAAGATCTCCCCACTGTCATGTTCTTAAGAAATTAAGTTTTGATCATTTAATTAAGTTTGATAAAATAAAATGCATCCATAAAGGCCTAAATGACCTAGCCTCTAAGAGATGGTGGTACCTTCCAGGGTTTCTGGCTCAGTAGCATGGTAATGATAAAGCTGTGTTGTTGGTGAACTCTAAGATGCTTTTTTGTAAAGGCTCCCATGCACAGACCTTTTTATCGGTCCCTTTCGGGATCATGACAGGCTGGATAAGATTCTGCAATACACTGGATGAAAGATTCCCATCGAAAGTTGTCACACACACCTCATTATTACTTTCCTTAGCATTCCACTGAGAGGACTAAAATAATAACAAACTGAACACTTCATAAAGCTGTGCAGATGTGCAATTATTAGATGTGGAATAAAATGGTGCTCTTAACAACAATATTTAAAACTGAATATGTCAGTGTTAAGTGTATTTTTTGTTTACTCCTGGTTGTATCTATAAAAAGACAATTTAAAACAAGTTAAACTCAAACTCTGTCTCTCTGTAGGATCATTACGAGCTGGTACCTCAGGGTCCACTGTTCCATTGCAGAATTTCTTCAGTTCATTCAAGAGGAGTATGGTATCATTCTCATTCACAGAAGAATATGCTGCACTTGGGACCTCAGAGGAGCACAAGAAAAGGCCTGGGAGCCTAGAAGGAAAGAGACGTATCTTTCAACCTTATGTCAATATCCACATAAAGCATTTTGATATACAGAAAGGTGAACGTATGATTTGATGTATATTGTTAAATTAGTGGATACTCACTTCACAGGGCTGAACGCTGGGTTGAATGCAAACAGCTGTGAGATGTAATAGTTGGTCACGTTTTCTGGGATTGCTGTGTTGCTAAAGAGCTGCAGGTTGGCTGGGTCCTCCAAGAACACTTTAGTCTTAAATAATATAAAAACAAATAAGTAAATAAATTGTTTTTAAAAACGTTTTCTCAGTTTAAACTAAAATAATTTCATTAAAAAAAGAAAATAGATTTAAACAAAATTAGATTACGATTGAAGTTTGGGCTAGTCTAACTAAATTAACAACCATATTTTTGTTGCATGACATCATGCTGTGGGAAGTGTGCTCCGTGCGCTGAGCATCAAAATACTACACACATAGGCAAAGCAAATATCAACGTCACTAAAACACCAGACTATCAGAGAACCTATAATCAATAACTACTCAATGTGTCTCTCTGTCTTGTTCATCCTCTCTCTCACCAAAATAACCTGTGTCAGCTTGTGCACACAAATTTTTTGGGCAGGATTAGCCTCTCAATAGTGCCACCCATGCTTCACATACTTGACTGGTGGACACGAAGGTGGTAAGATCATCCAGAGTGATGAATGTCACAAAATTGCCAATGTAACTGACAAACCAGGAGGTTGAGTTTAGTTCTGCATCACTGGTGTTGTAGCATCTGACACTGGAACCTATGAGAACAGGGAAAAAAACAAACATTGCCATTGAATAAAACAACGTATTAACAGTAATTTAATGTTTTTCTATAATGTATTATTGGCAAAATAATAAAAGACCACTGGAGCTGAGACTAAAACTATATTGTTTTTTTCTTGATGATATGTCCTTTACAACATTTAAAGCTGCCCTAGGCAAGAATTTCACATAAAAATCCAGTCACGTCCCTAAGTGATTAAATAATTCTGAAGACTCATTCACACACTCACTCTTACCAGTACTCAAGTAGGTCCTGATGGTGGTGTATACATCACCCTGTCCAAAGTCAGAGCTGTTGTATGTGAAGTTATTTCCCATTACAGAGACCCTAGTTAAAAGGAAAACCACAGAAATGTTTGTATCATTTAATCTGTCTCTGTCCATTTGTCACTGAGCTCTGACACTGAAAAAGAGGCTTACAGTTTCTTGAAGGCAAGACATGAGGCATTCTGCACTTCAGTGGAGCTGATGAGGCTCTTGCTGAGGAATCTGAGATAGTTCTTCAACCGTAGGTCGAACCAGAAATTAACCTCTGATTTGCTGTTGCTGCTCAGGGCCAAAGGCCAGACACAGGGGAGGGTCACCATCTTCACATTGTCTGGAACATCCTCCTAATGGCATACACATGTATGTTTAATGAGAGATGGTAATGTAAAACTACTCACTTTAGACTAGTGATAAAATAATGTACTATATGAAGCTTAATGTTAGTTCCGGCAGAGTACTGGGGTGGTACTTATATTAGCTGACATTTAGTCAAACCATGACAAGTTTCCAACTTGCTACTAATACAAACAAGTGCTACGTCTTGTCAGTAATAATGTGTGTCATATGGCAACATTCAGACAAGGGACATACAGTTTCTAGGAAGGCAGTAGTGTTGTTGTAGTTGTTGAAGATAACACAGATGTCAGAGCTGTTATCAACCACATTTGGTTCACTGAGGAACTGACGCAACTCTGAGGGGCTGATGGTACCGAGGAGCTGAGGAAAAGATAGGGGGAAAAAAGATTATAAATTTCACAATATTTAGAGGAATATTTTGATATTACTACTATATTACTACTGGGACAGCACTTCATCAGTATGTATTTGGTGACAACTCTTATAAATTAAGTGATACTGTATTATTCCAACTCTTGAAAACAAGTGTGTATTTTAACCTCTGCATCTGTGCATGAATTTTATAAAAGGCTTTAAGTAAGACGTTTTATGTATCACCTCTGATTTGCGCGTCTGTGGCAGGAGAGATGTGAACATTGACAAATCTGGAAAGCCAAAGCTTAGGAAAGTGTTCCTCAGAAAGATGTAGAAGCTTCCACCATTATAACACTTGAGTGGCGTAGGACCTGTTTTAAACACAAATGAAATCATTGTGTACTTTGATACAGAATCTATTATTTTTGGGCACATATTCTCAGACAAAAGATATGAAAAAAACATACAAAAACAAACAAACAAACAAACAAAAAAAACCAAACAACAGCAATCACTTTACAGCAAATTTTCATCTGTCATAAATAAGCATCCTCATTAATTTTCGTGGTAACTCTCTTATACAGACCTTGGAGGAAGAGGAGGGTACTTTTATAGATCTCCCTTTGGGTGTTGTTGCTGAGTGTCATGTGTAGCGTGTCCAGCAACGTGATCCTAGATTCAGACGAATATTAGTTGGAAGTGATTCAAAAAATACATAACACACAATGATAATGACCACCGCCACAAAAATACTTACATCTCTTGGCTGCTGTTACAACTCCTGCTCTTTGCGATGTGAAATAAAGGTGTTACAAGGCCGGGAGAGAGGTTGACCAGGAGAGGGCTCAGTCGAACCTTGAGCCACAGCAGGAACTCTGTGTCATTGATGGCTGGAGAGGACAGATTCCCTCTGTCAAATACTGCCTGGAGGAAGGCAGATTTCACCTCCTCTGTGTAGTTGGCTGGGTGGGCCTAGGGGATTTTCACATAGTGTTAAAAATAGTTTGAACTCTGAAAGTAAATGATTTACATGAAAGTAATGTTACATTTGAGTTGTGTGTTAGTTGAGTGGGCTAACATGGTTACAACTCAAAGACAACATGGGTGTTTTGAAGAAACAATCTTGACCACGCACCTAAAATAAGCAACCTTGGCATTTCCAGTTAAGCTGTTTTAACTGCTACAGCAGCTACCTAGATACCTTAACTTATCCTGGAGAATTACGTTAGCAAGTGCAGTTTTTTTACTCGCATGTGGTAGCAACCACCCAGAATACAAGGAAACATATGTCCATTTGAAGGGTAAAATTTAAATGCACTTTTTTGCTGGTGGCTGTATGCTAACTTGTTCAACAAGTCGCAAGGTGACACCTGTGCACAGCTAAAATGTCCTGATGTTTTGCTCTCATGATAGACCATAGACTGCTAATATTAGCTCATATTTAACTTATGTAGCAGCATCACAAACTTGACCATTAGGTTGACTTAACACCTCTCTAAACCAGTTTTTACCCCAAGGTAGAATTAATTGCAGAGCTGTTAAATTAGACTGTATTGGTTTTAGTTTGATATACCCAATACATTGGCATTTCAGTGTACTGTATATAATGTTGCAAAAAAAAAAGTATTTTAACTTCAGTTGGATTTTAAAAGTTACGATTTCATTAAAATATCTACAGTATCATTCCTGATACAACCACCAGATAACACCAATTTTTCCAAATAGTGTGTTTATATAATCTGTGAGTGTGAGACAAAAACAGAGAAGTGTCAGATATGTAGAAGTTTACCTCAATGGCTGGTGAGACTATATCAAAGAAAGCACCAAAGTCAACTGGGCTAGTGACTGCCATGATTTTTGTCACTTGTTGCACCGTCTTTAGCTGTGATGGAGCTGCTGCGAGCTCAGCCAGTTGACTGAGAGTGAGAAGATCTGCGACCTCTGCCTAAAAGTGACAAGCAACAATTCAGTAAGCAAACACCAACAGTGGAACTCTAACCTATTGTGGCATGCAGTTGTATGCTCCCTTTCCACGTCACAGAGAAAGGTATATAAGCATGATTGCAGTAATTGTTGCAGTTACTATTATCATTATTATTTGGTAGTCTTTTATCATTATTTCGTCCTTGTCTTGTGCAGCAGAATTTCAGTCAATCCTTCTGATCAACACACACATGCTCACACATGCTCATACACATGTGACTGAGATCTAATGGGTTGCAACAAGCTAATTGTTGTAGTTATTCCTGGGAAATACCAGGAATGTAATGCAGACTGGCAAAGATTTGGCCAAATAATGATAATAATGATAACAATAATAATAAGTGGGTCCATGTAGCACTTATGATAGAGGATGGCAGTCACTAAGACTGTCCAATGAATGAGTTGAACAAGTTACTTGTCTGTCAAATTCATAAGCCAGTGTGAAGATGAAACTGACAAGGACTAAAAAGAAATACTTACTCCATTGAAATTGTTCTTCAAGGTCACAAAATCATTGTAGGAGGCATGCACACGGAACTGACCAAAGTTGTCTTCAAGCCAGCGTCTGTCATCATTTACAGATTCAACACATGAGAGACCTAGGAATCAAAATACAAAAATTTTAATTTGAACAACCATACCAAACATTGCAATGGGGATTTATACACATGTACAGCACGTATGTACTGGCAAATGCAATATTGTGCCGTTATGCCATCCAAGTTACCTGAGGAGGAATGTCTCCTGAGATAGTCTTTTGTGAATGTGAAAACTTGTTGTGTCTGCTTCATGGAGAGAAGAGTGAAAACATTGTTGCATCCCTTGACTCTGTGAAGACAATAAAAATGTTAATTCACTGCAATGTGAAAGACAGCATTTCCATTCTCTACTCTCTTTTTAAATCCTCTGGCCAACATGACATGAATAAAAATAGTTTGAACTCACATCCCCTGATAGGAGCCGCAGCTGATGTTTCTTGGAATAATTTCAAATGTACTTGAGTCCATGCTTGGGAGGAACAGAGGCAGGTAGACCTGGAACCATAACTTGAATCCTTCAGCATCTAGCATAGACAGTTTTGGGCCAAGTGCCAATAGTGTCAGATTTAGGACGGTGTCACGCACTCTTGGTTCAATGGTTGTCAAATTTTGCTGGAAAAAAAAGGACATAAATTTGTCAGGAGATACTTTTCATCTTAATAAAAAAAATTGAAAAAAATATCAAGCTAAATGTGATCAAGATATTCACCTCAGCAGCACCACTAACAAATTTATCAAAGAAAGAGCCAAGGTCTTCCACACTTGATGACACAGTAAGTTCTGTGAACACAAGTCTCACAAGGGTCTCATTTGACAAGCTGTTTGGTTCAAGAAGCAGTTCAGCTTTCTGTTTTGAAGAAAGAGAGTCTAGTACAGTCACCTAAAGGAGGGATATAAGACAAAAATCATATTTAATAAATGTTCAGTTTTAACAAAACATTTCACAAATGTCTTTCATTGGGCAACAAGACCCAAGCAGAGCCCTCTTATTGACAACACAAATATTTGTTCATGTACATTCTGCAAATCAGGAATTAGCCTAAACGTGTATCATACCATTTGTACAGGCCCAGGACAATCACAGTCTAGAAGCCCTTCTAAACAAAAATGTCTTAGGAACTATGGAACCAGAATAACAAAACTGAAAGCCTAAACTAAGAACTAAAAGTCCAATTTTTACATTTGTGTTTGAGTTTCTATGATATTTGAAGAACTGTAAGGATCAGGAAGATGAGACCCATAATGACCCATACACACAGAAGAAAAAAGTCATCCTTTCATTCACCTGTCATTCACTGAGAAAAAAGTCATCATGTCTTTCACTGAATTTCATTCTATGTAATGTTTTGTCACTGTTTGTTTGAGTTGGATGTAATTAATAAATAGAAAGGACACATGCGTAGGTGGAAAATGAGAAGAAAGGAAATTGTTTATTTATTTCTGCTTTAGAATGTAACTTTCTCTTATCACCACTCCCTCTTTCCTGTTAATTTGCTTGGCTGTTTAATTGACTCTCTTGTGTCTTTAATTGTGCTCTCAGTTCTTTCCCACACACTCTCTCTCTATTTGTCTTTCTTATCCCTTAAACTAATTGGGAAGGTGACAATAAAACTTAAGTGTTTGGCAAATGACAATAAGCAACCTGAACATTCATTCAATTTGTGAGCACATCTGAGCGTTTGAAGTGATTTGCATCTTGTTCCACTAGAGCGCCCTCATTAAGTTCATGATACACTTCGCCTATCCGCTTTACCTATTGACCAGTAAATTATGCTAACCAATAAATATGGAAGAGAACACTTGTGAGGAGATCAATGCTAACTGGACAGTCATGACACTGAAGCATATTGCTTTCACAAAATATTTTAGGCTCTTGAAATAAAATGGCAACAAACACAGGGAGATTTGAAGTCGTTGTACAGTGCACCTGCCTCTGCAACAAAAACCAACATGAAGATTCACCCTTTATGTTGCTACACAGGTGGGGAGATTGTAGTACACTATGCAGGTTGCAGTCAAATTAGTTTGTGCCAACTTTGCTTGACGGAAGTGAAAGCTTAACACTGGAATGGAGAACTTCCAAGTTTATTAATTAAGCAAAAGACAAACTTAAGCATCTGATGTCTACTTGAGAGAAATCAAACCTCTGAAACTCGTGGAACACAAGTACATTCTACTGTTGATTTCAGCAGCACAATACATATAAGACGACTTCTACCTGATGCCACAAACCTCTTTCTCTAAAGTTCACAATATTCAAAAACAGTCCTCCGAGGAACAGGCGTACTTTGATGATGGTAAAAGTGCACAGGGCTTCCAGAGGAAATGCCCACATAGACACAGTCTATTTGGAGTTGTGATCTGAGGAAAAAGAAAAGAAAATGTTTATTTGGGTAGTCATAGGTAACTTTACCTGGGCAAACTCTGCACTGGACAAGACGGAATTCACCTACCCGTCGACCATAGCACAGATGGTCCTCTGTGGTAATATTCAATATCAGACATTCAACATACAATGTAATTTGTCATCACATGAAGCGTCTGCTATTGTACAAACTTACCGTCGACCAGGAATTACTCCTCGCACTGCCAGACAAGCAAAGCATAACTGTTAGTCTCGTGGCAAAAGCCTCTTGGAAATGTTTAATGGCCCTTCTTAATAAAATCAATGTGCAAACTTGTGCCTAGTAAATTTCGATCAAATATTGTTTTTTTCATCTAGTAATACTCCCAAGGAAATGAACTCACCTTGAAGGAATCTCTAAATGAGCAATCTGTTTGAGAAAAATGAAATGAAATGAAGGCATATGCATCAACACAGCTATCATCATAGCAGTGGTAATTGGCTTATCTGAAAATGATGTCAACGTACGTGTGAATGTCTCCTTGGTGACTCTCTGCTTGATCACACTGACAGCATTGGCAGGATTTTCAAACTTTGCTCTCGGGCCAGTGAGTCTGAGGAAGAAAACACACATTTTGTGACTTGTCTGGCTCCGCTGACATCATGCAAATCAAAAGTATCTGTTTTGGACTTCTAGAAATATCATTGCATTACATAGCTGCGTAGGATGCACAACTGATGTTGCTAGGGATCACCGCCAAGCTGCCAGGATAGAGCTGGCCATCACAGTGACCAAATAGACCTGGAACCACAGCTTATAGTCTTCAGGCTGAAAGTCTTCAAATTCAGGAAGCGAGGGCTGTGTCAAGGTCAGTTCAAAGCCAGTTGTCTCTAAGCTGGCCCGGTTACGGTGATAGTGATGTTTCTCTGGGATGAAAGTTAGATGTTTCAGCTGAAGAGGCTCATTTATTCTATTTTATGAAATAATCTAAATTCGTATTCTGGCCTGGAAAACTGACTGAGCTGCTCAGTATCACGGGACTCATCAAGCTGGTGAACACCTCTCTTACGATGGCCTCATTCTCTCCCAAAGCGTTACTGTCTGGATCCAGGATCAGCTCAGCTTTCTGGCTGGTGAGAGAGTTTTCACAACTGCCACCTGATAAGAACAACAGAGGATACACGTACTGCATTTCTCTTTGTGGAAAAAGCCACCTCTATGTGACTTGGCTGAGTATTGTGCTGCTCTTTTCAAGGGAGATTGGTAGTGAAATGTCTGACTTACCCCAGAGATGTTGAATACTTTGAGGTCAGAGTATTTTGCACGTGTGGAAAATGGACCCAAGTTCTTCTCAAGCCACTGGGCATCACTCTGAATTCCTTGCCTGCAAACTAAGGGCCCGTAGATGGACAGTAGCAAACATACCACTTAGCATTATTTTAGAAATGAATACACAAAACAAGACAAGCGCCAGTTTTCCTCTCAGTGCCAGTTTAGCAAATTCTCACACAAGCAACCGCATGGCGGAGTTTACTGCGTTGGCCTTACCTGACTTGTTGATGACACTGACAGATTTTGTCAAGTAGCCCACCATTACATCTGTGATTTCTTGTTGTCCCTGCGAGGATATTGAAGGGAAAGCTTTGGCCATCCCGCTCACACTGCAAAGGGCGAGAGAAAACATTTGTACGCAGTTCCTCATTAGTAATTTTGTACTCTGGTGCGATGCAATCCTGCTTGTGTGTAAAATGTTACTTACACAACATGGTAGTTTGTGCAGTTTATATCTGAGGTTGCATTCTTGAGCATCGCTGCGCTGAAACTTGGGAGCAGAGTAACCAGTTTCACGTGGAACCAAGCGAACCACTCGTCTGTCTTGAACTTGGGGAAATGGGGCGCGATGATGCTGAAGGTCCTGTTCATTAGGTGATCTCTCACAGCAGGTTGGAAATCAGGGTCCTGTCAAATTACAACACAGGAAGACTTAAACACCACACAGTTTACATGCTGCAAGTACTCCTCACAGGAGACTAGATGGGATGTAAGTAAATGTTTGATGTGAATGAGTCCCCAACAACTGCTGTAGAGGCCTTGATACATATCTAAAAGCCCAGGATTGTCCTTCTTGCCCCAGTGTCAAATGTAGCCTACCTTTCCATTTGCTGTCAGCTCTTCCAGGAATTCATCCACATTTTCCAGAGCATTGCCCTCCTCAAGTCGCTCAAACACGCGGTCGATTTGGTCTGTGTCATTCAAGGCCCCTGAGCTCAGTGTCAGCTGTGCCACCTGAGCAGGAGTGAGCACTGACAACGCTTCCGCCTGCGAAAGGAAATCAACACAATCAAACAGTAATTGCAAAACCTACAGCTAAGAGTTCCAGTTTGGGAGGTGAAGAATATTACAGCACAGTTGCCACTCACACTTAGAAAAGGTTAGGATTGAGGGCTTGCAAATGGCAGTGTTGCAAAACCAGGTAGGCGTAAGTTTGCCTCTAGCCACTGTTTACTGCCTCTGGCCGGATGGGGAACCTTACAGCCAGGATCTGCAAGGCGGTGATAGAAACAAAGAGTTGGCAAGGTACTACCACTACGTCTGACAAGATTTCTAAAATGACTTGGGCGCCTGCCTTCCTGATAGGTCATTTCTTGAGAGGAATGGTTTGATGAAAGCTGAAGACTGTTTTATTGTCTTTCTCTGTCCATGTGAATCTGGCTGCTGAACCTCGATGCTGAAATTTGAGAGAGTGCTTTTAACATCTCAGCAAGTAGAGAACTGCAGGTGCCCTGCAGTCTGGTTCTGATGGAGCAATATATCATATTTGCTTACACAGTGCGGTGGAAATATCGCAGCTGAAGTTCTTGGAGCTCAGGCAGAACAGGAAGTTGGGTGATGAAGAGGCCAAGCGAATGGATGTTTGGCATGTCATGAACCAGCTGCTGACAAAGCTACGCTCTACAGCTGTACACAACTAAACTAGCAATTCTCACCTCTCAAGGCCCTGAAACCTCGACAGGGATGGGTTTGCTGTTGTTGTTGGGGGCTAGGATTGGAAAGTCATTTTATGGTTTTACACAGAATCCACACAGGGAAACAGTTTTGTGAGTGTGGGATTGGATTTACCATGGTGTAGAAATGACTCAGGAGCCTGGTCTAGTGCAGTAGGCTTTTTGGAAGAGCGTCCACCTCCTACAGTGTGTGGTCTGGCTTTCCAGTGAGCATTCATCAGTGTTGCTGAGATTGTCAGCTGTGAGATGTGTGGCCTTAGAAAAGAAGCAGACAGGAAATTAAGCAGAGGCTCTCAGGTTTACAGAGAGATTTGTCTCAGGATGGCAATGTGGCAAAAAGCCAAATCACTCTGGGATTCACAGCTATTCAAAAACAGTCCTACCGAGGAACAGAGCGTGCGCAGTGGTAAAATTGCTGGGGCTTCAGAGGAAATGCCCATAGACACAGTCTGTTGGGTTGTGATCTGAGAAGAAAGAAAATCATTCTCCAACTTGGGTAGTCCTTAGGTAACTTTACTAGGCAAACTCTGCACCCTGGACAAGCTGGAATTCACCTACCATCGACCGCCTTTGATGAGGGTCACTCAGAAAAGACAATATTCCAATATCAGACATTCAACCTTCACAATGTTTTCAGCTCACTTAAGCGTCTGCTATTACAAACTACTGTCAAACCAGGGTCTCCTCGCACTGCAGACAAGCAAAAGCATAACTGTTGATCTCGTAAAAGCCTCTTAGAGTATTTGACGTGCCTTCTTAACAAAATCAATGTGCCAAACTTGTGCCTAGTAAATTTAGAGTCAAATGTTGTTTTTCATCTGTAATACTCCCAGGAAATGAACTCACCTTGAGGAATCTCTAAATGAGCAATCTGTTTGAGAGAAAAATGAGGAAATGAAATGAAGGCATGGCATCAACAGCTATATCATAGCAGTAGTAATTGGCTTATCTGAAATGATATCAGCGTACGTGTAGATATCCTTGGTGACTCTGCTTGATCTCACACCCTACGAAAAAGCAGTAGCGGGATTTTCAAACTTTACTCGAGGCCAGTGAGTCTGAGGGAAAGCACACATTTTGTGGCTTGTCTGAAGCCACACTGCTGACATCGTAAAAATCAAAGTGTCTGACTTTGGACTTCAGAAATATCATTTCGTACATAGCTGCGTGGGATGCACAACCGTGTTGGGGATCACCTTAAGCTGCCAGGATGGGCACATGCAGTGACCAGCCAGGCCAGAACCACAGCTTATAGTCTTCAGGCTGAAAGTCTTCAAATTCAGGGCCGAGGGGCTGTCAAGGTCAGGTTTCAAGGCAGTGTCTCGTACAGCCTGGGATTTTCGATGATAGTGATGTTTCTCTGGAGTAGAAAGGATTCGTGTTTCAGCTGAAGAGGACGTTTTAGCTTTCTTAACCCAGGACAAGTTTACATATTATAACTTGTCAAAGCAACACAATGAATATAATCTGGGTTAAGCATTCACCTGCTTGTTGATGTCACTAAGCGGAAAAAGCAGCTGAGCTGCTCAATTATCACGGGACTCTGTCAAGCTGGTGAACACACACCTCTCTTCTGATCTCATTCTCAGCGTTACTGTCTGGACCGGATCAGCTCAACTTTCTGCTTTGGTGAGAGTTTTCACAACTGCCACTGATGAAACCAACGGAGGATGCATTACTGCATTTCTCTTTGTGGAAAAATACCTCTGTGTGAAGACTTTCCAGCTTCAGAGTATTGTGCTGCTCTTTTCAAGGGAGATTGGTAGTGAAATGTCTGACTTACCCAGGATATTGAATACTTTGAGGTCAGAGTATTTTGCACGTGTGGAAAATGGTTAAGTTCTTCTCAATGGGCATCACTCCTGAATTCACAAACTAAGGGCCCGTAGATGGACATTAGCAAACATACCACTTAGCGAGCATTATTTTAGAAATGAATACACATAAAACAAGACAAGCGCCAGTTTTCCTCTCAGTGCCAGTTTAGCAAATTCTCACACAAGCAACCGCATGGCGGAGTTTACTACGCGTTGGCCTTACCTGGCTTGTTGATGACACTGACAGATTTTGTCAAGTAGCCCACCATTACATCTGTGATTTCTTGTTGTCCCTGCGAGGATATTGAAGGGAAAGCTTTGGCCATCCCGCTCACACTGCAAAGGGCGAGAGAAAACATTTGTACGCAGTTCCTCATTAGTAATTTTGTACTCTGGTGCGATGCAATCCTGCTTGTGTGTAAAATGTTACTTACACAACATGGTAGTTTGTGCAGTTTATATCTGAGGTTGCATTCTTGAGCATCGCTGCGCTGAAACTTGGGAGCAGAGTAACCAGTTTCACGTGGAACCAAGCGAACCACTCGTCTGTCTTGAACTTGATGGTAGCGATGCTGAAGGTCCTGTTCGACGGTGATCTCACAGCAGGTTGGAAATCAAGGGTCCTGTCAAATTACAACACAGGAAGACTTAAACACCACAGTTTACATGCAAGTACTCCTCACAGGAGACTAGATGGGATGTAAGTAAATGTTTGATGTGAATGAGTCCCCAACAACTGCTGTAGAGGCCTTGATACATATCTAAAAGCCCAGGATTGTCCTTCTTGCCCCAGTGTCAAATGTAGCCTACCTTTCCATTTGCTGTCAGATCTTCCAGAGGGTCATCCACATTTTCCAGAGCATTGCCCTCCTCAAGTCGCTCAAACACGCGGTCGAGTTGGTCTGTGTCATTCAAGGCCCCTGAGCTCAGTGTCAGCTGTGCCACCTGAGCAAGGAGTGAGCACTGACAACGCTTCCGCCTGCGAAAGGAAATCAACACGAAATCAAACAGCAGTAATTGCAAAACCATGGCTAAGAGGTTCCAGTTTGGGAGGTGAAGAATATTACAACTGCAGTTGCCACTCACACTTGAAAAGTTGGGATTGAGGGCTTGCAAATCGCCGAGTGTTGCAAAACCAGAGTAGGCGCCAAAGTTTGCCTCTAGCCACTGTTTACTGCCTCTGACGGATGAGACACAGCCAGGATCTGCAAAGACGATAGAAACAAAGGCGTTGGCAAGGTACTACCACTACGTACGACCAAACTGAGCTTGAGCGCCTGCCTTTACCTGATGAGTCATTTCTTGAGAGGAATGGTTTGATGAAATGACTGAAGACTGTTTGTTGTCTTTCTCTGTCCATGAATGGCGTCTGGCTGCTGAACACCTCGATGCTGAAATTTGAGAGAGTGCTTTTAACATCTCAGCAAGTAGAGAACTGCAGGTGCCCCTGCAGTCTGGTTCACAGTGGAGCAATATATCCCATATTTGCTTACACAGTGCGGTAGGTATCGCAGCTGAAGTTCTTGGAGCTCAGGCAGAACAGGAAGTTGGGTGATGAAGAGGCCAAAAACGGACGGATGTTTGTCATGAACCAGCTGCTGACAAAGCTAACGCTCTGCAGCTGTGCCTGGCTGAAGCTGGCAATTCTCACCTCTCCAAGAGCCTCAAGAGCATGCGACAGGGATGGGTTGCTGTTGTTGGGGGCCTAGGATTGGAAAAGTCATTTTGGTTTTTACACAGAATCCACACAGGGAAACACAGTTTTTGTGAAATTGTGGGATTGGATTTACCATGGTGGCAAATGACTCCAGAGCCTGGTCTAGTGCAGACGAAGCTTTTTGGAAGAGAAGCGTCCACACCTCTACCGGGTATGTGGTCTGGCTTTCCAGTGAGCATTTCATCAGTGTTGCCAAGTTGTCAGCTGTGAGATGTGTGGCCTTAGAAAAAAGCAGACAGGAAATTAAGCAGAGGCTCTCAGAGTTTACAGAGATTTGTCTCAGGATGGCAATGTAGCAAAAGCCAAATCTTTCTCTGGGATTCACAGCTATTCAAAAAAACAGTCCTACCGAGGAACAGGCGTGCGCAGTGATGGTAAAATTGCACAGGGCTTCAGAGGAAATGCCCATAGACACAGTCTGTTGGAGTTGTGATCTGAGGAAAAAAGAAAAAGAAAATCATTCTCAACTTGGGTAGTCCTTAGGTAACTTTACCTAGGCAAACTCTGCACTGGACAAGACTGGAATTCACCTACCCGTCGACCGCAGCACAGATGAGGTCCTCTGTGAAAAGACAATATTCCAATATCAGACATTCAACCTTCACAATGCCATTTTGTCATCACACTTGAAACGTCTGCTATTGTACAAACTTACCGTCGACCAGGGTCTCCTCGCACTGCAGACAAGCAAAGCATAACTGTTAGTCTCGTGACAAAAGCCTCTTAGAGTATTTTGACGTGGCCTTCTTAACAAAATCAATGTGCCAAACTTGTGCCTAGTAAATTTCGATCAAATGTTGTTTTTTCATCTACGTAATACTCCCAAGGAAATGAACTCACCTTGAAGGAATCTCTAAATGAGCAATCTGTTTGAGAGAAAAATGAAATGAAATGAAGGCATGGCATCAACACAGCTATCATCATAGCAGTGGTAATTGGCTTATCTGAAAAATGATGTCAACGTACGTGTGAATGTCTCCTTGAGTGACTCTCTGCTTGATCTCACACCCTGTGAAAGCAGCAGTGGCAGGATTTTCAAACTTTGCTCGAGGCCAGTGAGTCTGAGGGAAGAAAACACACATTTTTGTGACTTGTCTGAAGCCACACTTTGACATCATGCAAAATCCAAAGTGTCTGACTTTGGACTTCAGAAATATCATTTCGTACATAGCTGCGTAGGATGCACAACTGATGTTACTGGGGATCACCGCCAAGCTGCCAGGATGGAGGCTGGCCATCACAGTGACCAAATAGACCTGGAACCACAGCTTATAGTCTTCAGGCTGAAAGTCTTCAAATTCAGGAGCGAGGGCTGTCAAGGTCAGGTTCAAGACGGTGTCTCGTACAGCCGGATTTTCGATGATGGTGATGTTTCTCTGGAGATGAAAGGATTCGTGTTTCAGCTGAAGAGGACGTTTTGGCTTTCTTAACCCAGGACAAGTTTTACATGACCTGCTTGTCAAGCAACTTTGTGGGAAAATATGGCAATCTTAAGGTTAAGCATTCACCTGCTTGTTGATGTCACTGTAAGCCTGGAAAAACTGACTGAGCTGCTCAGTATCACAGGACTCTGTCAAGCTGGTGAACACCTCTCTTACGATGGTCTCATTCTCCAAAGCGTTACTGTCTGGATCCAGGATCAGCTCAGCTTTCTGCTTTGGTGAGAGGTTTTCCACAACTGCCACCTGATGAAACCAACAGAGGATACACGTACTGCATTTCTCTTTGACGTGGAAAAGCCACCTCTGTGTGAAGACATTCCAGCTTCAGAGTATTGTGCTGCTCTTTTCAAGGGAGATTGGTAGTGAAATGTCTGACTTACCCCAGAGATGTTGAATACTTTGAGGTCAGAGTATTTTGCACGTGTGGAAAATGGACCCAAGTTCTTCTCAAGCCACTGGGCATCACTCTGAATTCCTTGCCTGCAAACTAAGGGCCCGTAGATGGACATTAGCAAACATACCACTTAGCGAGCATTATTTTAGAAATGAATACACATAAAACAAGACAAGAGCCAGTTTTCCTCTCAGTGCCAGTTTAGCAAATTCTCGCACAAGCAACCGCATGGCGGAGTTTACTGCGTTGGCCTTACCTGGCTTGTTGATGACACTGACAGATTTTGTCAAGTAGCCCACCATTACATCTGTGATTTCTTGTTGTCCCTGCGAGGATATTGAAGGGAAAGCTTTGGCCATCCCGCTCACACTGCAAAGGGCGAGAGAAAACATTTGTACGCAGCATTCCTCATTAGTAATTTTGTACTCTGGTGCGATGCAATCCTGCTTGTGTGTAAAATGTTACTTACACAACATGGTAGTTTGTGCAGTTTATATCTGAGGTTGCATTCTTGAGCATCGCTGCGCTGAAACTTGGGAGCAGAGTAACCAGTTTCACGTGGAACCAAGTGAACCACTCGTCATATCTTGGTTTTGAAATGAAATGATGCTGAAGGTCCTGTTCATTAGGTGATCTCTCACAGCAGGTTGGAAATCAGGGTCCTGTCAGATTACAACACAGGAAGACTTAAACACCACACAGTTTACATGCTGCAAGTACTCCTCACAGGAGACTAGATGGGATGTAAGTAAATGTTTGATGTGAATGAGTCCCCAACAACTGCTGTAGAGGCCTTGATACATATCTAAAAAGCCCAGGATTGTCCTTCTTGCCCCAGTGTCAAATGTAGCCTACCTTTCCATTTGCTGTCAGCTCTTCGAGGAATTCATCCACATTTTCCAGAGCATTGCCCTCCTCAAGTCGCTCAAACACGCGGTCGATTTGGTCTGTGTCATTCAAGGCCCCTGAGCTCAGTGTCAGCTGTGCCACCTGAGCAGGAGTGAGCACTGACAACGCTTCCGCCTGCGAAAGGAAATCAACGAAATCAAACAGCAGTAATTGCAAATATGCATAGCTAAGAAGGTTCCAGTTTGGGAGGTGAAGAATAATGCAACTGCAGTTACCACTCACACTTGAAAAGTTGGGATTGAGGCTTGCAAATGCTTGATGTTGCAAACCAGAGTAGGCGCCAAAGTTTGCCTCTAGCCACTGTTTACTGCCTCTGTGGATGAGACACAGCCAGGATCTGCAAGAGCAGTAGAAACAAAGGCGTTGGCAAAGGTACTACCACTCGTCGACCAAACTGAGCTTGGCGCCTGCCTTTACCTGATGAGTCATTTCTTGAGAGGAATGGTTTGATGAAATGACTGAAGACTGTTTGTTGTCTTTCTCTGTCCATGAATGGCGTCTGGCTGCTGAACACCTCGATGCTGAAATTTGAGAGAGTGCTTTTAACATCTCAGCAAGTAGAGAACTGCAGGTGCCCCTGCAGTCTAGTTCCTGATGGAGCAATATATCCATGTTGCTTACACAGTGCGGTAGAGTATCGCAGCTGAAGTTCTTGGAGCTCAGGCAGAACGGAAGTTGGGTGATGAAGAGGCCAAAAAGCGGACGGATGTTTGTCATAGACAGCTGCTGACAAAGTAGCAACTCTGCAGCTAATGCCTGAGCTGGCAATTCTCACCTCCAAGAGCCTCAAGAGCATCACGACAGGGATGGAGTTGCTGTTGTTGGGGGGCCTAGGATTGGAAAAGTCATTTTGGTTTTAGAATCACACAGGAAACACAGTTTTGTGAAACTGTGGGATTGGATTACCATGGTGTGCAAATGACTCCAGAGCCTGGTGGGTGCAGGCAGAAGCTTTGGAAGAAGCGTCCACACCTCTACCGGGTATGGTCTGGCTTTCCAGTGAGCATTTCATCAGTGTTAAGTTGTCAGCTGTGAGGATGGCCTTAGAAAAAGCAGACAGGAAATTAAGCAGAGGCTCTCAGAGTTTGAGATTTGTCTCAGGATGGCAATGTAACAAAGCAAATCTTTCTCTAGGATTCAGCTATTCAAAAACAGTCCTACCGAGGAACAGGCGTCGCGCCCAATCGGTGGTAAATTGCACAGGGCTTCAGAGAAATGCCATAGACACAGTCTGTTGGGTTGGCGATCTGAGGAAAAGAAAAAAGAAAATCATTCTCAACTTGGGTAGTGCCGGTAACTTTACCTAGGCAAACTCTGCGCACTGGACAAGACTGGAATTACCTACCCGTCGACACTAGCACAGATGGGGTCCTCTGTGTGAACAATATTCCAATATCAGACATTCCAACCTTCACAATGCCATTTTGTCATCACACTTAAACGTCTGCTATTGTACAAACTTCACCACCGTCGACCAGGTCTCCTCGCACTGCAGACAAGCAAAGCATAACTATTAGTCTGCGTGACAAAAGCCTCTTAGGTACACAGCGTGGCCTTCTGCTAAATCAATGCCAAACTTGTGCCTAGTAATTCGATCAAATGTTGTTTTTTCATCTACGTAATACTCCCAAAATGACCACCTTGAAGGAATCTCTAAATGAGCAATCTGTTTGAGAGAAAAATGAGAAATGAAGGCATCAACACAGCTATCATCATAGCAGTAGTGGTGGCTTATCTGAAAAATGATGTGTCAACGTGCGTGTGAATGTCTCCTTGAGTGACTCTCTGCTTGATCACCACACCCTGGCCAAGCTTGGCAGTGACAGGATTTTCAAACTTTGCTCGAGGCCAGTGAGTCTGAGGGAAGAAAACACACACATTTTGTGACTTGTCACAAGCCACCTTTGAGAGCATCCCTTCCACCAAAATCCAAAGTGTCTGACTTTGGACTTCAGAAATATCATTTGTAGCTGCGTAGGATGCACAACTGATGTTACTGGGATCACAGCCAAGCTGCCAGGATGGGCTGGCCATCACAGTGACAAATAGACCTGGAACCACAGCTTATAGTCTTCAGGCTGAAAGTCTTCAAATTCAGGGCGAGGGCTGTCAAGGTCAGGTTCAGGCGGTGTATCTCGTACAGCGGTTACCCCGATGATGATGTTTCTCTGGAGATGAAAGGATTCGTGTTTCAACTGAAAGAGGGCGTTTGGCTTTCTTAACCCAGGACAAGTTTTACATGACCTGCTTGTCAAGCAACTTTGTGGGAAAATATGGCAATCTTAAGGTTAAGCATTCACCTGCTTGTTGATGTCACTGTAAGCCTGGAAAAACTGACTGAGCTGCTCAGTATCACGGGACTCTGTCAAGCTGGTGAACACCTCTCTTACGATGGTCTCATTCTCCAAAGCGTTACTGTCTGGATCCAGGATCAGCTCAGCTTTCTGCTTTGGTGAGAGGTTTTCCACAACTGCCACCTGATGGAAACCAACAGAGATCTCGTACTGCATTTCTCTTTGTGGAAAAACCACCTGTGAGAACAGCTTCATAGTATTGTGCTGCTCTATAGCTCAGCTTTCTGGTTTTGTGATCTCTCAAAATCTCTTCTTTTTACAAAATGATTTTAGTTTGTTTTTGAGTGATACAGAGTCATTTTCAGAGAAATAATATACATCTTGTAATTCAATAGAATAATACATCACTTACTGAAGAGAAATCAGTGTAAATTTTTTTCAGATCCTCAAGATGTGCAAAGACTGAAAATTTTCCAAGGTATCTCTGCAGCCATTCTGCACTTCCTCTCACATTTGTGGTGCATCCAGGTTCTATAGATTTAAAAGGGTCAACAGTTTAAAAAAAAAAAAAAAAGAGAGAGAAACAAAAACAAAAACACCAAAAAAATACACTCTAACAAGGTCAGCTGGTATTCCTGTTTTGAATATTCTTGATCTAATTGTTTATTTAGTTGAGTTTTTTATCATCTTAGTTTTTCCCTCATATAACTTTTGATTCATCATCTCTTACACATTCAGCTTACATCCTGTTCTTTTTACCTGGTAAATTTTTTCTTGATAAGTAGACTTGAATGAAGTGTGTGTAGATCAGTTCTTTCTTCATCCTTTGAGAAGTCTCCATTTCATCGCTCATTGCCCCAATCCTTGAAAATGTATTTCATTATTATTTTGTCTTACAGCAACAAAAATGTACATCATGAGCCATCAGACAGGAATAACAAAATGCATGGATGCAAGAAGAGACACATTTTAATTTCCCATGCACCCCTCTTGTGTCACCACACAGATTCAGCACAGCGACTTCGTGACATTTTTGCTGTTTTGATTCAAGCTGATTTATTTTTCAGTGTGAAACTGTTGTGACAGGTTATTGCTCACCTATGCATTTAAGGGACAGTCTTAAAAATAATGGAAGGAGATTGATTGCCATCAGAAACTGATTGTGTTCCTCTGAACTCACTATAGTCATGCACTATACAGTATCAATTTTGTATGGAAAATTTTTCACCTCTCAAGACTGCTTACACATAAGGTTGAAAGGACAGAACAATGATTAAATGCAGTGGGGTATTTCATCGCTTTAACAGCAAACAGGGATCTGGGTGTCTGATTTGTGTTCTGAAGTGAAGAATTTGACTCTGACCATCACTGGACACTGAACGTTTTATCAGCTGTGATTGTTGATCGCCCTTAAAACACCTCTAATATTTCACTCTTTTTAACTGTGCAGCTTGGGTGCTCTCTATTGTCACAGTGACGCACATTATTATACCATCAACACTAGTTACTGTTAGACCCATATGAGCAAATTCAGTTAAGCTGCAACAGGACTGACATAGAGGGCCCTGTGTGAGCATATGTATTTAGCACAGGTTTATCATTTTAGCTACATTAACAACAATACAATAGACTTGATCTGCATGCATTACTAAAATTGAGTTGAATTCACTTACAATTCTTGGAAAGAACTGCAGCTGAAGTTCTGACTGCTCAGCTGGAGCAGGAAATTTTTGTCGACGTAGGGCAAAAAAGGAGTCATCTTTAGTGAGAACCACTGTCTGATGAATGTTGAGTCACTGTGGTTACCCACATTTAGGCTGTCCAAGATGCCAAATACATCCAGAACATTGAATCCAGACTCATTGGTCCCCTGTTGTAAAACAGTTTTAAGTTATGAACACTGATAAAAGTTGCATGCATGTGTGAGAAATTTCTTTCTTTATTTATTTTTACCAGGTCAAAGAAGACTTTTAAAGTCATCTCCACAATCAGTCTGAGGTTTTGTTCCAACTCCCTGGACTTGGCTTCAGGCAGGGTTCCATTTTTTCCCCTTTTACAGGTTAGTTCCCCTGCCAGTGTGTCCACTGCAGCAGATATCTAGAAAGAACATGGGAGGGTAACTGACATATGTCAATTTTGGTAACTGAACACAAGGGGGTGTCAGTGATCAACACTGCTTTGTGGTAATGTTGAAAAGTTACACAGTTTGGTGGGTTTATGGGGCATTTTGAGTTTAGTACTAATGTGGACTCTGAAAGACTTACTCTGTGACTGGCATCTTGTAGATTTACTGCTTGGCAAGTTTCCTGGTAACCATTGGTCCGATTGGTTTTGCTTTTAGAACAAAACAAAGTGAAAGAAATTCATTCTTGAACATTGAAGTAAATTATATTCCTGTTGGACAGTGATGTATGAATGTGTTAGATCCAAACAGTTGGATCAGAAATGTGCATACTAACCTGTATTCAGATGTCAGTGAACCTGGCCCTACAAATATCAAAATATAAACGATTATATAAGATTAACAATCTGACTATTCTCAGATTACATAATGTAACAATTAAGAATCAATTAAGTAACTGATTAAATAAAGAAAGGTTTGCCTTTACCTGATGTAGTATTTGGCTGAAATAGAAAACATTAACAAAGTGTGTTTATTCAGTATTTTGTACGAGCGAGGCATATGAAATTCAGAATTACATTTAATGCTGCAATAAAACCAAACAGACTTACAACTGCAGAGACCAGTGTCGATAGACATACTGAAGAAATGAAAGGAAAATAAACATATATAATTTAAATATTCATCATGTGAACTAGCATAGCAGTGGGTGATTTTCATCTGAATTTTGGTAGGGTGCAATAAAAAGGGGGGGACACTTACCGACCCCAACAGCTGAGAGTAGCAGAACTTGCGCTGAAGTTCTGGGGCCACCCATCGTGAGAACGGTGTTTGTCTCACCTTCTCATTTGTTAACTGTATCTCTATTTGTATTGATCTTCAGATTATTTAATTAGCAGGTCAGAAGAAGAAGAAGAATACTACAAGAAAGGAAAATAATCATAGTCAGAAGTATGTGCACCTCTTGGAAAATAAATGCAGTCCAATAAATTTAACTGTAGGTTTCAATATAAACAAAACTCTAACTTGCAAAGAAAGCCTCCCGATGTAAGTCCAAACTGCAGCATTTGTCTAATTTTCATTTGCTATTTTATGTAACTTAGTTTTAACATTTACAGTGTAGTTAGAATATCAGTATAAAACTAAAAATGAAGGTAAGGAAATACCATGATCTGTCTCCTTTGTCTATGAAAAACTTTGAAATGTATAATGATTATAATATTAATTAATAAAAATTGAGCTCACACATAACTGAAGTAATATTAAGCAATTTGTTTTACAAATAATGCTAACTGCACCACCCAGACCCTATCAAGTACAGGGCATACAATGAAAAAGTGTACACTGTGAAAATTATTTTTCACTCTTCATAAGTTACCTGGAATAAGTTATTTTACATAAACAATAAAAAGAAAACATGAGATTGCACTGACTAATTTATTTACAGAGAGTGATTTTAGGCTAGAGATTAACATTAATACCAGAGTGAGTAAGACAGTATCATAAGCCACAGAAAGATGTACAACAGGTTGAGCTCACCTGTCTGTCTCCTTTGCTCTGTCAGTGAAAAGTGAGGATTGTGATCGGAGGTGAAGCAGGTATACGTAGGGTGGAGCAATAAAAACAATAACAGCTGAACCTCAGAAATGAGTCTGAAACAAAAGCGTGATGCTCTGAATGTTCTGTAAGAAGGCGGATAATTCCATTTGGATGAAATCAGCTGTGTAAAATCTCTCACTCTGTTTTATAATTATAGTAGATGTAGAAAACAAATAACATTATACTATTACCTTTTAAAATTCTATTTAACCTGACTTGAAAAGAAAACACAGTACAGAAAAATGATGGGCTATTACTTTTAAAGATGATCATTGCTGTTGTTATTGTTAATGGAAATACAAATGTTATGTTCTGTGCACTGGTTAATTGATGTCTTTATTTCTAAATGACAAAATAGGTCATTTATGCCTTCCAGAACAACCAGGATGATGAGTCATGAGAGCAATTACTTATCTGCATCCTCTTTGATTAAGTTTAGGCAACCATGACTCAGCTACAGAAAGACTGTGGTGATAGTTAAGGTTAGGCAAAGACTGCATCATGGTTAGAAACCAAATATGCTGGTGATGTGCTGCTTAAGGTTATCATCAGTCATATCTTAATTACACCATGCTGTTTTTTCTGATACTATAACTCTAGAGTGCTGAAGACTGTGATTCTCAAATTCTACACATAGTGGCATTTTCCTCCTTTGTCTTTCCATTAAGAAGTTTGCCCCCATGTGCCTTTGTTCATCTTCATCATGTATGCTTTTTTGTTCATATTTACTTATTTCAATCAGGAAAGACTAAATGAACAAAGAGACTGATTCTACGCGAGAGGTGAAGGGAAGCGAGGCTGGGGGAAAAGGCCAGCTATGCCAGTGAAAATAAGAATAATGAATAAATAAATAAAATAAAATGAAGCAGAGAGGATGCTCGCAAAAGAAATGGAGAGATGCAGGGATGAAGCCTTAATGCAGGGAATGCGGGGTGAGGAAAAGCAGGCAGGAGGCTTTGATGCAGGGAATGCAGACCCGAAACCCTGGGAGAGGCAGGTGAGCAGGTAGTCTGTGAAAATGGAGTCTGGGTGTGAAGACAGTTGTGCCGCCAGTGTTTGATGATTTATTGGACTGGGGGCGGGGGGTGAATGCTTAAGAAGTTTTTGAGTTCGGCCGATTCTCCTGACGGTGGTGGGCTAATTGGGCCGGGATCACTTGGTGTGGGCATACTGATCGTGGATGGGCCTCCTTGCATACACTGCAGATGTGAAGAAACATGCAGCTATGGTAAGAAGAGACATTTTCATTAAAGTTATTGCAAATCGGTGTGTTATTAAAGCGCTCCACCTTTCGTCCTTTACGGTCAGCACAGGTGAAAGGGAGGTGTTTGGGCTGCGGAGAGGTTAGATTTGGGGGCAGCGTTGGAAGAAATGGCAGCTGAGGGCAGAAGGGGGCTGTGTGACCCAGGTTACCACAGGTGAAGCATGAAACCGCTTGAGACCCCCCAACGAGCATAACAAAGCTCTCAATATCCAAAACAGCCCAATTAAGGCGGGTGTTGGACTGGGAGATGTACAGCGCTGCCTTACTAGAAAAGGCTTTATGGTACTGGTAGAATATGTTTTTCCCGTATTTGAGATTGAGATCCCAGATTAGTGCCAGATAGGTGTCTAGTTCTTCTCCTGCCTGGACAAACGGAACATATCACCTCTCTAAAAATTCTGTAAGCCACGAGAAACTCCCCGATAGATATGTCCCTGGCTAGCTGAGGGTCGGCGGATTTAATGACGGCTGAAATATTCCCAGTATTGGAAATTTTTCTGTCATACTCTGGAGATGGGAGAATTAGGCTTACTAGATTCATGTCTTTTTCGTGCAGGATTTTTGACCTTAATCGGGGTGAAATGTTAATCGGGTGAGCAGAAGCCAGAGAGTGTTGCACATGGCAGTGACATTTGGCACCAGAGTAGTGGCAGGTTGTATGAGGGAAGTCGAAGGTCCTTTGGGAAGTGGAGCGGCGGATTTTTCGGTGCGTTTGCGGCCGCACTGGGGCCTGAGAGTATCTTCGGCAGGAGGTGGAGAAGCCTCGGGAGAATCAGAGTTGAGACAATGTGTAAGATGACATGCACAGATTAGGTATTACATACCTTAATGCCAGTGGCGGGCCGTGCATTTCATACCTAGGCCTTCACTGGTGTCCTACCTGAAGTAACCCACCTCTTAATACTGTCATTATGATGTCATGGCTATAGAAACCATTAACAATATACAGAGACGCAGTATAACAGAACTCTGCATCACACAGGCATGTCATGTAGCCAGAAGAAATGCCATTACTGAAGCAATGCTATAAAGACCCAATTAACTCAGTTCAATAGGTCTCCAAACACTGCAGCCACAGCTGCTCGACACACATCATATCCAGCAGAAGCATCAATATTAACTAATAAAATTACAAAAACTTAAACAATAAAATATATGTAAAATGCATTTTACTCACGAAACTGCTGATTATTTCTAGACAAATAAAAAAACTGCCGACCGGGCAGGCTCGACTTTCTGCATTAGCCCCCCCCCCCCCCCCCCCCCATGGCAATGACACTCCCCAATGGCAGCGGCCTCCTCCAGCAAGACAGTACTCCCACCACACCACAAACTGCTCAGAAATGTCTCGAGGAACCACTCTCATGGTTGTGTCCAAGTAACATCCAGATGAATGTCAGGACCCAAGGTCAGGGCCGAGCAAAACATTGTATTGAAAAGAAATGATCAATGTTATTCACTTCACCCGTTAGTGGTTTTAATGTTGTGGCTGGTCGTATTATATTTTTGGCTTATTATTGTTGGTCTACTAACGTAAGTAGAATTTCAACATTGCAGATGGTTGAGCTGCGACAAAAAGTTAGTTAGTAACCATAGTTTATTAGTCATAATGCCAATTTGTTCCCAGCCTTAACCATTCTTGAAATGTTGGTTTTGGTTTTAAAATTTAAAACAAAACAAACAAACAAACAAAAACATAATTCAGGGCATTACAGAATCGACCATCCATTATTATTATTATATACAAACTATTTTCTATTTATAATTTGCAATGGACAATAAAATGTTAATGTTCACAAATGCAGTCACCGCACCCTAGTAACTTTGCTCCAGTTTCACCTTAACATTTCTGGTCTGACTGCAGTTTTAGTATTGGGGTGTGTCAGATACATGACAGTTTTGAGAAGGTGGTGCTGTAGTGGAATGCTGACAGAGGAATTCACTGTTGATTGGCAAGTTGGCTGAACCTTACAGGTACCATAGTATTACCTTAAAACGCTGTTTTAAGTAACAAATGCCGCAACATATATATGTGACTAAACAGTGGCATGGAGCTAAAATATTTGTTACTGTCTTGTCAATTGTCAAATTACAGTCCAAAGACTATAATAGGCTGGAGCTTATCCCAGCTGACACTGGCACAGAGGCGGGGTACACCCTGGACAGATCGTCAGTCCATCATGGGCCAACATATATAGACAAACAACCATTCACATTCATATTCACACCGACGGGCAATTTAGAGTCACCAATTAACCTTGCATGTCTTTGTACTGCTGGAGAAAGCCGGAGTAACCGGAGAGAACCCACGCAGACACAGGCAGAACATGCAAACTGAATGATGAAAACTGAACCAGAACCTTCGTGCTGTGAGGCAACAGTGCTAACCACTGCACCACCATACTGGTCCTCCTGCAAACCTATTGGCTAAAAACAAGTTGCCCGTCTATGTGTCAACCCTGCAAGGGACCAAGAGACTGATAATCTGTCCAGCATGTTTCCCTGATTTTTGCCCAGTGCTTTATGGAAGAGACCACCCCTCAAAATGTCATAGAGATGAGTAGTGAACTGATGCAGTCAGATTTTTTGAATGCCAAAAATAGGTGAACACAAAGAGTCACAGCACAAACAATATTCCAAACCATAACACCATAGATGCACATGTACAAACACATGCACAAAAAATATCACATGTATAAAGTAGGAGGAGCCCACAGATGTTCTCACCTCTTCAACATTTCTTTGCAGGATTGTTCACACTTCTGGCAACTTTCCATGGTATTTTGAATTTTCCAGGAACCCAGGAATCTTCTTAACACCTTCAGTACTTTATGTGTTTCTTTGTTTCATTTCTTGGCAATACTTACCCCACTAAAAAGGTAGGCTTTTCTATTGGCTGAGAAACTATCAGGGCTGAGTTTGCAGTCAATGCCAAAGTAGAGCTAACTTACTTTAACTTGGTTTAATAACTGACTGTTCATGAGTTTAAAACACAAGCCTGGGACATTAGGCACACGTTATACATCAATTCAAGTTGAACCAGCAAATTATTAGGTTTTTATTGAAGACCTACAAAAACTGTTGATAGCATAATTTGTGGTTTATCCAGAGTGATTGTTTCTGGGAAGAGGTGTTGCCGTTGCATGTTTTAAATATAACTTCAAGAGGGAGAAAACTTTGCACCATGCTAAGTTGGTCTGCTGTTAGTTAGGTACCAGTGAGCTGCTCTGCTACCCACTTTCCTGCAACCTTCAACAAAACCAGAAGAATTCTTACAGAGTTGTAGTGTCAGCATTAAGAGTGTGAACTGATTGAAAGGGTGTCACTAAAGCTAGCTTCAAGGAGCTTGAGAATCTACTTCAAGAACAGTAAACAACCTGAATGATAGGGTTTGGTTAACATAACTTTGTTAAGGCTTTTTAGCATACAAGCGTCATTGTCATATATTGCACATACCTTGAAGTTTTAAGTCTGGTAATACTTTCTACAACTTTTGACTCTAGCGATACAGAAAATTGGCCCAACGTCCATCAGGGCCCTATGGCCCAACTTGAAGGCTTTGTGCTGCAAAATTCTGTAAGACATGATCACATAGTGTTACTTTTAACTTCATTCCATTGGCACATCAGGAGTGCTGGGGGTTGCCCAGAAAAAAAGTTGAACCAGACTCAATGTTTGGAACGAAAAGGGAAGTCATTGAGCAATTTCCTGTGGTTATTCTGTAATTTGAATGCTATATTTCTTCTGTTCACCTCACATGATAACAGATATCACACTTGCTGCCATTGTGCTGTTTCTTTCTGTTGATTATTTAAACATATTTAACAATTACTAACTGAACTTCCTAGATCATATTGCATTTTCTCACGCTATAGAGTGAGCAAGCAAGAGAAATGAAACTTAAATGCTCCTCAAACAAAGCCATCACTTTTTAATCTTTTATCAATCTAATTTGCCTAATCTTTAGAGATGTGATAGAAATGCAAACAAATGTACAAATGTACATTTTGTTAGTTAGTTGAGTTTAGTTCCCAGGGTTCCTCAATGTTCTAGTGTAATCTGAATAAGGATCCATCAAGTAACACTGCAAGTCAGACTGATGAGTCAGTCATGTACTTAGTGTCTTGTAGATTTCTTTGAAGTGTGTATTCAGTTATGGGTGGTGCATATGACTCATTTGGCCAGATTTCAAAAAGGAAAGTAAAGGTAGCTTATGGCTGTTACAGGTCAACGGTCAGCTCATGTTGCTATTACCTTGTTGAGTACTTTTTTTTTTAAGTGTTATATTTCCTAATACTTGTTGCTACCCAACTCTGTCTCCTAGAAATTACATTTTTATATGAGTAACTTGCAACAGAAAATACGTTTTTCACTATATTAGCTACATTATCTTTTTCTCAGGCTTGATTATGAATAACAAGTCTTTGACATGTACCACCCCCCTAAACATTGTTGTAGACCAAGCCCCAGTTTCACCTTAACATTTCTGGTCTGACTGCAGTTTTAGTATTGGGGTGTGTCAGATACATGACAGTTAGCAGCATTGAGAAGAAAGTAAGTTTTTCACTTGAAGTGACAATAGTGTAATTGAACTTTTTTATGGTTAAGTTTAATGTGACAACCCCTGCCCTTTCCTGCCGATCTCTCTCTGTCTGCCTGTGTTTCAGATGCCTGGTGGGCAGAGCAGGTATCATTAGTTCCATCTGGGAACCCCCGGGCGTGGTGTTCCTAGTCTATTAAGCACTGGCTGCTGCTGGTCTTTTTCTCTCCCCTACAGGTAGTCATTAGGTTATGTTGTTTTAGTGTTTCTTCAGCTCTTTATTTTTACTTTGTTTTCATGCACCTCACAATACTCACACACTGTCTCCACTCTCATGCATACTCTACACTACTGATTCCACTGACCCCCGCCCTCCATATGTTTTGGTGTTTTGTTAGATATTCAAGTCATCACAGATGATTTAATGCATTACTTTGTTTAAATGCTGAAATCACTGTGTGTCTCACTTTTGTCATGTCCTTCCAAGCCAGGTTGTGACAAAATTGGGGACTCGTCTGGACTGCACCATGTCTAGATGATCCTGTCAAACTCCAGGTGGAGCTAACAATGTGGTTCCTGGTACAGTTTTGTAGCAAGAAGCTGAGAATGGCATCGATTGGCCTGTTTTCTACTTTTCAAGGAAATGTACTGTAATTCCTGTCAGCTCAACTATTCGGTGAGTGGCTCTGAATTGGGCCCTCAGTATTTTGAGGTTTACATTAGCACATGATGTAGACCAGTGGTTGTCTATGCAGATCACAACCCTTTGTCCTAATCAGATGTTTCTGTCTGCCTGTGTTTCAGATGAATCACTATCAGGGATCACTAATGCCAACTGGGAACCCCTGAGCCTGATGTTCTCAGTCTGTAAAGCTCTATGTCTCTCTCCTTCCCTGCAGGCAGCAGCTGGGTTGTCTTAGTTCCTCTTCAGTTCTTGACTTTGTTTTCAACACTCACATACTATCTCTACTCTCATGCACATCCTGACACCCATTTTACATATGCTTTGGTGATTTTGTTATTATATTCATGTTCAGAGCAGTAAAAGCTGGACTGAAAAAAAAAAACATTCAAATGAATTCTTGTAAAAATTGCGCAATATAAAGAAAACAAAGTGCTTTGATTTACAAGTTAGCGTGTTTATTTTTTTCCTGAACAAAATTCTAATTTATTAAATTTCCCCAAATTTAAAACATGTTTTATTTCATGTTTATGATTCTAAAAACGCTCCTAATCAACAACATCATAAATAAAGCAAGGAAAGCCATGTTTCTGAGTTTAATCATAAAACTATGAAGCAGTTCTGGATCCGCTGCATTGTCAACAACTTAATGTTGATTCCCTGGAACCAGAAAAAAATGTGTTGTTATTTTAATGTCACATGTCATAATAATGAAACCAGCCAATGGCAGTCAACCATGTCATACCATGAAGACCTCCCTTGTTTTAGCTTGCACACTGTGATGTGACATGCAAAGACTGACAGGTGCTGTTGTAGTGTTAACACCCAGTTTACAAGAACACTGAAAAGTACATAGTGATGTCTTTAATGCATATTTCTTGACATGCTTACTGTGAAACTTTATTTCAGAGGGTTGATGGATTGTGAAGTACTGATGATATACACACATAAAGTAGAGAGGGAGAAAATTGCACAGATTACGATTGCTGATTTAAAATTGAATTGTGTAACCCTCTATGTGGGGGGATTCAGTAATAGCAGTGACACTTCCCAAAATTAAATATACTAGGTTGTACCAAGTCAAATTGCCAATGTCAGGCAATTGGTTACAGAAAAATAACTTGCAGGCTTATTCAAACATGACAATAACAAGTACAAGTACCAACTGAGTTCCAGTCAAAAAGGGTATACTTTCTACTAATATATATTGTAGACCAAATTAAACTATTCTTCATTTCAGTGGACCTACTCTGAAACTACTTTAAATAAAGCAATAGTTTGATATTTAGAAAAATATTCATATTTGTTTTCTTGCAGAGACTTAGATAAGAAGATTGATAGCACTCTCTTATTTGGCTGATAAATATAAGGCTACAGCCAGCAGCTGCTTAGCTTAGCACAGAGACACACTAAACACTTACTGCTAGCCTGGCTCTGTCCAAACCTAACAAAATCCACCTATTAGCACTTCTAAAGTGCACAAATTAACACATTATATCTTGTATGTTAAATCTAATTGTTACTTTTAGTCACTTGCCTTTTTGACTTTTCACATCAGGCTGCACTTTTTCCATAATTATGATTTCCCTGACTAACTTAGCATGACTCAGCATGTTATAATTATGAGAAACCTAACCTAAAACTATGAGAGAGATATATCTTGTAAATATAAAAAAACAACAACAAAAAAACATTGATTATATATTAGTATTAAGTAATTAATTAAAATTCTTGATTGCACACACTTTCACAGGCTCATGTTGCTAGGGAGGCCCTTTGATCGAAGTTAAAATCATGCCAACAGATAAATAGGAAATAAATTTGCTGCTATACGTGTTTGCTGTAATATGATCTGCAGTGCTCAGGAATAGACTGCTAAAAAATCTCAATTAAATCAAGGCGCTTTGTGTAAGTGCCTGAACAAATTGAATGTTATAAGATGCCTGAGAATTGCTGACATATTAATGATAGTCCCACCTACATTTCTCAGTGACATCATGCCAATCAATCATTAATGACAATGCCACATTGAAGATGTACTGGCTGATTAAATCAGGCTTTGTGTTTCTAATCATTATATAACTGAAATAAGATATGAAATTAAATCTCATAACAACACCATATAATGGCATATATGAAAGAATATTGTGGACCATTCTTTGAATAGAAGTTGCTTAGTCAAAAAATGTAAATCATAATAAAAAGAAATGAATACATTACAACTAAGTGATCAAACTTTACAAAATTTAGGAAGACATCCCTTTCACTGCAATGGAGCACCTGTCTTTCAAGGTGATTTTTACACTCATTTGGCAGAAATGGCTGCTTGTAATGTGGATTTAACTCATTCAAAACCTGACTCTACATGAAAATCCAACTTTGTCCTTTTTGATGGAGGTGGGATTAAAATATAACAAAGATGAAAGGGCTGCACAAAGGGCCCTATTCCCAGTATTTTTCCTATTGGAACATTTCCTTTACACCATTAGTACCAGCAGATAGCAGTAAAGCACCAGCCAGACAAGAGCACAACAGGACTGCATGTCTGAGGATATACAGTATACTGTATGTGTTCGGGCATATCGGTGGTGCTGAACCATGTATTACAAAGGATGATCTATAGTATACAGTATATTTAACTATACAGCAGTTACTACAACGAGGATAAGCTATTAACCAAATGACAGTGGAACCTCCCTTTCATGTTTAACTGCTCCACAAAGATGGCATGACATCACTACAAAGAGATGTTATCAAACAAAAATACTTCACATACCTGTACATTGTGGAGGTTGAGCACTCCAACTATTTCCCTCACAAACTATTACAGCGGCACCCTCTAATTTGAAACCATGGTAACAGGAGTACAGAGCAACCGGTTTGCCAGATGTAGAGGACAATATGAAATCCCCGTTCTTTATCTTTGCTGGAGAGCCACACTGCTGTAAGTCTGGAATTGAGTGATAAAAGTTTTCATGTTAATGTGCAGTGGAATGATAAAATTCAAAGGAAATGTGTATGCTTTTTTTTAAAATAATAGGACTAGGACTAGGCCAACAGTCTCTCAAGCCTACCTCTGTTCCTCTCTTCTCTCCAAGCTTCCAGGTTCATTGATGGTATATGATTGCAAGGAACATAATCAGACGGATATTTCCCAAATCGGAAAGAATCAAAAGGGACTTCCCCTATGTCGGTGTTGTCACAGATGATCCGAGACAGAGAAACTTTTAAAAGCTCAGCCGTCTGTTGCTGGGTGAACACACCCTCAGCCTCCCACCAAAACCTGAAAATTAAAAGTAGTTGATTCAATAAATACATTTAACTCAAGCCTTCATCTCTTTTAATTTTTTAATTAAGCATAATTAATGTACCTATCACCATCACGAAGCACTTTCATCTGCTTTCCGATCAGGCAAGCGAAGAGGGGACCAGTTCTTGCGCCTGGAAACAAGTTTTCAACAAGTCCTCCAAGCCATACATCAATATTGTCAAGATGTCCGTAAATTTTTAGTATCTTCTCAGCAACCTTGTAGTCTCCCACAACCGCTTTGAGATCATCCAGTGTCTTAATGCGCTTCAGTCCACAGAACTCTCTCCAATCATTGTATCCTGAAAAATTATTTCAGCACAATATAAATTAATATTGAACATATTTAGTCACATTTTGTTTTCTTGTCGAGTTATATGAAAAGACTGATGCTAATCTCATGCCTAAGATAAATGTAAGAGTTGGTTAGCCTAGCTTAGATGAGAATAAAGGGAAACAAGTGGCTATCTGTCCAAAGGTAAGAAAAAGTTAGTGTGTAAAAACAACATGCGATATCAAGGAGGGTTATGTGCCACAGTGACTTCCTTAGGTATTGTCATAGGCTGCCAGGCATTTTCTGGACTAAACAAACAAGATATAAAGTGTTGATTTGTGAGCTTAAGAGGTGTTGACAGGTGGATTATATATATATTTAGTTTACAGACATAAGATTGGTAATAATCTTCTCTTGGAAATCTTTCAGCACCAAAGTGAAAAAGTACATTTCCCAAAATGCTGGACTATTCTTTTAGATCAATGTTAATGGCTTTGCAGTCAGTAAAACAGTTTCTGGTAGTTCTGCATAAGCACTCATGTATGAATGATGTATCAATGACTGTAAGATCACTGTCAATTCAGTGTGGCTGAGCTGTTTTTGTGGGCTTTTTGCCCTCCAATCATATCAAGCTCTCAGTCCTTTTGTAACACAGTTTGGTGTCTTATGACCTGTGAGCCACAAAAATCTGAGCAAGGTTGGTACTGCGTTCTTCTTGTCATGGTCATCACTGTAAAGAACCAGGGAGCAGCAAATTTCAGAGACAAGCTGCTAATAGGATCAGACATTGTCTACTCAAGTTACTGAATGACGCCTTTAAACATCACTGTTGAGTGTGAATGGTTTGACAGAGAGAGGGTTTGTTAATGGGAATGTATCAACACAAAGCCCTTAACTATGTTGACAAAGGGAATAACAAAGGAACTGGTATTTAAGCTATTAAGATTAAACAGGGCATTAATTGTTGATTGTCACTCTGATTTGACAGGCTTAAGCGACTGCCATAGAACAGCACTGACTCAGCCCAGGACTTACCTGGGAGAGCGTGATCTCGTCCTCTCTGCAGATTCAGTGATGCCAGGTCCATGTGCTGCAGCATTTTAGGCATGACCAGCCTCTCGGTTACCTCTTCTGCCATCAGCATGTTTGCGCTAACAGCTAATGCTGGAGTTCCAATTATACCTCTCAGGATTGGTTCAATTCCACCTTGGAACAAAAACAGTACTACTTAAGCGGTTTCACAGTAAATGTAAAACACTGCATTGTTCTTTTTCTGCGGGATGCAAGAATATTAGTGCATGTATCAAATAAAATATGTTTTCTGTTGACATTGATGATGTGACCAAACTGCAAAACACACACATTTTGACTGTGTGTTACCAAAAATGAAACCAAAAAGACAAGAAAAACATAGTTTTTACTGGAGAGATCCTTTCTTTATGCTGTTCAGAAAACAGGTTTGTATATCACTCCTAAGCTTGAATTGGCTGCTTTCCCCGGGCTCTCTGGTGTCCAAACAGTTTCATTTGAGCAAATAGGATGAATGTGCTGTTTATCATTACAACACAGTGTCATAAAAGGAATACACTTGTGCTCCGTTTTAAAACTACTGACCACTGGATCACAGCGGCAAGGTAAGATCTTCAGCCACTGGAGGTCAGCAAAAGGTGTTCAGTTACTATAAAATGTTTCTTAACATTGTTGAAAATTGGAATCATCCAGCTCCAATTCAACTGTGACTCCCAAGGGGGCAGATCATGTTTACCTAGGGTTTCCAAATTAGCATTTTCTCTTACAGTGTTTTCAGCTGCTAGAGTTACCTTTTGTAACAGGAAAAGTCGAGTCAGACCTGAATATAGAGACTGGGTTAAGTTCATAACAGAGAATGCATCATTTGAGTTGATGATAGCCAAGTTGCATAACCATTAAAAAAAATATATATATATACTTGTATGGAATCAGCTTTTGCCGGAGAATGTGTGTTTTAGGAGTTAAACATCACACCCTTGACATTTAATTGCTTTTCAGGTGTTCAGGTGTGTTTAATTGAATTGTTCATTCATATTTCTTTCTGTACGAATGAATATAAGCTGAATGGGCAGGCTCCTGTATCTTTGGTTGTACCCACAACTATTGATTTCTCTCTACATTTTGTTTCTTTTCTGGTTTGTTGTTTGTGGGTTTCTTGGCAACTCAGTCATGGACTGATACTGATGGAGTTAAACAATATTGCTAAGATGAAGCTGTCATTTTGTTTAGTTTGTCTTTATTTCTTGTGTTTTGTACCTGGTTATTTGTTTTCATTTCTCTCAAAATGCCAGTAAAAACTAGAATTAAAAAAACTTATGACATTATGACTCATAACATTAAAAATTAATGTTTGATTCAGAGATAGAGAATTGAAATAGAAAACTAGTAGGATCATTGTGTGCAGGACGTGCTGACACCTACTTTAATCTCTCCTGTTCATAATTTTAAGGATAGCTGCATTATGACAGGAGTTACTGAAACTGTGTAACCTCACTTTACACACAAAGAGGCTCGCTGTTTCTGTGCTATGTAATGGAGTGCTCGCAGCATATTGTACTTTTTGTGTAAATAGCATTGATTGATCCATGCGTGTTTAGATGTTTAGCAGCTCCTTCATGTGCGACTGACTGCTAATTAGTGACTGCGATAATGCAGAGGGACTGTGAAGTGATGAGGTGAGAGCTGAGCTTTGAAGCTGAGAAATCTAGACTTTTCTAACCCTCAGCTATGGTTATAAGCTTATGGCAGGGAAAGGGATGGCATCAAGGAAACAATCAGCCGGCATGACATTTCTCAGCAGGGAGGCTGGTCCCACAGAATGAGGAGCTCAGTGATTTGGGATGGCCTCAGTTGGGAAAAGTAACTTGAGGCTTGCTGTATGGATGAACCAACTGCCTTTTGCACAGATGGTTACTAGTAGTGGTTAGTCTCTACACCATGGGCTCTGTTTTAGTGAGGATATGATATTCTTATTTTTCCAATTACACTAATTTGGACTGATAGGAATAGTGGTGTACAGTTTTCTAATGCTTTTATAACAGTGTGCTAATGTGAAAGAGGTCGCTCATACTGATGAACCTACAGAGAATTATCAGCTGAATGCAGCTTCCCTCAGCTTTAAAGAGCTTTATAGGAAGTTTCAGCTCATTGTTTAACTGTCTGGCTCACAACTTCACTGTTTTGGTTCCCTGTCTAATCGCTAAAAAGAAAAAAGAAAAAACACTGTCCACAACCTGCTCAGCACCAAACAGTAGATAGGCACAGTTAGGGACTAGCTGGTGAAGATTATAGAGCATTTAGCAGCTTAACACCAAAAAAGAGTTAAAAGAGAGTAAATATTGTTCTTATATCTGCTAGGCAGCCGAAAAATGACTCCAAGTGAAAGTTAATGTTGCTCTGAAACTGCTGATTGTGTAAATAAGCAACGGTTTCCTAACAAGTTAACCCCCCTCTCTCTGCCTTTGTTTCCTATCTTGCTCTACACTGTCAGCTGTCAAATAAAGGTGCCAATTGGTTGCAATTATTGATATTTTTTACAATCAGCATTTTGGCTTTTTTGTTGTTGTTTGTTTTTGCAAACTTTCAAAGCAGTCTAACAGTAAAGAAAAGACATTTCAAGATTCTGATGTTACACAGCTGAACTGCTACAGTAGGAGGCATACTGTTTGACATTATGACTGAGCTTTAAAGGCTAGCTGAGTTACTTATAAGTTTCCCCAGAAGTAGATCTCTATGCAGTTTGCTACAGTAGTGAATCCAAAAGGATCACTTTTGTCTGACTCTGTGACAAGTACTTGAAATTATTCATACAGAACTTTCGATAATATTTTGCAAAAAAGGGGGATAAGTTGTTTTACCATGTTAAAAATTCTCACCTGGAGGTTACAGGTCTCCACATCAGACTTGTGTTAGCTGGATCCTGGACTATGACTGGCGTCTGAACCAGCTATCACGGAATCATGTTTGTACACTACTTACAGATTCAAAGTAAGCACAGAGACACCTTGAACTTCAGGACTGTGAAAACTGCCCCCTAGTACTGAACTGTTCACACATCACTCTGTGCAGTGAAGGCCAAACTTCCAACTGAGCTAACAATAACCATATCACACATGCTTAAAAGGGGAATTTGCCATGATGTACACTGTTTTGCTGCATGTGGTGTAAACTCAATCTACACAGCAAAGGTCATGGTGAGTGCAAAGTTGGCATGTCTCATAATCAGAATGGCGCCAAGAATGAGAATAAAATCAATACGTAATAAGTAATAAATAAGTAATGTACTGATAATTAGTGGTAGTCTGTATAGGTCATGTACTTGATATGACATACTGCTGCAGGTTTTCATAGTCTATAGATAAAAATATCTCTATTCGGTGGTCTAACATATGTGAGTCTATGGAATTATATGCAACAAAGACAGGCTTTTAATGCTGTAGCTGACCTAAATAGGGTATTTTTTCATTCCCTCCACATCCCTGCTTTTTTACAGTGTGTTTAGTGTGCTTGTAGGATACGTTATTAGTTCCAACAGGCAGCTTCATAAGACTGTACTGACCTTCTTTGACTATTCTCCATGGACTAAAGAAAGTGTCGTGCAGTCTCAAGCGGGGGAAGTACTCATGTTCCTGGAAGCTCTCATTCAGTCTCCTGAGGATTGGAGAGATGGTAGCGTGGCCGAACCTGAATGCAGCGGTGGCAAACACATTGGAGGCAGAGGGGTCCGTAGTTGGATCATATCCCCCATAGGGTCCAATGTAATGTTCAAAAGACTCCAGGCCGATAATTTTTGGAACATAATCTCTCATGGTTATGATCTGTGAGTCACAAAACAAAAAGAATCTCTGTGATAGTCATAAAAGGAAAAACTAAGGACAGTGTGCATGCTATAAAGCCACATATTTTACCTCATACAGTCTGAATAAGAACACCACTTAACAGATAACCACAACATATCCTGCTCTGAAATGATTAATAATATCTTGTAAGTGTGCATGCATACAGCTAAGAGGAATTCCTGTTGGATTTCCAGTGAGATGAGTATTCATGTAATAACCTGAGCTTGGACATATGAATGCACATTTGTTCCCTCACAGGTCACTGCAGAGAATTTCATCTGTCCTCATCACTATTTATAAAGGCCTCAGTTCACCACCTGAATCTCAACATATCCAGTATCACACAAATGCACAGACTCAATTATACACACATTAGTTGGATCATATTTGGTGTCAGTTTTCAAGTTCCAAAACTAAGATTTAAAACCTGACAGAATTCACTTTCTGTTGCTTTGAAGATACCTTTGAAGATATGAAACAGAGCTGCCTCTAATCTAGTGTAAAGACAGTCTGTTTAAGATTAACTTGTTAAAGCAAGAATGAGGGCAGAGAATGGGTATCTTCACTTCATTAGTTGAAATAACTCACTGAATATGAAAATTTCAGACTGCAGTCTGACTGATCTGAGTGCAGACTTACACTACAAAAACAAAACCAGCCTGCAAAGAGAATTAAAATGTAGCATTCTAATATTTGTCTGTTGTGTATTAATAATCTGCAAGCAACAATTTGCACAAATTGAAACTGCTGCACAACATGTCAACTGTGAGGGGAGAACACTCTTAGACTGACACGTTTAGGCAGGAGTGATGGAAACTAACTAAATAATTTTACTCAGAAAAACAACGAAAAAAAAAAGCCCACCCAAGTCTGATGATGTCATCAGGGTCATCTCCATTTTGGATTGATAGCAAGTTTATGACAGAAAGCCTGTGTTAAAAATGAAAGGTGTGAGCATTTATCTGGCATGGAAGGTCTGATGAAAAACGCTATCCAGTTGCATTATGGAAAAAGCAGGATCCAGGGTTTTGGGGGAATATACTAAAAGTCAAGTTATCTCAGCCCCTTCCGTTTAAATTTAGATATCTTTTTAATTTTCACAACAGACCCCAACTTAATGGGGGTCCAACACTGAATTGCTGGAGTGCTCCTTTAATACAAGCAATTAGCAAATTCTAATTACTCTTTTTTACTATATGTTTTTGCTTGCTTCTTGCCTTTTAGATTTACATATCTGACAGCTGAGCTCATAAATGCAGTGCTCCTCAGCAGTTGAGTCTCTTTCTTAATGGACTGAAACACTCCAAACAGCAAAGGTCTGGCCCTTCAAACTGTTAAGGCTTTTTACAATAATCCTCCTCCTATGTTCTGACCACTTAAAACTTAAATAGAATATAATTATAATGCCCCTCTACACTACACAGTGAACAAGCAATAGCCTTGTCAGCTGTGCACTACAGTTGAGATGCAAGTCAGATTGAAATCCAGATGTTGTTAGTTGATCATTTTTACGTCCTGTTTCCAGCAAATAACAGGCTTTCACTCTGTTTTGAAATAGCTTCTGACCTTTGTATTTGTTTTGTGGAAGCCTTATAGAGTCCCTCCCCCCATTTGTTTTCTAGTGGCTGTCAAGAGGCAGTCAGTTGGAAAGAAAATATGAATAGTTTCACACGACTGTTCCCCCGGCCTCTTTTCACATTATCTCAGAGCTATATCGTATCCTAAATGTGTTTTGAATAGATTTTTACTGAAATGTACCTTGTATTACAAGAATACCTTAGAATGGGTAGATCATATAATGCATTCTTTAATCAGATATTCAGGTACTATTTCAGTCAATCTGTCCATTTATTCTAGCCATAATCGATTCATCACTTACTTCTGGTTAAGTGCCTGAATGTTTTAGCCATAGTACAACCACTCAAAAAGTCATCTCTAGATCAGTCCATTTTAAATAACTTCCATCCAATATATTCACTTCCCTTCTTGGTTAAGGCCTTGGAAAAAAACAGTACCAGAACTACTCACTGATGATATGAAAGGCATTAATAATTTTTCATTGGATTTTTAGATCAGGTCACAGCATGCAGCCAAACATCTGTTTTATAGCTTTCAGATCTTACTGTGGCTTTTAATAGAGTTGACCATTAGATTTTAGTGGGTATGCATGTTGGGTAGAGTTTTGGATGGTTTTTCCCCCTATACCTCTAAAAGGGACGCAGATGATTGTAAATCCTCCACTAGCCAGTTCACTCAAGGAATGCCTCTGGGTTATTTCCTTGGCCCATGATTATTGTCCATTTATACGCTGTAGCATGTCTAGGTCAAATCTTTCGAAAGCACTATATATGCTTGAATTAGATACTCATGAGATCCAGACTCTTCCACTGATCACATGCCCCACCCCCACCCCCAACTCCCCCACTTAAGGTTCTTTTTCCTCCTGCATTAACTCTCATTGTAGAAATCTCAATTGTTATATTTGACAACATGCTTAATTTTTACCATCATTTGCAACATTTCAACAATTCTAATTGTCTAGAAGTCTAAAAACTGTCATCATGCCTTTATTACATCCTGCTTAGATTACTACAACTCGCTATATTCCACAGATGTAGACACTTAAAGCTGACATACACAGTAACACATGCATAACAGGTATGATTCCACTGGCATCCACCTCACAGCACTAGCCTTAAAATACTTTTAACAGTAATGTTTCATTTCCTGGCTAATTGCACACTACCCTTGGCTTGGAAGTGAGTTTTTTGGTTGGTAATTACTGCCACAGCACACATTTTAATGCATTAAAGTAGTGCTTTTTCAGTGACTTGTCAAGAATAATGCAGAATGAAAACAGCATCCTTCATTACATTCACCCTGTGTGAGCTTGTTTGCTGGGAACAGCTGCCTGAGGATTTAAATGGGGGAGGTGGCTTGGTGAGAGCTGTTGGGAGTCAACTTTATGGACTGACAAAACAAAACAATGAGCTGAAAGCTGCTGAAGCAGCAAAGGGCTCCAGAGTTGGATGCTTTTTTTCTCAATGGGATTGGCTAAAGAGCAACATTTTCACATTATAGGCAGACATTTCAATGCCAATATTAAAAATAAATACAGTAGCATTAATGTATGTCTTTACCATCTATTTGTTTGTCGTGTTTATGAGTTAATACTAGTAGAGAATTTGTTATTACTATGGATTACATGAGATGTTTCAGACTGAGCTATCTCTGACCAAACTGCCTAACTCTACAGCCTTGAATTTAAAATTAAACTTGAAACAAGTGCTACAGCTTTAAAACTAAAACTTTAAAACTACAGCTAGCGCCGTTGCTCTACAAAGTGTGTTGTGTAATTGGAGGTAAAGTAACTAATCAAGTAAAGCTCAACAGATGATGGAATTTGTAATGTCTACCCCAGAAAATGGCGATTAGATTATACTAGTTGTGTGGTTATTATAAATGTAGTTTAGCCTAGTGGGTGACAACCATGTGCTATTGAATCCTGATTTGCACTAGACCTTTATCAGAGCAGACATTTTGGTGCGAGTCCTGGTAGGGTGTATGCTGGCTCACTGTCATGGCGTACTGGCAAACTTACTTGGCAACTTCATGGCAAAGGATCAAAGGATATATAACAAATGAAATTATGGTTGTGGTTCAGAGATTCTAATGTGTACCTTCAATGGAAGTGTTTTGCTTTCGTTAATCTTTGTACAGCACTTGAGCCTTTATCTGAGTCTGCTAATCCGTCTTCTTTTGTTACAATAAGTCATGTTGAGCATGTGCTGGTGTGTGTAACTGGTGTACTTGTTGACTACTTGCTATTATTTACTATGCTTGAAGTGGAGCTTGTCTGTAGTAATAACCTTCTGGTAACTGGGTGATACAGTACAGACCTTTTGTTGAATTCCACACTCTTCTCTTGAGAAACACAGAGAGCTTTGGTACTTCTTTATTCTTCATTTTGAGAATTTGAGATTTTTCTTCTGTGAAAAAATAGATACGGTTACAGTCTGCCGGCTTGCAGCCTGGTCAGACCAGATAGTCCTTCACTTTTCACTCAACTTCCAATACTTGGATTTTCCAAGCTGGTCATGGTTATAGCTACAGTATGTAAGTCCCCTACAGTACCTGTCTTTTATGCCTCATTCTCACAAATTATTTAAAGAACCCCCACCTTAGACCCATCTCCTTTTAATATTGTAAATCCCTATCCTCTAGTATTGTCCCTGAGTCACCTGAAAATAGCAGCTGTTAATCCACTGCTGTAGTCAAATGTCAGCCTTCCAAAAATCTGAAAAATTACAGATTTTGTTTCCCTCTGCTCAAAAATGCTGTAGAAACTTTTACAGCCTAGCACCAGGGTCACTGGTCCCCTACAGTAGAGGCAATGAATAATTTGCATTAAAACATATTTTGGTCATTACATTTTATGAATGAACCCAAGATCACCATCAATAATGCTCTCAACCTGCAGGTAATATAAAGAGCTGCTATCAACAATCAGTCCAGTCAGTCATTGCTGCACAGCCCGCCTGCCATCCATTGCTACTAAGACAGTAACAGCTACAAAAAAGGTAACAGCAGCAACAAGGCTTTGCTCTGTACGTGGAAAAAAAATACAGATAATAGTTAAAGGGAAGAGAAATCCATGTTTCTGCTAACTGGTATGAAGTGTAAGTGTTTTCTGTAGACTGTTTATATGATGAAGGATTATGACTTGTCAGTCTTTGACACAGTTTTTCCGCTTGGCTCTGAAGCCTGCCCTGCTGTGAAGAGCCTTATGTCATACTAGCAGAAATGTGTCTGAGACTTGTGCTGAGCAAAGCCACATAAGCAGCGCTCTGGTTCAGATGTATATAAACTAAGACGCTACTTTGAAACACAGAGGAAGTTATTTCTGATTTAAAAAGACATATGGAAAAAAACAACAAGGTTAATTTCTAGATGATACAATCCACTATTGATTCCCCTTGGCAAGAATCTACAGGGCAGGAATAAAATGTTGCCTAGCTTGTGGGAAAACTCCACATATTCATTAAACCTGCAATTTTCTGGACACTTGGGTGCAGCAGATACAAGCTGTAAACACAACACTGACAGTTGATATAGCAAATGTGAGGGAAATATCTGGCTCTTAAGCTGCAAAATGATACTCTAACTGCCATACATTGTAGGGTGGCAAAATTTTAGAGATTTTTCACTGAAAGCAGCTGCCTGCTGGGGTCGAAAACAACACTAACTAACCAAAACATTTAAGTTGCGGGCGAAAGAAGCTGAGAGATGCTAAAATGTTCCATAGAGCTGAGGGGCACTGCAGAGTTTGGCAATCACTCTCTTTTTGTAATTGCTAAGAGTAAAGTCTTTAACATACCAGTAGTCATGTAATCAACTGTTAAAAACATGAAATGTAGAATGTCATTTCGCACATGGGCTTAGAGGGACTGTTGGAAGCCAACTTTGCCTCAAATTTTGGAAACTGCAGCATCACCACTGAGGTGATTTGTAAAAGATCCTTCTGCTGAGACTTTGCAATGACAGCAAAGTAGTGGATTCCACGGCTGGTTGATTCTTACAGTCATCAGACTTAAAACAGCAGCTGTCAGGGTCAAACAAGTTCTGAATCACTTAAATCAAAAGAAATCTTCCCATGTAGAAGATTTTTTTTTTCACTATTTAGCTTTACCTTACCTTGCTTAGCTTACATTGCATATCACAGAAATGCCACTCAAACAAGCAGTCATGCCACATTCACTATAACCAGTATCTTTATCAGTGTTTGTTCATGCATCTTTGCTACTCCTATTATATCCAGATGATATATTTTACATTAATTAGCACAGACAGCAAATATTTAATTAAGCTGACAGTAAACAAAATCAAATCACCACTAGGTGCATTTAGAAGCTGTTCTGAAGCTTTCAATCATATGATCTTCATCAGCAGATGGAGTTTGTACTGTTATTACAGAATTGTAGCTGTTCAAATTTTCATTTTTCTTGAGCACATTCACTACTTTTTGTCCATGTTGGCTCAAAAGCTGAGATTCATATCTACTATTCTACTGCAGGGAAGATGCTGTGATATAACTGAACGCTATGGACCTTGTGGCAAGATTGTTTTCTCAACTGTTCGGATACATTGTGCTTCGGCTCTTTTCATTTGTTAAGTATTCATCCTGTGCTCATTTAATGGAATGTAGCTACAGTCATCTGAATTTGTGGAAATCAATACTATTCACTATTTTTCATTCCAAATGGCCCAAAGTATGTGTTATGAATTAGAAAAGAAAAAAAAAACTAAACTGTCACACAGAAGCACTTACAATATGCTGGAAACAAAACTGACACAAAAGAGTTGTGCTGAATGAATGTACTGAGGCTGAAGTTATAATGAGAACTGCATTGTGTTTTCCTTTTGAATTTAAGCTGCACTGTTATTGTTAAAATATGTATGTACAAAAGGGGAAATTTAAAAAAGTGGTCAATATAATGTTTTGGTGACATTATATATTAATCACCTGACCCCTATTCAAAACTAGATGAATAGCCAGCTTTATGAATTCAATAGATTGGAGCACAGTGCGGTTTTTAAATCAGGTACTAAAACTCTAATTGAATTAATCTTATTGATTTTGCAATGCTTTACTGTATTTCTATGCAGTTTAGAATAACAGCAATAAATGCAAAAATTGTATTTTCATCTCAAAGCTCCAGTCAAGGCTTATTTTTCTTTACTGTAATGACCCTGAGTCACTATTTGCTCCAAAGTTTTCTCCTGAACAACACATCAACAATACTCCTTACACTCTTCACATCAGTTTTCCCTTCTTCAATAACATGTAATTGCAAATGGCATCTGCAGATTGTAAAACTAAAACCACACTCATGAAGGCTAGATTAGTTTGTTTCCCCTCAGGCATCATTTATGTTCCTCAATAGAAACTTTATGGCTGTGAATTGCTTTATTTTCATCACACAGCTGTGTCTCCTATCTTCACCAACAGCATCAAACAATACTTGTACTCTAGTACAATACCCTACATACAGAGTGTAGGGTATAAAAAGTCCACAACCTCCTTATGTAAATCACTCAAAATTCTGCTAGTCTGAACCTCGGAGTAACCAGAGCATGACCTCCATTAAATTTCTAATCATTATCATCTCTGTATCACATCTAGCATTTATTTTACTAAATTTTTAAAGTGTTTTAATGGGGGATAATGTGTATGTGGGCACTCTGTGTAGTAGTAAATAGTAAGTATGAGCTGTTCTAATGTATGTAGTCAAACAAAACCCATTTCATGGTTAAACTCATCGTAGCACAGTGTCTACAAACTGTAGAAAAGACATGGACCAAAGGCAGGAAACTACTGAACTATCGTTATAGCTGGTTGCAGCAATTTCCAGATCTATTCATTATTGATGTGCCACCCTACAAGCAGGCTGAAAAACAAACAAAATTGTTTTTGTCTCTGATAATCTTAGGTGATTCTTTCTGGAAAGTCTGCAAATTCATTGTTAAAAAGCAATAAGGGCACTCACCTGAAACCTGAGGAACTGAATTACAGTACAGAGGCCATTTTGTATAAAGTAATGACAGACCCTTTTTTTTTTTTTTTACACTTAATGTGAAACCTCAGTGGGGTTCTGACAAAGATGGATGAATTTTTGATGTTACAGATGTTAGCACTTTGCTCCAGCTGTAAAATGTAAAATGTTTTTGGCGTGGAGCATGAGACAGAGAAGTGGTTGCTACTCTCTATGCCAGAAAACATGTTTCTTTTTAAATTACCATACAGTAAAAACATATTTATCACAACTCACTGGACTGTTAAAATTAGAGGTAAGGGTAAAAAAAAAAAAAAAAAAAAAGGTAAAATCTATGAGTTTTGACTTGTCGGACAGACAAAATAAGCAATGTAAAAGAATAGTTTGACATTTTGTGAAATACACTTATTTGTTTTGCAGACAAAATGGCAGATAATGACAAAAACTGATAATTAAAATAATGAGTTGCTGCCCTAAGATGCAGCTTTCTGTGGTGTGCACTGCTTCATATTCTGGATTGTCAGCACAGTACAGATATCCGTCAGTTTAAACTTGCTTTAATTTTAGTAACGAGTCACATACCTGGTGCAGAGCTCCAACAATCTTGCGGGTCTCTTGGTAGATAGTCTCGGGGCTCCAGTGATCATTGATGTATTTCAGTGCCTCTGCGATTCGATTGTGTTCCCTAAGCCATAATGTATGCAGAGTGGTCAGGGGCATACCCTCGTTGGCCCGACTGTCTCCAGCGTTGAAACACTCCACTCTCTCCCCCTGTGGATCCTGCTGGCAGTTGGACGGCAGAGTAGTTACAAAGGGAAGGTAGGGCCTCCCTTTTGGATCCCTGAACTGGTTGTTGACAACAAGTTTCCCATTAAGGCCAGAGAGGTCACGGAGGAGGCTTTCCAGCTTTGGAGTGTGGCCATACACGACTGAAGCATCAATGAACGATGTAATGGCATTCATCTGCTGTCGCTGCAGAGCTTGTCCAATATCTGACCCGACATTGATGAAGCAGACTGGTACGGAGCGAGAAAAAGGCATGCATCCTTGTGCACCAGAGAACATATCATGTATCTGTAGAGAGGACAAAGCTATTCATGACAAACTGCTTCAATACCATCTTAAACTACTTTTGAGTTATCTATCAAATGTATCTATGATCATGCATTTTTTAAGGAATCGTTCAACACTAGGAATTACACTTTGCTTTCTTGCAGAGCTAGATGAGAGGACCAACCACTCTTACGTCTATCCCACATTCCCACCCCTAGCTACAGCTTAACATAAATGCCATGGTAACAAAACTCACCTACCAACAACTCTGAAATTCACTAATTTGTTTAATCCATACAAACCTAAATATGAAGCAATTTGTAGATTGAAGCAGAGTTGCAGAGAGTGCAGGACTATTTCTTGGTCAAGAGTAGTAAATCCCTGGGGGTTTCTGCTGGTTGTGTGGGAAGTCAGCAAGTCCAGGAAACCAGCCTTTATGCTAACTTAAGGTAACCATTTGCTGGCTCTAGCTTTATATTGACTGGATAGACAGAAAATAAGTGTACTCCCCAAAATGTAGAACTATTCCTTTCAGATACAGGACTGTGACAAGAGAGCAGTTAAGATACAGGTAAGCAAACTGTACCAAAGTGTTGTGCTTTCAGTTTACCTCAATGGGAAAGCATGGGTGCACATTTTCACACGTGTTCAAACAGTCCACATCAGTCCAAAGAGCGCTGCCAGTGCTTTGAGGAGTAAGGGTTATGTCGTGGTCAATGTACTGCCCCCACTCCACCAGCACTTGAGAATAGATGTCATCTTTACCTTTGGTGGAGCTCCTTATTATTTTCCTGCTGACTTCTCGTGGCTGTTGACACAGTAGGATTTGTTATTTGGATGACAATGAGTACTATGTTTTACAGTATGCAATTGCATTCCCCCCAACCATATCTGCAGTGACTTACTATTTATCAATCAGTGTTTTCATCATTAACAGAAATGAACACATATTTTGAGGAAGGCTTTCATGTCCCAGTCAGGGGTTATGATGAACAATAGCTTTCTTGTTCGCAAGAACCACTTCACTCTTTAATTCATTTACTTATAAATAGATAAATGTCTTAAGCTCAGAAAAGGCTGTGATATGTTCTGGCAAGCTTCTTTTCTTTCATATCCTAATTTATCCAACAAAAAGGACTTTGGCAACTGATTAAAAATGAGTTATGCAATGCATTAAGCATCCAAGATATGATTAACTTGACCCCCTTTTTTAATAAGAAATGGAAAAGTTGTGATCAAAGATTATCAATTATCTAAATCACTAGTAAATTACAGCTCTTCTATACAGAGGTAAACTACAGGCTGGATACAACTAGTGCATATTTCATGAGTTCTTCCACTAAAAGACCTCACTCTCACTATGTAATGAGTGCATAAATCAAGACTGGGATTCAATGCAAATATCAGCTTAACAGTTTCATCTGCTGTTTGAGAGGAATAATGTTTATCCACACGACTGGAAACCAACTCCTTTCAAGCTATGGAAATAGTGTATTTAAAAGCACAGGACATAATATTCAAATGCAGCTGTAATCTATGTCATCTCTCACACACTTCTGCTGTTCCTAAATTGCAGTGGACTTTATCTGCTGTAAAACAGGTTAGAAAATAAATGGACTGCAACATTAACTCGGGTTTGCAGGGTGAGCTCGTTTCATTTCTAATTTCTCCACCAAGACTTTTGTGTCCGTCGGACCGGCATTTTGTAGATTACCGGGGGAAGTTGGAATCCATTATGGAGCCATCCTCGGTTCCAACCCTTGGGTTCTCTCTCCCCGTCTTCATATTCAGCTGGAAGCCATCTGACCAAGGGAGTGTTGGCTGCTCCCCAGAGAGGATTTTGCCTGACAAAAAGAATCATGGAAGCGTGTCCAAAAATGCTGCACTGCAAAACAGTATATAAATGCAACAGTATTTTGTTTTCCTCCAAATGGTCAGCAAGAGTTTAAAATGCTGCATTTTCACCAACGTCAAATCAGTATCAACTACTTATGCTAGGTTAGCAAATTGAGGGATTTGCTAGATATTTTTGCTACTCTCTACCACTGACTGACACAATAGTGATTCAAGGGGAAGTCACTATTTTTGCTGTTGAGACCATATGAGGGCATCTTTCTTACTTGGGAAAACCATGTGCAGCACAGCAATTAGTGTTAAGGAAGCAACCACAAAGGCTCAAGAAAATAAACATGACAAAGAAGAAACCACAGTCTGCATCAAAAGTTTACACAACTCATTAGCATTGCGCCCATATAATAATATATGACAATGGACAGGAAAAAAGGCAAGGGTCAGAATTAATGTAGGAGAACTGTCTTGTTTATTACACACATTCCTTTTCCTTATTAAAAAAACAGGCAATTACCCACAATGCAGTATCTACTGACTGGGGTTAAATGTCAATAAATCAAACATGCCTTATCTTCTGCTTCAAGTCGATGTTGAGTTTTTCAGTATTAAACCAAAACCATGATCTTTTCCTAAATTTAGCCTGTTGTTGCAAAAAGCGGATTTTACATGAAAACAAATGTTGTCAGTGAATATTTTATTAAGTATAGACTTTTTCCGACTTGGCAAATACAGTGATTAACAGCATTTCCTCATTATGTTAATTAAGAACGTCATCCAGATGGTATTATATTTCCTACAAAACGCAGCAAATTAGTTGTATAATGTAAATTAAATGACTGGGCTGGGTACAAGATAGAGGTAGGATGGTTGGGATTATCCAAATCACGACAAATGGTTACGACTAGGGGTGTGAGGATACACTCAGCTCACGAGACAAGACGAGACGATACACAATATTAGGTTAACGAGAACGAGACCAGACTTTAATACTATTTTTAAGAAAACGTCAATGATGAAATACATGACTGGAAAGATCACAAAACGCAAAACAATGCGGGTGCATTTTGAAACCTTTACACCAATGGAACAGAAAACAGCATAAATAACAAAAATAAACAAAACTACATTTTCTTAGTCTTATTATTTAAGTGCAAACAATAATCAAAGCACTACTCGATGCTGTGCAGAGACTGACCAAATTTCTCTTCAAGCATGATACAGAGCTAAGAGATGGTTACAACCACACAGCCCAGCCAAACATATGTTCTTTTTAAAGAATTGGTATCTTTGCGTACTGCTGTGTTAGCCACGGTGTACGGCACTGTTCTCTTGCAGTACTTACATGTTGGTCGTGTCTTGTTTGTGTGACGAGTGGCGTCACCTATGAGTGGACGGCCTCCGGAAAACAAGTCGGCAAAGTCGGGAAAGCATGGACTCTTGCAAGAAAGTCTGTAATAGTTTTGCTCTTTCGGAGTAGACGTTCAAAACAAATCTGCACCCCACATGAAGAACACCTCAGTTGTAAACATTAGATTTTGGTGAAAACATTTCAGAACGTTCTTAAACAGCCGCTCAAATTTAACTGTTCGTAAAAAACGTCATGTTAATCCATGACCGTGAACTAATTCAAACGTATTCGGGACTACCCATTGCCATTGCTAGCTATTGTTAGCAATACCAGCTGATAACAGCGTTTTACACGGTATTTTGCACATGCAAACAGTGTAGCAACATGTCCACGGATAAAAAAATGAGCATTATTATGTGTATGACTGACTAAATGTGAAACAAATGACAGAACTGCTGTAAACAGTAAAATTAGCAGACTGCTTACTACTATTGATGCGAGTAACAACAACATCTTTAATTCTTGTGTCGGGGTTAGTGGAGTTTCTCCGACTTTCTGAGTTGGAAATCCGACTTCAGGGGGTGTTCCAGTTGAAACTTCCGACTAGGAACTCAGAAATTTCAAGTACAACTGGAACGCACCTTAATTTCGTCGGTCATGCTTGCTGCAGCTGGATACTGTCTCGCGAGCTTTTCACCTGATGGTAGATATCGTTACGTTTTAATATCGCGATCTCATGGCATGAGCTCTCGTCCTACCCCTAGTTTTTACCTCATCTTACTTTTCAGAACGTACTTCTCTAGTGGTGGTAATGCTTATTCACTTTATTCACTGTACATAGTTCACAAAAAATGTGATTCACTTTGGATCTAGTTCCAAAAAGAATCTGCCTGCATTATTGGTTCTTATATCATAACACCCTTAACTGTAAAACAGTATGGTCCTGGATCTTTGACATATCAAAAGATAAGAGACCGGTTCCTTTCATTACCTGTTATTGCAGAGGCCAGATATGGAGCGGTACTTTGAGTAGGGATGACACACGGCTGGATGTGTTACTGGAGGACACTTCGACAGCTCTGCAATCAGCTCCACATCATCCCATGACAACAGTTCTAACATAGTGAGATAGTCAAGTTAATACAATCTATATTCAGTGGAAGTCAATCTCTCCACACTGTAAGAGCATATAAAATCTGAAAGGATACACACTATAAAATGAGAAACAATAATAGAATGTCCCTCTTTTGTTTTTTTAAATTTCCTTTATGAGGACTTTAGTGATAGTCTGTATCCATTTAAATTATTCAGTGTAACAGACATTAAAATGGAAAAAAAAAACACAAAAAAAAAACAGCGGCAGTGGACCAATTAGAAATGTTGGTTGTGTTAAAGTTGCTCTGACTCCATGGTGTCCAACTGTCTCTGAATTTTTATTGCACAGTGGAATCCTCTGAATTTAACAAAAGAAAACAATTCTACCTGGTGCCGTGACATCCCTCTTATATCTCTGTCTCGCTCTGTTCTTCAGGACTTGCAGAGTTGTTTGAAAAACCTCTGCAGCTCGGGAAATCTCCAGGGTCTCAGGCTCAGTTTGCCGAAGGAATGTAAACATGTGAGTGGAGGATGAGGGTGCGCTCCGTCTGTGCACAGAAATTGACAGGTTTTATCTGTCCTTTTTTTTTCAGTTAAAATAGAGATAGACAGTTTGTTAATTCAGCTGATTTTATTACCGTTGTATAGAGTGGAATAAGGCTCCATCTAATATTTGAAGGCTTTCTTGATATGACAAGATCAGCAGCTCTCTGATAGATGTGGCTGAAAGATATACAACACATAACAAAACAGCACAAAAATCAGTTAGAATGGTATTACATACTCTCAGTCTGTAACTACAATATCAGCTGTATACATTTACTCCACTCTACATTTTACTCCACTATGTATATATAAAAAGTAGCTGTTCCTGACCTTTTTTGCTCATGACCCTTTACTTTAGGCTGCTTGCCACATAAAGACACAGATGTCTGTAAGTTGTTAGCAGTTCCACTACAGTGGTTTCCACATAAACCTCTGAGATGGTTTCATTTAAATAACTGTCTGAGGCTGAAAGAAGTAAAATGATTCAATATTTCACCAAAAACAAAAGACATACGAACACAGCTTTGGGTATACCTTGCTGCATATAAAGTGGTTAAAATAATCCCACCAGTTACAATAGTAAAATGCTACTTACTGGTTAATGCATCAGTAATGATAATGCAGTGATGCCATATATAATGTGTCACACACTGGGGATATTTTACCTGCAGAATAGGTATTATTGATTTGGTACTTAAAGTACATTTTGCTGGTAGGATTTTGAAAGAAGGATAATCACCTGTAAAGGAGTATCTTTATACACTGTGATACTAGTACTTTCATTCAGTGCACGTAGCATTTAAAATATCAGTACATAAGTATTGTTTTAATGTATTTGAAGTATCATCAATACACAAAAAATAAAAGTGAGGTTTTCCCCAGCTTTGTATGCAGCATTTTCACTTTTATGTCAGTGTGTCAGCTTTGGTAGTAAATCTGCTGACTTGCTTTAAAGCAGAACAGATATTTGAATTTCAATACAAAACAAGAGGCACATACAACATGTACAGTTAAAACATTTCCAAGAGACAAAAGAATATTGAAAATCCTTCTAACACTTCCATGGGAATATCCATTTATCCAATTCCATTACATATTTAAACTGGAAATAAGTTCCAACCTATTATTTTATTAGCGGTTATTTATTATTAGTATGATTATATGCTCTCTTGCCACTCGATCATATGACTGCATTTCAATCAATTTCTCCAATCCGTCAACTATTACTGCATATTCAAAATGAAATTAGATTTCTGAATTTACAAGAAGACGATAAAAAAGAATTTAAGGTTTACTTACAGTTGAAATGTCTGGCCTCATCAGTTGAAAAACTTGGGAGAACAATGAAAAGCAACACTGCGTGGAAAATTAAGTTGAAAAAACAAGCCATTTTGAGGGCACTTTACAGTAGAAGATTTTCATAATAATAATAAAGACTCAACCTAGTGCTGTGTGCCCTGTTGAACCTGTCCTTTTATACACAGATAAACCATTTCCAAGGTTAAATAAACCAGTCCTCACTGCAGTAACTCAGAGATTCAGTGTTTCTCTTGTCCTCGGTCGACTGACTTGTAAAAGTACTTTTTTTCCTTCCATTATCTCAGCCACTTGGATATTTGGAGTGTCCGGGAAGTCTGTGTAACAATCCCAGAGAAAACATGAGATAATACTGACGCAATACAATGTTTATTTTGCATAGACTGATATACCAGTTCATGTAGGTTTAATTCATCCATGTGCAATGTAGAGAATTGAAGTGTAACAAAGGGAGACATTTTCAGCAAAAGTTTTACTTTAGCCATGTGAGCTGACAATGTTGCTCACTCACTATAAGTGAAATAACAGAATAAACTCAAAATTATTGGCTCACCAATCACTCCCAGTGTTATGATTTGGACATGACACTCAAACTGTGGAACAAATAATGAAATCCAATTTACTGAACGTGAGTGACTCTGTCACCACATATCAAAGTATATGGGTTTGCTATCCTTTATTCACGGACACTTTCCACTTTTGACATGTAATTTAAGTCACTTGTAGTATTTTTTGACAACAAAAACACGCACATCACATCATAGTGGCAGTGGAAATTCATGTTCTTGTTCATGCTCTTGCAAATTATTTGGTTCCATAAGCCTGTTGACATCAACATTAAATGAGTCATCGATTCTCAGTGTCCTATGTTACCCAGATTTATATGGCACATAATGAGAACACAACAAATGGTTCTATCTTCACTTATTCCACATATGTGTTCTCCCAGGGTCCTATTCCCAAGGTCCAATGTTCCCAGGCTCCAATGTTCCTCAGCTCTTTATAGTACAATCTGAAAAAGATGTCCCCCATCTCTATTGTGGGAACCTACGGAAGAGGTTTTCTGTTCCCCAGCACTGCTGTATGGTTCTTAATATTAATAGGCCTACACTTAAGGGGGGCTTATCAAATAAGTTGTGTTTATATAGCTGTTGTGTAGCTGTTTTGAAGCCTTGTTTCAATAAAAAAAAAAGGTAATATTTAGGAAATATTTAAACTATAACAATAAAACAATAAGTCACACAGTTTTTTCAAAAGATACCAAATCCTGTAACATAAAAGCAAACCATTGCTCTTTTGTGGAGCAAGTTATACTCAAACAGAGGAGGTTAAGTAAAAGTGGATGGGGCAACATAGCTGATAGACCAACAAAAGCTTCTCCCATTCTGGACTCTCTGGCTCTCCTTTCCCTCAAAGGTCACCACCGTCTACATAACTCATTGGTCAAAGTTCGCCTGTCAAAGTTCACCAAACTTTAACTTGATGCAAAAAATTTGTGTGGCTTTACTCTGCTGAGCAAGTCCATCCCATGCAACGACTCTATTGGAATGTTATGATTTCACTGCAAAATGTCAGACCAGGCCTCAAGTTATCTAGAGCAAAAAGTGAAGTACCACTAAGGAAGGTGAGCTGTGTTTAAGCCTGTGTGGTGTACAGAATGTTCCATGTATGGTTTTTATTTACTTGGAATGTCCGAAGTTTCACATGATTTCTATTTGTTGGGGTCATGTTTAAGTTAACAGCCGTGAGCATAAATATCTAAGTGTTCTCTGTTTCTTGGAACAAGAGGTCAATGTGTGAGGTCCGGATGTCTCACTATAGATTATGAAAACAACTACCCTATATATACTGATGTTTAGAGCTGTTAGAGAGAGAGAGATCCATATTGGCTCGGATCCTCTCACAGGCTACCGTGGTGCTTGTCTTGATGCTGAACTTCTTTGTAATAAACTTCTATATACAAGCAAGTCAGTGTCAGCGGAGATCTTCTCTTCATCATCTTCACATCATCACCATCGAATATACCACACCTGTTCAGTTGTCACAATTAGCAGTTGCTGTATAAATCTGTATATGTGCAGTATACTATCATCAAATCACTTTATCCCATCCTTTTATTAAACACACCAGTAATTAAAATACTGACATGCAGTCAAAAATAACTTTGGTGAATACTGTAGTCCTTGTCACTTTCTTGTAATAGACCTTATTCTGAAAATAACACTGTTGAGCATTTATTTATTATTTACTGCAGAACTTGTCACCACTTTCTATCAAACTTAACTTCAAGGGCATAACTGATGAAATGAAAGGTGACACTATCAGCAGCAGTCATTGCAGCCTTTAATGGGTTCATGATCCTGCTTTTTTTTTCTGTGCCTCCATCCTCCTGAGCCTATTCTCTAAGTTTTAGATGCAGACTGTAGGGATTACTAACAGTGAGAAAGGCCACGGCAGTGGTCCTGAAGTTGCCCTGGAAACTTCTCCATATCACAAATACTTCAGTTAGCATTCAGGGTCCAATGCCACCAGTGGAGTCAACTGTGAGAGTCACGGCCCATTGATAGTTGAGCAGTGTACTTGAAATTCATGCTTGACATGGTGCTGATGCAACTTCATGATGCTGTGTGTGTGTGCCAGCAGCTGGCAGCGACTTCAGCAGTGGGCTAAAGATCATCTCAGTTGTGGCTCTCTGTGCACTCTTGTTGTCACGGTGTCTGGTTTAGCTTCAGCACAAAACCGTTTAAGCCCAAACTTCTCATCAAATGAATCTCTGAGTTTGTTGAGAATGAAGCGAGTGACATCCAAAGAAGAACTTGTAGAATATATCTGAATATTTTGTCCTTACTGTGGCATCAGGCACACCATTATGAACTGCTTAAAATATGCTTAATTATGAAGTATGACACCTGTACAATATCTGCAATCCAATACTATGGAAGTGCAATAAATTCTACATTTTTTAAAGTTTAGTAATGTTCAGTTTTTCACTGTCAGGAGGTGTTGAATCCACTTTATGGTAATTTCTGCAACTGTAGTCTGTTGTTATTCAAATATCCCATTAAATATCCTTTAGTCAGTTTTGGTGACAGTCTCTTTCTGACCGCTGCTACTCTCTGACAACACCTTTGCAATTTCCAAGTTGCATCATTTAAAAATAATGGCCCAGCAATAACCAGCAACTCTCTGCCCTCTTTTTACCTCTAATGATGCTTTTGAAAAATCATTATAAAGGGTGACTGTCAACGCGGAAACATTGGTATTCAGCTTACCAAGGCTACGGGTTACTGATGGTCAGTGAAATTATATTTTTCATGCAGGTCTGTTTATAGAACACCTCTTATGATACCAACAACCAACACAATAAAATTAATCCATTTAATCTATTATAAATATCAGGTTATTTCTTATGTACAAAGAAATTGAATATGTTAAATCCACTTTACAGATTGAAAACAAAGATGTGCCAACATATGATATCAGATTATAGTCAGTGAGATGAACGATCATGTGATTTATCATGGTGATGATGCTCAGTTTGATGTTTCACTGATCTCAAATTATATATGCTTTAGAAAGGTGTTATTTTTGAATGGAGAGCTTCAGGAAAATCAAGGTACACTGTGTGTGACACATGAAGGTATGACAGGTGTAGTATTTGTCAAACAGAGCCTCAGCTACCACTGAGGACACTATACTCTGTACTGTATTGTTACAGGGAGTTTAACCGTTTAAAACAGCATCACGTACAAGTAATTACACATGTTGCGGTTATCTATATATTTGGGTGAATTAATCCTAGATTTGACTGTTTTTAGGCAGATAAACTCAGTAACTAAATAAAGAGCTTTACATTGTAAAGATGGCTTTGAAAAAGCATAGACAATCATTAGGAAGTTACAGTTACAGAAGCTACAGAAACAATTAATCAAAAGGAAAGAAAATATCACAGAACCCCAGACTTCACTGGTTTAGTGCACCAGACAAACTCTGAAATCCAAGTCCAAGGCATCCAAATTCTCCATTATAAATTAGAAAACAGGCTTTGACAAGTCAGTGTTCAGTATGTTGAAGTTTATTTCATATTCCTTAAATGAAGTTAGTCAAGGTAAGGTTAGTCAAGGTAGTATCATGTCAACTTCAGCTCAGTGATAAGCAGTGATCACACATTCAGAGCTTGTAGGTTGTTCTAAATAACCCTGTATCCTCCGTGACTTGCTGACATAAAGGTCCAAAATAAAATCACGTTGGCCCATGTAATGCATTAACAACCAAACAAAGTGAGGGTTCCCAAGGCTGGCCAAGCCCAGTGTTACTGGATAGGGCAGGTACCTAAATAACATGCTAGGGTGTGAACGGATTCGGTTTCCATGTGGTTGCCAAACTAGTGTCATCAACAAGGCACCACAACAACCTAAAATTAATTTCCTTGGTTGGCAAACAGAGGCGAGAAATGTAGCCCATCGAGCAGGTTTGGCCAAAACGGATCAAGCATCATGATCAATCCTTTAAGCTACCTTTTACATAATTTATGACCTCCAGGCTCATGTTGTTGTATGCAACACATGACAATGAGACAGCAGCGACCATGTCACCCAGTTGAATGTTTCTCTACTCTCTTTAAAATATTACTAATATAACATAATACGTTATATGGTGAGATTTGAAGTGAAAGCAGTAAAAAATATATTTTAATGGCAGTGTTGTATACCTGTTTAGCATGTGATTTTAGATTGTCTTTGAAATAAAAGTATTTGATACGGTTTCTTGCAGACATTCAAGCCAATTTTCTTTTTCCAGTGTTCTTTGCTGGTGGCCATTTCTGCCCAGTATGCAAATATACAGAGACATTAATGCATAAAGGGTAAAAACCACCAGAGAACCGGGGTTCAGTCTGCTGCAACAATGCTTGGCCATGTGCCCATAAAACACAATCTTTCATCACTTACCAATGGGAAACCAGTGAGGGATCATGCCCTTCATGGTGCACTAGTAACACATACTGTTGTGTTAGCCTGCTTGTGTGGATAAGGGTCCTTCTCCACATTATGGGCCAAATGGATCAAGTTCTGATAAGATTTTGTGACATCTCCTGTGGTTTGTTATGTACATAAAAATTTGTATTCACTGTTTTACAGCCGCTCCCTTTCAAATAATTCTGTATAGAAAAGAATGCTTTTATTCCATCACGTGGTGAGTGCAGAAGTTGTAGTAACCCAGTTTGGTCAAAATCATTTCACAGCCCATACCTGTTCCTGAGGGCTTCAGTTTACTGAGGGTTAATGTGTGGTGTCTGCAGGTTGCCTGGCAATGTCATGTTCAACATCAAGAGTCATTTTGTTCATTTAAGAAATGGTCCACAACATAACCCCTTTGTAAAACCAACCAACTCTCAGCAAATGTTGAAATATTCCCTTAAAATAAACTTGCTTATCAAAGTAAGTCTTAAAATAAACTTGTTTATTTGAATGTCACGTACTGAATCTCATGATGTCATCTGGTTGACAGGACCAATTAGCTGAATGAGTGCTATGCCACGGCTCATTTTATACCAAATTACACATAATGACTGGGGCAGGCTCATCCAACAAAATCGGACAATCTCTGGCAAAACATAATCCATTTAGAGAAGAAAGTCATCATATATTTTGTCTTCAGCAGTCAAACAGGCGACTGAGATAGAGCTAAGCAGGAGATAAGCAGTTTAGTGACTGGGCTAACAGATACTAAAGTTACATTCACTGCCACCCCTCCACTTTCGAAGTTGACATACAAACCAACAGGGAGCTGTGACTTGTCTCATATAATAGGCAGTTGTGCTTTATGAGCAGTTTATTGAAAACACAGCAAATATGTATATTAACAATGAAACCATTACATAAAGCAAAGGAAGTTATATAGTTTTTTCCACTGTATGAGAATGGGACATGATAAAAGTGGATCCATAACAATATGAAGCTGAGATACAACATTTCAATGAAATGCCCTCATTAGCCAGAGAGATTTGGAACTCAGGCTTGTTGGGTTTATTAGATACAAAAGATGGACACAATAGCACAAACATCATACCATTTAACCCAAGCCAGTGCAGGGGCCCTACAGTAAATGCTGCCTGTGTGAAGCTTATTATGTTTCATTTCAGTTGGAGCCATATCAGAGGGGTTTTGATTCAACTGAGTGGTTACTTAGAGACTGACTGGACTGTATTATAATGTAAGGTGTTTGTGACGTGACAAAAGAGAAAGAGAGAAAGGTTATTTTTTCATTACTGCTCAACTGTAAAATGTAAAGAAAACAGAGTCTGGGGCAGTTGTGAACTCCTCCCATGATAGTGAGCCAGCGCCAGATTCTTGTAGTCAGTTAAAATGTACCTTCTCACTAGAATAGAATTCTCAGTTCTTCAGTTGCTGTATTTGGCAATCTGTGTCATATTATCAAATGTATGGCAGTTACGCACCATATGGTCGCACGGATGCTACCTTTCAAAGTGACAGATTAGACAAGTAACCTGCTATGAGAATCACCGTTCCTGATGTAATGACAGGGAAAACTTAAATAAATGTAGATAGTGATTTTTCCTACTTGTCAAAACATAAATAAAATCTTCCTTCCACCATTAATTCACACATTATCTACCTCTATTATTTTTTACAAATATTTCTTTTTCAGTAGTTCATACAAAAATAGCAAGAACAAGATATACATATCAATTGGCTCTGTGCATAAAATACTGCTGATTTGCCTCAGGTGCACATGACGATGAGGACACGTCTTCTTAACTGTTCATGTAATTTCCAGGGAAGCTTTGACTGCACATAAAGAGAGGGTCCATGGAGGCCACTTTGGCAGCGATAAAAGAATGTATGCAGTGGAGGACGGCTGTCAGATTAGCAAACTCTAGTTCCTGTGTAGGAAAATAGTCAAGGACAGAGAGACAAATCAAGTGTTATAAGATGTTCATTTTACAAAAACTACATTTTTAAATGTATGATCCCTACAAAAACTGGTTTAGTGGGCTGTTTTGATTCATAAGACACTTGGGAGGAAAGGTTCACTAGAAGTTCAATAATGCACCTTACCTTGGAATCAGTAATAACCAGTGCAAAATAGCCCAACTAAAATTCAGTGTGTCACTGTTTATCTTTAATTTCAATGAAAATAAAAATATGTGCATTACCTTCATTTCTATTTGCTTGCTGTCAGCATTCTTGAAAAGGAGTTTTACCCTGGTTTTCCCATCATCAGAGGAGCCTTTAAGTTGAGAGAACTTATATCGCCACAGTATGGTCTACAAGGAGAGGAAGGGATTATAAAACACAGCAGCACAGGGATTTCAATGATGAACACAACATTTAAATACCATGTCTTACTACAGAGAGACCTGCATGATCAGGAAGTGACATTTTAATGTGCAATAGTGCTTTGAGGAAACATATAATTTATAACAAAGGAACATTAGTACTTTGGAAAAGAGTGCTGTACCGTTCTTCCAGCGATTCAATGAACATTAAATTTACTCACTGCAGGGCTGACTCAACACTTAGCAAGCCTGCCAAAATAATCTCACAATGTACCTTTAATAACAAGAGCATACCATCTGGAAAGGCCATTGTGCAAAACTAGTGACACTTGAAAAGCTATCTTTATATTTTTGGGGATATTTTAGAGTTATTTAAAATATTTTTTCAAATACAATGGAAGCCTAAGTAAATGAGAACAAGTACACAGTGTATCAATACAGGAAATAATGTGCCAAACTGCAGTTTGAAGAGCAAGGCAAGAACAGCACAGAGCCAGGATGTCGACGACAATTGTGAACTCAGTAATACTTTACCTTTGAAGTGCCTTCTGAGCAAGTAAAGCCCAATCCAAAATCTATGGTGAAGCACAGTACATTCCCCTGGCTGCTGCACATGTAGCTTTTGGACTGTTGAGAGAGAATTGATACCCATGAACAAGTTGATTTGCATATCTTTGTAATAATATACTGTGCAAATAATACTGTGGTACGTGTCTCTGTATGAGCATTCAAAACCACAGCACAACTATAGAAACACGTTACATTATAGCTTGTAAGTATGGCTGTACTATACTACGGAAATAAATGATACCTTCATTTTTTCCCCTACATTGGTGACAGTAAATGCAGCCCACCATTACCAGGAGATGAATAAATAACTTACTTGGTATTCATCGCACATCTCAGTGTTAGCGCTCATTTACGGTCTCCTTTAAGTTAACAGAAACAGGCTTTCTTCTGGCAATGCTGTGTGTTGTCATTGCAGAAAAAGCAAAGGTGTAACTGCTATAATTAACAATGGTTCGGGTCAGTGAGTTCACAATATAAGAACCTAGAACTGGCACACATGAGTAGAATGCAGCCATTATTAATGTAATTTGTTACACCTGTGTTTGACCAGTCAAAATTTCTATTGAGAGAAAGACCTATTGTAGATTTCACTGAATAGTCAGATTGTGGCCACTCAGGGCTAACTCATAAAATGGTGCTTGATGTAACTGAGGTCTAAATGACCAGTCACACCAGCATTTAAAATGTCAAAAATTCTTAGTGAAATCATCTCATTCTAATGGAATCAATTTTGGTAAACTTTGACTTATTGGCATGATTGCTAGCAAGTGGTCTTAACAGTGCTGACCTTAGAGTGAACAGAGCACTAGAGAGTCCAAAATGGAGGGCGCCACTGTTTCTTATTAGTTGTGTTACTCCACTCCATTATATTTGACCTCTGTCAGTGTATAAAGGTCTCCACCACAGAGACTAAGGTAAACTGTATGAACAACCAAGTTACAGTGACATACAGTTAGTAAGTTGAACTTGTTGACAGCTAGTGAGCTTGTTAGTCAAGTTACGTTCCAATGTCATTCTGGATTTTTTTTTTTTTCCTACAGAAAAGAAGGAACTAAGAAAATGAAGTCACAAGCTGTCCAAAAATAACATTAGCAGTGCATCTTTTACTGCCTGTAAAGTTGATCCTGGCATTGAGAGTAAATACACTGACAGCCACTGGAAACCAGAGTCAAACTCTTGGCCAGTAATTACAGTAAGTTAATTCTAATAATTTCTTCTCTTGTCCTTTTGCTGTCCTGTGATTATGAATCATCGTGAACATGACAGGTTGGCAGCCATGAAGCAGTGAGTTCAAGGCAAGTTATAGGATTTTTACAAGGTGCCACAGCATGATTGATGTTGTTTTCACCTTGTGAGTCTGTGTGTGTCATCATGGAAAAATGTAGAGACACCTACTGTAGCAGTCTGTTGAAGTCTGTCAAGTCTGTTGACAGATTCTGCAATGGCGTCACAACCAATAAGATAAAGCCACAAAACTTTACACATATGTAGCTCAGATCAAAATGAAGGCCAAGTTTGAACATTGTCTAATCCATAAGTACGGAGTACTTTTCAGTCACAATGTCAACATACTGTCAACATGGTCTCTAATTTCTTATTGATGTTTGAATTTTTTAAGTTTTGCTTGTTGAACCAAAACCCAAGAAATAGCCTCCAAACCATTGCTAGACATCACTCAATTATCACTAAATCCACACCTGATGGGCCAGACATTATTCTGACTGGGGACTATAACCGAGCATGTAAGAATGGCAAAATCTAACCATGGCCGATAAACCTGTCAGGGAACGAACAGAGCTCTTATCCACACTGAAGGCAAAGGCAAATTCTGAGATGGGTCCTGCTACTGAAGAAACTGAGTGACTGTCACAACATGTATTCATCTCAGGTCCCATTACAACTTTGGCGCAGGGAATCAAATCTCTTAGCAGACTCCTTGGCTTGAATACATGGCTGACACTGATGCACCCTCATCTATGTGAAGAAGTTTATTGACGACTTATTTTTGTATCTTTTGGAGACAGCCGATAGGTTGATAGGCTGATAGGGTTCATCCAAATATCACTGAATCCAGACTGTTTGGTGCCAACCTATGTCATGCTCTTGGTACAGCACACCCAAACAAAAACGTGGGTGTCAAAAAATATTAACATAGTGTAATATGTAAACAAATTTTTCTAGAAAGCAACCACTGTATTTTAATTGTCTCATTTATCAGGAACCCTCATACAGACATAATGTGCTTGTTGTTTTAATTGTATTTTCTGCTTGTACAAGTCTGACAAGTTAGGCCTGGAAGATCTTTTTTTGTCCTGCATCAGCTGTTGGCAAAAAGCAGCATCCTGTGCAGCTTCCTGATAATGTCAAGACATATGACAGAGGAAATCTATTTTGGAAGCCATAAATCTTTAACGTTCATTTTGCTGCTGCTACACAAACAAGCATGTGTCTCACAATTATTTTCACAGATCTTCTGAAAGCACTGATGTGTAAGTGTTCTGCTCTCTGTGGAACAATATCCCTCTGAAGGCTTTTCTTGCCACATGACCTCATTTTTGTGTTGTGTTGTCCATTCAGTTGGAATACCAACATTAGAAGCATATTCTGACTTTCTGTTTATTATATTTTCCTTTTATTTCTGCTTCTTGTTTTTCTCTCACTCAAGAACACTGTAGGGACATGGTGATTTTAATTATAGAGTGCAGTGTGGTGTGAATATGGCATGGGGCTATACAGTCTTTTTACTTAGGTCTCAATCTCCCCTGTCTTAAGTGGTGTCGTGAATTCAGCTGTGACACCGATAAAATAAAAACAGTGGCAGGCCAGCTGCTAAGTTCCTGCTGTCACCACATATAACTGTGTTGTGACATGGTGAGGACTACACGAGACATCACTAATTAGAAGGGATTTTTCTGTGGGAATTAGCAACATGTAATGCAACATGAATTTTTTTTTTTTTTTAAAGGAAATCTCCTAAGCCAACTCTGACAGAATTGAGGGCATGTGTGAGGGATTTAATAAAAACAGAGGATAGGTGTGAGAGAAACATTTCAAAGAGTGTGTAGTGTTATACTTGTGAGATTGAAGACGAGGAGGTATGGTAGGGAAGGAATCTGTGAGACCTACAATCATATCCTTTGAAATTAGCGTCAAATCCACTGTAATAGTAACAGAAGAATTTGATGAGCTGAAGGGCATTGTTTACCTGACCTTTTCTGTGAAAAACTTTCCAGGCCTTTGCACCTCTGATAACATTTGTTGGGTGTGCTTCTGTTTGGTCAAAGGTGTCCTTTGTCGCACCTGTAACCACACCCAACTGTAATGTCACTGTGCAGTGACCACACCCTCTTTCGATCACTGCAGCTAGGTAAGAATTTCAGCCATTGGATGGCAGCCAAAGACTTTCACCTCGTATAAAGTAGTTGAGAAGACCTATTGTTGTCCAAAGGAACTACCAGCATTGTTTAAAACAAAACAGGTTGGGTTCAGTGTGAACTAGCTTCATCCTGTGCAATGCTGTCTAATGCTTGTTGGCTTTGAAAGTTACACAACAATTACATTTCTTATAACAACTCATTTAGTATGTCTGGGCTAATAAAAAAAACACTTTTAGCAACTGTTTCCTGTTGGTCAAATCACTACTTTGGTTCAGACATTTCAACAAATTTTGGATGGAACGCGGGGTGACTTGTAATAATTTTCATGATCTCATTACTTTTTATCTAGCGCCATCATCAGGTCAAATTTTTAAATGATCATTAACTTGGTTTGTGACCAAAAACCCGAAAAATTAATTCCTTCTCATTAGCCTCAGTTGTAATTTGTGTTTAGTGCCAATTATCATCATTAAATATCATCATGCCAACATTCTAAACTAAAATGGTGAACATGATAAACATACCTGCCAATTATCAACATTGCCACTGTGAGCATGTTAGCATGCTAATATTAGCATTTAGCTCCAAGCGCTGCTAAGCCTTACGATGTCCTCCTCATTACTTTGAGGATAAAATGAGGAGGATCAGATTTTCACGGGGTTTCAAGAAAAATGAGAACACCACAAAATTGCATAGCATGTTTGCGTACAGTACGACACCCCAATAGTGAAATATGACACAACTTGGTGTCTTACTGTGAGCTAAAAGTCCACATCAATGCCATGTTGGGTTTCATCATCTCGAAAAAAGAAGAAAGAAAAAAAAATGAGGGAAAATGCATGCTGGACAATTTTGACCCCCTACTTCTACCCCATCAGCAATGTTTATGTAATGCGCACATCCAGTCAGTTTGCAGGTCAGCCTACGTTGGACTCTGTTGAGTGCTACTCAGAAACCACAGGAGGCTAGCCTAATTGGCTGGATAACAGAGAATCACAGGCAAATTGAAATCCTTCATCACTTTCATTGGTTTCCCAAAGGATGGTGTCCCACATTTGCATCATTAAAGACTGAAAAAATGCTACATTATCATATTTCATTCTGTTTGCTTTTAAACTGATCGGGGGGAAAATGGCCCATGCAACCCTGACTTCAAACTACAGAATCATTTGAAGAATACTCTCACTAAAGATCCACTTCATTGTGTGCCTTAAATGTTAGCTGTAATTGCAGATTTATATCACTCAGTCTATCCAGAAGTTAGATTTTGGCACATTAGACTGTATCTGAAACCTGAAATCAAAACACTAGTCAATCAGTTTTAAACCACATTCAAATTTGACTATAGTTTGACATCAGGTTATATTGTTTGAGATGTGTCAGTCAGACTAGATTTCAAACTGTCCTTAACGTCACTTGCAACTTGAAAGTTGACATTGATGTCACATCCAGAGTGGATTCAGCCTGATTAACTGGCTAAGAGCAAACTGTGTGACTGCAGCATCAAACATCCCTGCATATTATCATTGTCCTTTGAAGCTAATGTTGCCTAGTGCAGCAGAGGAGTTATGCATTAGAACTTGATGTTGTGACAGCAAAAAGAACGAGGGTAGCATGTCCATTCTTCATATATTCCACAGCTGAGTTTTGCTTTGGTGCAAGAAAAAACACACCACTAGTTAATGTATATGTCCATGCCTTTGTTGTTGGCAGCAAGTGATCCAAATAGATTAACATTACCTAAACAGACATACATTATCCAACCAGTTCTCCTGGACTTTCTTACTGAATTTCTTCCTTTAGTTCAGCAGGTGATCTTTCACACAGGATTCTTATCTGGGTGAGTGCAGAAACCTTTGCCCCTGTACCACTTTATCATCCTACTGTACTGGTTTCATCTATCATGTAGCACATGGCGCACATAGGAGACACAACTTGGACAATCTCATTAATGCTCAGCTTCTTAAGGATCCACTGCCAAGTTGACTATTTAATCTTAATATGGCACTACTGGAGAATATATTTCACCAGTAAATCACCTGTCATTATTCTCATTAATGATAATAGACTATTATTTCCATTATTGTATTGAAATCTGGACAGCATCTGACAGTCAAGCCATGTTCACCACCCAACTCCAACTTTGCACAAGCTAATGGAAGTAGAAGGTTTCAGCATTCAGCCTTTAGACTATAAAGGGCCCTATGCAGATCGTCATATACTTATTTATTGTTCTGTGCATCCATGTAACTGATCACTTGTCAAGAGAATATACAGGATATTGCGATACAAGGCTATAGCTCTAGGTCCTAGGCTAAAAGTTAGCATCATCACCAGGAGCAGATTCATAAGACTAAAAAGCAGCTAATATTATTCTACACTCTGGTAGCATCCAGGCTTCCACAAAAGCAGAATACAACATAGTGAATGTAGTCATCAAGTGACGTGCTAACTCTTGATTTTGGAAGTATAGTTTACCACTGTGAGAAGCAAGCTAGTTAGCCAGAAATGTAAAGAACTGCAATTTAACAAGTAAACCATTTAAACAATTTTTGCTCTTTTGTTTTTGTTTTTGCTCTCTTTAAATACATTATTGCTCTTCTTAGCAATGCCCTGCACACTGCTTCAGGATGTGTAGAAATGCAAAATTTGCCTTAGTCTGTTATTATGGTCACTTGCCTCATCAACAACAGATTTCATAACCATTTTTATTTTTTAAACACAGCGAGACCGAAAGAACCCTTTCAAAATCACGGTTATCCTCTTGAGCACCGCATCGTTTGGAGGCTCTTTGTTTACAACAATGTGTATAACGGCTGCCACCATCTCTGATCATTTCTGTATATTTTCACTGTTCAATTATTTTTATTGTGACAGGGTGCTACATTGATTCTGAGGCATCTGAAAACATAATGACACTTGAAACAATTCATATCATTGACAATGTAACAGACAATCAGCTCAGTGGGCTGCTTAATTACATCTACTCATCAATAACTGTATACTATGATAAGTATACAGAAAATATGCATATATATTCTCAATATAAAATATATGTTTAAAAGACCTCTTATGGTATGGCTGTCATGAATGAAACTGTGTGAGATAATTTCTTCAAACATTAAATGCGTAGGGAGTTATCAACAAAGCATTGTGAAATGTCTTACTCATAAAATCAGAATTTAAATTACTAAAGAAGCCAGTCTGCTCCTGCCTTGATTGGTTTGTTCATTTTTGCCCAGCACAGTGTTTAGGGAAATTACAGTATGCATTGCTTGAATAGTGCAGTGCCCACAGAGCTTTGCATGAGGGAAATACAATGTGCTCTGATTTTCTAGCAGTGGCTGTTAAGTCCACACATGGATTAACTATTTTGTTCAGTGATTCTCATTGTTATAATGACAGTGTACTGCTGCAGTACGCTGGTCACAGGTGGAGTGGTTTAAGTCAACATTGTTTTCACTCCAATCATGCACATGCGCACACCTAGAGGGTGTAGGGACACTTTAAGTGAGTTGAGTCTGAGCAGTTAATAGCTACAAACTGGGTAATTGTTTAGACCTCAAGGACAAACACGGTCTGTTTTGGAGAGTAAACACTCCACAGGTGATCTTTAAGGTGAGATTTATGCTTTATCCAAAGCCTTTTCAGACAGAAAAAATGCTGTGATGAGGACTAAAAGATTAGTTTTACCAGTGTTTACCTGTTTAACTTCCCACCTCTGATACGAGGGTAACATATAGCTGCTCCTCTAGTCATTGTGAAGCATCCATCCTGCCACACAATGCATAGGATAGTTCCAAACATCTAGTGCTTATTTATTGTTGTACGACTTTTACTTATTTATTGTTTTTTATATATTTTGTACATGTTTAATATTATACGTGTCAGTGCCTTTCTCATTCTATAGGGTGCCAGTCCCATCAATAACAAATGCACCATGGGGTACAGATGGTCCAGTCAAATGTTTGTAAGGTGGAACAGAGATTTATCAAGAGAACCACACTAGAAAACCCATTCACTAACATTTTTTCTAACTGCAGAGATATTACTAAATTCATCTATGAGCATTTAGTTTCACTTGTGCATGAATAAAAATTTCCTGTTGTTGCATGTAAAACATACAGGTCCCCTCTATATTTAATCTTTGGGAGTTAGAATGTGGAGAATTAACTGCAGAATGTAATTGAGCCCAGTAAAATTATGACTCTAAACTCTGAGTGACCACACAAGCCCTGCGAACTTAAAGGGATTATTCATGGTGCCTAAGACTTTCAGATTGATGGTTTTAGCTAAAGAGCCAGTGTTCTGTGCCAGAGTCAGCCACACTGCCTGCTGGTTTAATACCCACATATACTATCCTAAAGGAGAACTGGTGAAATATGAAGCCATTTAATTATATCTGGTTCCCATGTTGACCCGGAAAGGATTTCAGTTTGCTAGTGATTCAAATATCTTCTGACAGGTGCTCTGCTTTGTAATATTTATAAATGTCCCTACTTAAGGGTCTCGAGCACCAAAGCCCTCCGGCTTCATAACGTTTTTAGCCTTTATCTTTGGTTGGCTGCATTCAAGGGGTGAAAGGGTGGGAATGGGGTAAAACTATAAAAGGCACCGCTGGCCATTTCATGAAGAGTCTGACCTGACATGTGGCATACTTTCTGAATTCCTGAATACATTGTGTGATTATGGCTATGTGGAGGCTTTAAAAGCTCAATGAGAAACTGATGATACTACAGACACGGACATATGACCCATGAATGATTACAGTAGTGCTTTAAGCCAGGAACCCTATATCTGTGCGTATAATTAAATGTATTTATAGTAGGTGACTCTCCAAAAAAGTAAGTCCCTTTTCATCCTTGTCTCAGTTTAGTAACATTGGTTAGACAGAAAAAGAAAAACGGTAAGAATAAAGCAGTGCTAGTAAAGGCCTCATGAATTTGGGGAGGTGGGGGTGGGGGGTGTTGAGTTGTCCATTATTCAGACTTGGTGTCTGTTGAAAATACTTTCACCTTCATCAGACATTTGGAGACAGACACTGCTCAATACTGGATTTTTTATAATTTAGTGGAAATACTTTATAATTTTAATAACTTTAATAATTCATCTAATTCAAAAGTGCAGAAAATGCAGAGAGGAGAAAGAGGAATGAGTAAGATAAAGCTGGGCAGACTCTGGATTTTTTTTATTGATTGTGCACTACACGTATTAATCTGCCTTTCTGTTCAGCCAGAACCGGGAACTTTTATGGCCACACTGTATGGATCAATTGACTGGTTGCAACACAGAGCTCACACTGAACTGAAGCACAGAGCCCCAAGTCAGTTTTGTCCAGCAGGATGACAGCGTCATCAACAATATAAACAAAAAGGGGGAAAGACAGTGTTCGTCTCTGCAATTCTGCTATGAACACAAAGTAAGAGGAAGAAGACAGGAATATGGAGCCGCAGACGTCTGGAGGATACAGATAATATGGTCTGTCTGTTCTGCAGGATTCACTTCAGCTTCATATCATTGCACAGTCTCAGTGGAGACTACAGTTTGAGCCACAACATGTAAAACACAGCTCCAATAACATTACAACAAGCTCACAGTTGTAGTGGTTGTGGTGACCACAGATGTTTTGACAGCAGTGATGTGGTATTATACACACACATATAGTTGGCAGTTCATTAGGAACAGCTAGCTAAATCTAATGCAGTCTATAAATCCTCCTCATGAAGGTTATAATGTGCAGTTTTTATTGAAACTGTTTTAGATATGTGTTGATTCATTTTGGAGGCTGTAGTTTGTGGTGCTGTACTGTATTGCATTATACAGAGGCGTTCCTGTTGTTTAGCCTGCCCTTAATTAATATAAATGGGGTGAACAAAATAATAAAAACCCTGTCCGTATGACAGAGACAGATTAAAAGTGAGTCATACTTTGTTGTAATTATCTTGTGTGTATTCATCAACTTTTTCAACAATTTACCAGATTTCCTTCTGACCATATCATCAAGGCCACACTGCACTTAAACATTTTTTTGATACCTGTGGCTGAACAGTTCTCACCATGTCAGCTATAATGCTCAGGTAAATATTTTTCCATCCCTCATCCTTACTTATTTCACCACTGTTTGTTCACAGCAGAACACATAGCAGAACCATGACAAGTGAAATTCTTCCATCCAAATTATTTATGGAAATATTACAAAATAACCGCAAAGAAGCTTGAGCAGATATTCCTTTGCTGGATTACCTGCTATGTTTACACTTGTATTATAATACCTCCTCAATTAATAGTGCCAGGTAAGTCACAGTGGAGACTTAAAAAAAGAAAAGAAATCACACATATTCTACTCCTTACTACAACTAGGAGGTATTTCCCAGTTCTATTCACAGAACATGCAGTATGTACTGTAAGTGTTTTAACTCTGTAAAAATAGCAAATAATAACACATTACACAGAGGTATCCAGCAAACACACAGCAGAGCAAAGTGTTTTTTGGCCCTCTGTGTGTGTACTGGACAGTAAATGGAAGCATAGTGAAGTAGGTAATAAAAATGTAAACACAAATCAAACATAAAGATGGCAAAAACCAGAAAAATAAGGCCTGGACTCTTCCTGTGCCTGTAAATTTTCTACTGAACATTCATGTTTGAGCCTCTTGATGGACAGCTGCTACAGAGAATTGCTTAACAATGCACTCTCCCCACACTAGCTGATCGTCTTTACACTTGACACATATTTGCTTAAGAGGCAATTTAATGGCTCATTGAGGTGAGGACTAATTCTTTAGGTTACTCACACTAAATGCATTTAAAGTAACAATAGCATTTATGGAAAACAGAGTGGTGCCCAAATTCCAATTTCAAATTCAATTAATATCTTAATAAGAAAATTTTAAACCAGCCCAGAAAGAAGTAATGTGTCAACAGAAAACACTTTTCATCACCTGCAATCACTTTTCACTGTTGAAGCATTAAATTAGTGTTAGGACAGTGGTGATTAAAAAACAAATGTGACCAATTCACCAAATTTAATATCAAATCCTTTTACACTAATATAGTTAGTGACAGTGGCACTTACAAAAGTGAGACTCAACTGATCACTGAAATCATCAGTGTTTCAGGGGCAGCCGTACTGACATGGGAAATTGTCCTGCTATAATAGACAGGTGTTCAGAACATTTGACAGATGTTACACATCTTGATTACTCTCCAGAAGTATGGTTGATTACTTCCAACAGAACAAAGCAGCCTGCATGGTGCTTCAGTGTATTAAGATCAAAAGTCTCTCTTGACTTGAATTTGTTGTTGTTTTTTTTAAAGATATATCTTAATCACAAGATTCCACACATTCCGTACAAAAATCTAACTTTTTGAACTGGCAGATAACTATTAGTTACTGGATATGCAGCTGGAAGGCAGGTTATATTGACCCAAACTAGAACAAACTCTTTTAGAAGTACATATCAGCTAAAGTATGAACGGAATTCATTCAGTGAAGAAAACAAGTGTGTCTAGTTAGAACTTCAGCTTCATATTCTATCTGAGCTTGTCTGTGTCTTGTGTTGTATCTAATGTAATAATGCTATATTGTAAATATATTATAGGTAGCATGTCGTCCATTTTGTTAAGTTAATGTTTATATGACTGTAGCAGCTACGAATTACAGAAGCCCTGAGTGGAAAGTGAGAAAAAAAGTCTAAGTCTTATCTAAATGTTCTCTCCTGTGTTTATGACTTATGAAAAGGTAATGAAAACTAAACTAAAACTTAAAGAACTTAATCGCAGGAAAGAAATCAATCTAGATCAGATTCTGAATTATTATTATTTTTCTCTTATTTGCCTCTCTGGGCCTCCATACTATATTGTCTTGTCATGTTAATTTAATTGACTTGTGCAGGACTGGACACAGTAACAGGAACACAACTAAATGCAATTCTATACAACAACATTGGCTTAAATAGCTTATGATGATGATCTATTATGATCTATGATATATATATATATATGATCTATTTTAAGACTTTGTATTCTACAGAATACATATATGCTGTCCTCAAAGGCTGTTGATGGTACTTAACTGCCTTCTGCTAAAAACCAAACTAAAAGCACACAAAGTGCAGTGGTCTTAATTTCAACATCAAATGTTTCACGCTGCCCCTTTGAGGTTGGGAAAATGTGTTGTGAGAGGCTCTCCTGCTTTGAGAACTCCTTTAATCCGAGCAGTATGTAGCACATTTTATCTTAGTAACTGAACAATTTGCCGTGTGGAAATACTCACTCGTATTCGCTGCACTTCCAAGAAGACAGCTCTTTGGAAGGACTTCTCCCAGATAGCCAGGTCAGTGGCCAGCTCTACCCTGAAGGTGTGGCTCTGGCCGTGGCCGACCAGAATGCTGAAGCACAGAGAGTCATTGTCCTGCTGCTCAGGTGAATGCTCCAGCCCTAAGTAGAGTCTCGCCTGGAGCCAGCAGTCCTCTGCCATCCACAGCTGGAACACAAAATCTTAATTATTACATGTTGGGGGTAAAAGGTTTTGCTGTCTCTTCACTTCTGAAATGCTTAATTCAGTGGGCAAAATGAAAAGTAAATGACTTTATTCTCAGTTTAAATGAAAAATGTACATATGCTGGTTTGTGGATCAGGAATATCACCTCAGGTCAAGAGAGCCCCGTTTAGTCGGCTCTCTGAAACACTACTCTATCTGCTCGAAAAGAGAAAAACAGCCATCTATACTGAAGTGAAAACTACAGTGATTAAATTTTGAACAGCCCTGATGCACATCACAGCACCCTGCTCTTAACATACCTTGTGAACCTTGAAAAGAACCTCATAGAGGTTATACGTTGTTTCAGCTTGTCCCCAGTCAGCAGCACCGATCTGAGAAAAAAAAACATCAAGGAGTATGAGATGAAGGGGCAGCATATCAAAACAAGCTTTTTTGCACTTGTTAGCAGCACCTCCTTATCCAAACACGAAAGGCAAGGTAAAGTAAGGCAGGTAGCTTAGTGGTGTGAACGCCTGGATGACTGCCACTGTCAGGGAACAAAATGGATTTATCCTGTTATACTCATTTACATCGAGAAAGTAACACTTGCTCTAAGACTAAGGTATTCCAGTGGTGTTAAAAAGTGCAGAAATCCAGGCTACGCACAGGAGAGTAGCTCAAGGAGGAGAATACATTTGAAGATCATCTATTACATATTTAGAACATATACTGTATGTTTTTCAACTGTAGAGAACCAGCCTTCAGGTTTTGTTGCAAAAGTAAGAAAATACCTGGAACATAATCTTAGTAGTCAAGTTTCCCTTCATACTGTGTGAAAATTTTAACCAAATTTCCAGAAAATTATTGACGTATGTTATATTTTATTTGTTTAAGTCTGTTTCCATCACACTTTGTTGCATTTTGATTACATCAACTCTTCCACCTCAACCAGGAGTAAAAACTTTTTTTTACTATTTGGCTTTTTTTTTAAATTTCTGTGTTTCCAGTCAGGTTTTTTGATACAAACTGAAAATGCCCTTGGAGAGATGCATGTACTACACTGTTATGCTGTTCACTCAGGGGTGGTAATTTTATTAAAAACTATGTAATATCATTATTTAAAATGTATGTTTTCAGCAGCATTTAACAAACACTGCTGTAGCCATAGGCCCATGCAGATTAGCCAGCTCAGCCTGTTTCAGTATCAAGGTCCTGGTATTGCGCACTGGGGCTCACTTTCACACCATCATGGTTAACTGGGACACATGGATAGCACAGAGCCATTGTTTATGTTATTATTAAGTTATTTATTTACTTATTTATTTAAAATTTTAAGAGAGCAGTTGTGGATAACTTCTAATGAAAGTGCTGTAGCAGATACTCATATTGTAGAATCTGCCAGGGAACATGTTTCACATTTTCAGGAGGGCCAATGAAAGAAATGCTCAGCTAGAAAATGCATTAGCTGCAGAGGTGACAGCTGTCTATAGCCTGTGAACATAGCCCAATAACTACTGTACAGACATGTAATGGCTTAAACTGCAAGACTATTAAGAATACTTAATTGCCCTAATTTATCATTATGAGCAGTAGTCACTGTTTTTGTGCATATCAACAAGGCCACTGTTTATAGTAACTCTAGGAATGTTTATATAGTAAAGATCTTAATAAAATAAACTTAGAGTTGAGTGATTTGGCTGGATTTAGACAATTGGTAACATCAACTATGTAATGACACCATATACATGTAAGAGAGGTTGATTACAGAGTGGTTCACATTAACCTCAACACCGAACACTACGATATGACAACAATTTGATAACAATAATGTTTGACTTATTTATCTCTTAGCTAGCCAACACAGAGCCTGTTGAACATTCTTTAATATTATTTATCAGCAAAACCATGATAGGGTTTGAGTAAGTAGGAGTGCAGCTGTGTTATCGTTATATAGCCCAGTTTTCATATCTAAACCTCCACCCTGACATTCTCTCCACATGTTGTAGGGTCATCAAAACAATTTCCCCCTGTCATTAAAGCACAGGTTTAGTAATATTCTTTATTTTTCTTATAGTCAACAAATCCTGAAAACCAAAACCCAACAATGAATTGCTCCTTCTGACAGCATGTGTTGTCAAAACATGATATAATGTATTCATCTGTAAGTCATGTCATTTCAAAATTCATTACCACCAACACACAGACTGTAGTTTATCTTTGATCAATCCCACACACTGTACCGATGCTGTACATTCTCACTAATGTGCAAAATGTGCACAAATCCACTGCTCAAAATAGTCCCCCAACAAACACACTATTTATTCCTGCTTAAGTAATGTTTGTGAAAAACTAGTGCCTTAATGTTTTGGGGAAATAAAAGGAAAACAAATATTTCTAAAGATTTATGTATGGGCTTAACAGATGAGGGAAGTTAGAAAGTTCTGAGAGACAAACTAAAGCATTGATGGTTTGGGCTGTTTCATAGGATTTTCTGATAACAAGAAAAATATAGAATACCACCAGCCTTATCCTTTTGCATGTGGAATAAAGTAATGTGGGTTTTTAAGGGGTGACCACAGCTTACTGTAGAGAGTTCCAGTGCTATAGTAAGCCTTTTAAAAACAAGACCTTGAGCAGGGTTGTGGATCTGGGTCAAATAACTCATCTTGACCCATTCACACCACTGGCAGACATGGGTTTTTCCCCACGTCACTATTTAGGTGTAAAGGAGTTAGAATGGTGCTCAAATATCCCTAGGTTAAATGAGTGGCTATGATAACAAGTCGTAGCATGTTACACTGAGCAATGAGCACATTTTTACATGGCATGCACACTAACTGAGACCGACAAGAGGCTTCTCAGTAGATTTTGTTTTCCAGGGCGTGTTTCACGCACTAATGCCATCTAATGTAATTCAGGACATACCGTATTCAGACCCTCTACCTCAGGGATACTGACTACAGCCATATTTCAACAAAAGCCAGAGGACAGGTCTGGCATTTCACAACCCACCAGCTGCATTATACCCTCAGTAATTTCAGTGACTCTACAATACAGCTGTTATGTTTAAAGCAATCCATTAAAATCACAGCTGATGACATCTCACACTAACACCTCATCAACATGATTTGCTGGTCTCAGCTGATTGGTCTGTATCAAGTAAAACAATACTTTTTTGAAACTGTTCTGCTTTCAGGAAAAGTTTACTGAAGGTCTCACCTGCTCCCAGGCAAAAGTTATTTTCTTTCTCTTTTTTTGTTAGAGCACCACAAAAGGCTCAAAAAGGTATTTTTAGTTCACCACAACTTCAGACAGACTTTTGACTCTGCATCAGAAAAATCCTTGCATTCCTCACCTGTGGCAAGTTCTGTGTAAAGGAAACATCAGTGACATGACCTGCAGCAAACGTTAAGACAGCCTTTGGACTATATATAGTTCATTAAAGGCCATTTGAATGAGGAATATAATATAATATATAATATAAGAAAATTACCTCCAACTGGAGTTACATTACTAATCTGTTTTAACAAATGACTGAGAAAATACAGACATCCACAATGCTGTTGAAAAATCTCCAACTATTATAGTTCTCTCTTTGCTGTGGTGATGCCCCTGGCGGAACAAAAGACCGCCTGCCCTCACACAAGCCAACAAACCTGGTCTCAACTTAAACAAGACCAGACTCTTGTCCCTGCCATGGAAACAAACAGCTGGAGTGACCATCTCTAATCTTAAGATGCAATGTCAATGTAAGCAGGGAATTTGCCAAGTTGTGGCGTTCAGACAGCCGTGTAATATGCTACAGGAGGGAAGTCTTCTGTTAGGCCATGTTGGAGACCTGAGCAGACTGGAGGGAACAGAATTTGAGATGAAATGCACCAGTCTCCTGCAGGCACGTAATCCACGTTGACCTACGTTACACATAGATACACGAGTTGAATAAAGCATCCACATTATCCCGGCCAGGTGAGGCACTTCATTTCCACCAGAGAGGCAGGTATCAGTGGCATGTCAAAGGATGAGGTTGGCAGAATCCTCCAGAGGCAATGAACTGCTGGGTGAGAACCAGCTGGCCGAGCCTCTTAGCTCTATGTCACAGAACATTTGAGTAAAGGCTTTGGCTCATCTTACAAGTAATAGTTTGACATTTTGGGAAATTTGATAATTTACTTTCTTGCTGAGAGTGAAATAAGAAAATTGATACCACTCTCATGTCTGTAAAGTAAATATGAAACCACAGGCAGCAGCGGGTTAGTTTTGTTTAGAATACAGATAAAATGCAAGCATTTGAAGTTGTTGTTTTATGGGGGGGTGTGGTGTTCTCCTGGGTAACCTGTAACCTGTCACTATGCTGGCCTAGCTGTTCCCCTGTTTCCATCTTCCAGCTCTGTGCTAAGATACATTAAGGTAACAGTCTGCAGGCAGTAGCATCATATTGACTATACTATGTGTGGTATCAAACTTCTCATCTAACTCTCAGAAAGACAGGTCCTAAAAAGGTCCTAAAATTGTGACAGTTCATAGAACCTCACAACATGTGATAGGGAGTTAAAAAAGGCCACAAACACATAGGTGGAAGCTGGTCCTCAATGTGCCACGTAGGACATGATTGAAAACCTTTCAGAACCTGTTAAAATTAGAAGAGAAAAACACAAACTCCAGCATCTTCTTGGGAACCTTTAAAACAGAGAAGGTGAGCCACAACAGCTTGTCAAACAGCGTTAACGGGTGACAAAAGCTCTCCAACAGTACAGATGACAGGCCAAGAGAGACCGAACAACTCATAAAGTGCACACCCCACTTTGGCGTCCAGAGAGTAACTGTGATTAACCTGCCGAAACTCTTGCCAAATGAAGTGAGAAGATGAGAGACACACTTTTTGGGCAAGAGTGGTTTTTGTACTAATGGGAGAACAGCGCTTATGTCATATCGAAAATAAACAGAGCACAAAGAGATAAATCCTTTGTTCGCTACTCCTGGAAGTCAGGACAGGGACATTTTAAATTACTATTAGAAACTGGACCTGAGTTCTCCCAGACCAAAAGGAACAGATCAGAATTTCACAACTGTAGGTTGATTTAAACAGAGATTTTAAGTATCTTGAGGTTAAAAAAACTGCATGTTTAGGCTGCTGGAAGAAGTGTCATGAGACTTAGAGGTATTTATTGACGCTCGATGCATCTGGGAGAGGAGAAAGTTAATGCTGTGTAATACAACCCAATTCTGAAGTTTGCCCTCCTTTCAGGGCGTATTTAAACAGCTATCCATACATGTGTGAAGATTCTATTGGGTGCCAAATCCTAAACAATACATTATGTTCACCAAAGTCATGTTGTATAATCTCAAGGGAAGATCGTCTGTCCCTGAGCTGAAGGGCTCCTGTGTCTTGACTAGACCAGGTCTATGATATCTTTGGGGGTCTGTGCTATGACCTTGGTTGCTATGAGAACTGTTTTTGGAAGTTGAGCCAGCTGGATTCCATTAATGTCTCCACAGTGCTCCAAAAGATAAAATTATATTAGAAGAAAACTTAAATGTATTTTACATATGTGTTGAAACTATTTTATGAAGACTAGAATATCTTTGAGGGCATTAATTACTGTGACTATGGCTACTTTGATAGTGCTGATGAGCTACATTTAGTTACTGCTGTGATAAGTTGTACATTCTTGTCTGTAAATAATATTAACCATGATGCAGTGTGTTGGCATCTGTCAAGTCTTTAAATGCACTGATCTGTCACTCAGACTGATCAGATTTCATTACCTCACCGGTACCTTAAATAAAACACCCTAACCAACAAAGTACTCTGCATTGTTTTATCCTAGAGGCTGTTTTCAGTCACAATGCCTGCATAAGGTAGGATGCATATAAATGGTAAATGGCTGCATTTTTATCCAGTGTTTTACACTACTTACTTTAACTTACCTCTCATTTACATTCACACACACACTCATACACACACTCACACAACAATGACAGTGAGCTACCATGCAGTGTGCTGGCCTGACCAATGATAAGAATTAGCAGGTAGCTAGTTTAACCACTCACAGGATCAGTTAATTTCATGGATTAATTAATGACTCCACTTTCGACCACATTAGAGTCCTGAAGTCATAAGTGGCACTCAGTTGCACTCAAGTGCTCAAATGCACTAAGGGCCATACATGCCAACAGACCAATTGTGCCAATCAATGGTAAAATCATTTTGTAGTAAGTAGTACATCTATTGTTTCACTGCTGCCTAACAGCCGGCCATGACCACAACAAATATAAATTCATCAGTAGTTACTGCATGCCTATCTTCTCTTATTCAATTATAACTGAAGCATACAGTATTTTACAGATGCTGCCGACAAAAGAAAACATGCAGCACAGTGAGGGGCAATGAAAGATCAGTGAGCAGCAGCAGAAACTCACATTTCTCAAGTTCAAAGACAAATTCAAAAAATATGAAACCCTGAACAAATTCCTGTCCTGAGCTGAATCCTGGGGACTGATTAGTCATTTGTACCTGTTTGAGTGTATGTCATGTGGGCCAGTGTGATATATATCAGATTTTGTACAAAACCATTTCAAATGAGCTTAAAATTAAACCATGCTGTTTCTTTTAAATGTTTAAAGAGATCTGAATGAGAAATGAAAAGTGTACAAAATAGGAAAATGATGACAGACTAATTACCGGGGGACTTCTGAAGATATAAAAATATGGTCCTCTCAGTGCCAGGAACTTGAATACTGCACTTCGATCAGCAGTGCTGCCCTCGGGGCTTTCACACGCCCAGCCCATGTGAACAATCTGCAAGATGTAGAGGATGAAATGTACACACTTTGATTAAAAAGGAGGAAAACACACACAATAAAAATCTGTTCTTGCTCAACAGGACATAGACCTGAACACTGAAATGTGCTCTGTCAAAGCAAATGAATTAAACAAGAACTACAGTGGTGCAGCTTTGAAATAAGACATTTAAACATATTCTCCCCTGTACAGTGGTACTGCAGTCTCAGCTGCACTGCAACAATTTACCTTTGCTCTACACCAGATTGACTTGGGATGTTTCTCTGCTCTCCTTTAAGCAGCATATCTATACTGTTGCCGTAATGTGCTGTAGTGCTTCATCTGCTACTCTCTCCTCTAAATCTTCTGCTCAACTCCCTCCTGAAAACTGTACTTATGATTCTGCTGTTATTCTTAAAGTGATAAACAGTATGACACAATTAAGCCCATGGATGCTTCACTGATGAAGATGTGTTCCAAAATGTTTTTGAAATGGTTTACTGGCTTGAATAATTGTATTTATTTGGCATATTGCCCCCTTGTAGCGTATTGCTGCTACAAGAGCTGCACTTGTAAACAGAGGGCAAACATTTTCCTGCAGAGGAAGTTTGGCTGAACAAGGATCTCCACCAACTAGAGACAGTTGGGGAGAGAAATGCAAACCCTCAATGTGCAAGACCATGACATTCTTAAGGATCTGAACATAATTTAATTAATAAAAACTTTCAAAACTGTCACGGTCCCAAACATCTATCCAACATCTCCATGAGGACAGGTCATCAAGAGACATCACATCACATTCTATAAATGTTAGGTCTACAGTGTCACACAGTGTTATACTGAACTAGATGAGTGCTCCACCCATATACCAGCGGCTGCATACCACAAAACTGCAGCGTATTCTCAGCCACTCTTCCATGTTTGTACTTCTACTATCACTATCTAACTGTTAGCAGTGACCTAATGTGACTGTTGCATTTGTGACAACTATGTATCTGGTTTCAAAAAGATATGATGGACTGGTATGTCAAGTTAGGCCTGTGCCAACATACCTGATCATCTGACGCACAGTATTTGTTGATGATCTTTATCTAAGGGAGAAATGAAAATAAAACAATAATCAATGACATGTACAGTTACAAAGACCTATGAAACATATTATAACATAATGGTATCCTGACCACTAGAAAAAAGTTTACGTTTTGTGTATCTGGTTAATTTATCTCTGCTCACCACTCGAGTTTTATGCAACTTGTTTAAGTTACCAACAACTGAAACAACAACGGTTTGATGGATGTTTTCTCATAAAATATATTAACTGCTGAGAGCATGTTTCACATTTTCATTTTTTATTTTCATCATCCTGAGATGCTATTTGTAAGTTTTCTCTGCCAAACATCTATCCATCATCTGTCACCGAATGTAGTTTCTTGCAAAGAGTGAGTGGTGGTGATGGTCACGGGCCAAGAGCTTCAGCCATCATTACACAAGAGGTTATAATATGCCCTCTGAGCAATGCTTCTTCTTCACCACCAGTCGCCATTGAAAAGTGACAAGATGGGCTGGAGCTAGCTGGTTAGCATGCTAACTTCAGGAGAAGAAAAGAAGTGATACAAGCAAAACACTGGTGTTGTTTTCCACCGCTGGAGACAGCTCTTGGCGAATAAAGGAATGAAATTTGATGCAGAACTGAAGTAATGTGTCTTCGACACTGGTGGGTAAACAGCTGCTAATGCTAACATTGGCTATGTAGCAATAGCAAAATTTGCAAATAGCTCCTTTAAGAGAAGAGTATTTGCTGTTTCCTCACAATCTATAACTCAACAATGAACATGCATAAATAATAGCTAAATATATAAGATAATATAACAGCCTACATCACATTGTATGTATATACCTTTGAAGACAGCTGGAGATGTTACACAATGTTCTGTCTGATTCACGCCAGGATGTCACACATAAAACGTATTATGTGCTTTAGCCAATTCAGCCATCAGGATGTCCTAAAACAGCTACATTTTGGTTAATTAGAAATCAATAGTGTTGAGGCTGTTGTTAAGTGCTTTAAGATGCATGACCATAAAGGTTACCCTGAGTCTGAAAGGAAATAAAAAGTTTAATTCTCAATAACAATTTTTACGTCCTCTGATGTTTGCCTTGTAGGTGATTTAACCATTTTATGTTCCATCAAAAAAATAAATAAATATATATATATATATATATATATATATACATATACATATATATATATATATAACAGTTTGACACACCCACTACAGAACATATGAAATTCCTTTTGGAGGGAAACATTATCACTCAGCCAGGAAAATGTTGTAAACCAGAGCAAAACATTTTCAATTTGAATGCACCCCTGGTGTGTGAGCATATCACACTCTGCATGGTGGTTGCTTTTGTTTGTCTCACCTCAGTTACAAACAGGAGGTACATTGTCACCTGAAATCCTTATACTATTAGAATTATTAGGCACAAACAAGCTGCCCAATTCTTTCTGTTTTCCTGCACCAAGCCAAATGACAGTCATCCACATGAAAAACACATGAGGGACCTGAAGGGTGTCAGAGTCTATTTAAGGGTTGTAGGTCATTAAAACAAAAGTTCCGCTCTCTCCCAAAGCGGGCACACAATTACATCCTGATTGGCCATTTAGCAATCACACTCCACGTCTGTAATTAGGTGATGCAGGCACGAATTAATCACACTTTTTAAAAAAGGCAGCTGTGCAAGGCAGGCATACAGTACGCCTGCACCCTTACCAAAAATGCATGGCATCATCAGTGTGATAATCAAAGTGAAATAGGAGGAAATGAGAGAGAGAAGTAGCACATGCCGAATGACTACTTAGCAGTCATTAATTAGGTATGAGAGAGCCTCTTTTTTTGTCAGCAGAAGGGGAGAGGTGTCACTGTGACTCAATGAGTGTTTGTCAGGAAGGGTCTATTAAAAACATGTTACACTGTAGTCTGTGTGTGAGGGGAAAAACATGTAACAAGTGTAGTCAAAACATATTTATTACATGTTTTCTTTACAAAGATGGTGTTATCTACTAACTAAATAAAAACATCACTAGCTGAAATTTTGAGATTGTATAAACTGATGATCTGCCCATTTATGTGATTTACTTATATCATAAAATAATCACATTTGATTTTGATATGGTATATCAGATTTTGTAAGTAAAAAAGAAAAACTTTAAAATTGGACAAAAACTTTGAGTTTTCATATATTTAAAATGATCACAAATAGCCGACAATCACTGGTCTTCTTTTCACCATTATTTTCCATAAAGACTCAGGGGAAGATCCAACCACAGCCTCTAAATGTTTAGAGATGGACTTACGTTCTCCTGCGTCAAGTCACTGATATTTGTTGATATTGCTTGGAGCCAGTCTGTGCTTTCTGCTGCAGTGCAAAATTGAAGAATATTGGTGCTGGCTCCATCCAAGGCGAAGACTTCAAAACAGTTGGACCTGGAGGAATGTAGAGGTCAAAATTAGAAGTGCTGCAGAAGATTGAAGCCAAGTGAAACCAGAGCAGTGTGTTATTTCTGCTGTATTTAAGCTGTAATACTTGTATTACTACATTACATACAGCAGAGCTTCTTTCATGAGCCTGATGGGCTAGTGACAGCTAATTATAAAAAGATCTGCACAGCAGATGCTCTGGAGAGGCACTTCATGAGTCCTTATATATACTGAGCAACACTGGTCATATTTGTGACTATATTTCTCTAATCACATCGTTTTTTTCTGGAAAGGTTACAACAGTTTTAAGAATTAAAATAAATGCCTCTGCTAGATAAAAAGCAGAGCTCAGTTAATAACTCTGATTAACATGAACTGAGGTTCTGTATGTTTCACTGTGTGGGTGTGTACATGAATATAAGTTGTGGTTAGAGTCAAATGCTCCAATGAATAGTTTTGATATTTTTGGGAAATAGGCTTATATGCATTCTGGGAGAGAGTTAGATGAGCAGATCATTGCCATCCACAGCAGCAGCAGGTTAGCTTATCTAAGCATAAAGACTTGAAACAGAGGGAAACAACTACAGAAAATGTCTAAAACTCACTAATTAGCATGTTATATTAACGTTGTATAATCTACACAAGAATCAAAGTATAAAAACGACAAATCAACCTTTTACAGGGAGTTGTACGCAGAATTATTACTCGGCTAGGAATTGTAACTTTCTTTGGAGTGAGTCAGGCTAGCTGCCTCCCCTTGTTTCAAATCCTTACAGAAAGCTAAGCTAAGCTAACAGGCTGCTAGCTGTACCTGTATATATACAGTATTGATCTTCTCATCTAACTCTCCTTAAGGAAGCAAACAAGAGTATTTAGCAAAATGTCGTACTACTCCTAACTAAATGTAATGTAAATTTTGTTAATTTCAAGTTAATTCAGCTTAAAATGTCTTATTTTTAACTCTCAGACCACTTTATAATGTATAAACACAAGTTGTTCTAAGTTAAGGTCTTTTGCTGAATGAATGAACTGCTGATTGTTCACTCAACTCATTAAATTAAGTTTTGAAAGAAACAAAACTAGCCTATTAAAAGACTGCAGCATGCACTGCTTGAGAGATAAAACTCTCCAGAGACTCTCCTTTTTTGTAGTTTGAAGAAAGCAGACATGAAGTAAACTTGATATGTTTTTAATGCACACAAAGATATACTGTTGTTTCTTTTCATAATAATGGAAACACCATGATGGAGGTTAGTATGGAATTCAGTCCCTTGAAGTCTCTGTGAACAGTCAGCCTTGACTGTTGTCTTTTACAGACTCAGGTACAAAGTGAGGAAGTGACTGTACTGAGAAGATGTAAGAGGAAAGCCAGTCTGTCTGTAAAACTGGCCAAACTTGCCATTATTAATCAAGATAAGGAAAAATAATTAAAAATATTATTCCACTTGAATGGAAAACTTAAGTTCAATCGCTGTCTTAAAAATGTGAGTAAACCTAGCTTGAAATGGCAGTTGGTATCACTGTAGTTGGCACTATCGGAAATTGAAATTGTGCATAATTGTATGTTTGTTTGACAAGATAAAGCAAGTGTTCTTGAACGGCTGACTTAACCTTTTGAGTTAAAAAATAAAGCAGCTCATCGTCAAGTTGAGTTTCTCACATTTTCAAGGCAGCGATTAACAATTAAACTTAAAGTTTTTAAGTTGAACCACATGAATTATTTTCACTGTGTAAAAAATAAAGCAGTGATGAAATATCCTCTCAACATATTTTATATATATGAGGTATATACAATTTAAACTGAATTAATCCTAAAAAAAAAAACTGAACTAAAACAAGCCCTCTGCATGACGTCCCCAAACTGGCTGAGAGACGTCAAAATATTACACACTAAAGTTCAGATTTAGAATTTTACCCTTCACAAAGCATTTACAAGAAGAAATGAGGATTTTAGTTTTTAAACAGCACAAAGTTATTTTGTATTTGGTATTTTTTGGGTGCATCATCCTCTTGGAGTGCCCTGAGGTTAAGCACATTGCTTTACTAACACAATTAAAATTTCTCTGTTGATGGGGTGTTGATGAGGTCATCTAAGAGGGATCACACTCATCAGCGAAATGTGATACTTTCTGACATTTAATTTCACTGCATTTGCACGGCGCTGACACTTTTATCCTCAGAGATAGTTGTCACCAAACATGGAGGTGGTTTTGTGTGATGGTGAGGCAGTCCTATTCATGCAACTTTGGAGGGGGGGGGATCTAAAGGCTGGGAGCAATGTAGCATGAGAAGCAGGAGATGTTGTGGAGGTACGTGAGGTGAAGCCTGATAAACACAGAGAAACAATAGAAAGGCTTTGAATGCACAGTAGGAAAAAGGAAATCTTCTAAGACAGTTCTTAAACCAAACAGTTCTCCCCAACTCACACACACACACAGTAGTTCCTCGAGGTTAGGTGTTACAAAGTCAGCATTCCTAACAAATCCTCTGGTGAGCATGACTTTCATACTGTATCTGCAATAAGCTTGTTAAAATCTTATGTTCCGCTGCCTGTGTACTGACCCAGTGGCTCTCTAGGGGTGATTTTCACTGGATTTAAATGCTGTTTTTTGATTTAACAAGGGTACAAATTCTTTCTGTGTCACTGTGCCTGACTCAAATTAGCTTTATCCTATGATTTGTACAACTATAAAGCATCACTAATGGATGTTCTGAATTCTTTTTTAAATGCTTTGTCTTTCAAACCAGCAATGCCAAAGTCTCTCTACCACTGCAGAGAAAAAGTGAGCAACTGATTACACAGAATCTACAGTATATATCAGTTAGAGCCCTTTCAATTAATGCAGAACCTTTGAGACTGTGCAGTAATGGGGGGAAATGCAAGAAGGGATGAAAGTGCAATGAATGAAGAGCTCCAAACCAAGGGATTAATCAAAGGAACGGACAGCTGGCGGATCAATGTCAGGAGAACACAACCCTGTCAGGAGGAGCAGCTAAAGCCTTTCCACCTCCACTGAGCAGGACAGAAATCCACACAGAGATAGGATCTAGGGAGTGGGATTCTTTCATGCATCTGCACCGTTCCCAATGGCACAAATTATTGTGTCTTGCCTGCTGACTAGGCAGTAATAAATCCATTGAGACAAAGCAGAGACATATCACCCAGTCAACATGCAGGATCATACATGAGGAATATATGGGGTAGGGGGTGGGGTGGAGGGTTGGCATTTTTGAGAGACCTCCGGCTGCTAGGTATGGCGGGAATGACAATGAGAGGGCCATGTGCCACGTCCACCAATTAGTGAGTGAAATAGGCGGGCTTTGAGGCATTTCATTTTCAGCATCATTAAATAAAGAAACTTGTTTGCTTTTGATTTCCTACAGAGAAATGCATAGAGGTTAGTTCAAATCTGAATCCATAATACTGATCAAATCAATAAAACACAGCTGAAATAATTACACAGGATTAGATCATCAAAGTATAATAAAATTCCTCTAATAAAAATAATAATCCTTAAGATTTTCATGAAATCAAAGCCCAGTCCAGGTACTATTTCTGTGTGGCCATTAAATGTATTAACATTCAATAATTATTCCTCTATATAGTGTAAATATATATATTTATTGGTAGTGGCGGAGTCCACCATTCTTTCGTTGGATTCAGACTCCCTAGCTAAAAACAAGAAATTTACAGGAAAACAATGCACACACATAATTCAGTGCAAATTTAATAACAGCCTAACTGTTTAGAGGTCACTCTCATACACTGTATCTGAGCTGTATTAAGTCACTGAGAAAGGAAACGGGACATCTTGCTGCTGCTTCACCTTTCGCAGTGGCTTTTATTGTGAAGCAACTATAGGAAAAGCAATGTGTTTATCACAGTGGCTTGTGCTGCCTGTAGTGGATGAGTTATTTTTTTAGTTGCACTGTAAACAGATACAGCACTTGCTCTTCTGTCGTATTTCTGACAAAGTAGCTGCTCAAGCAGCGTCTCTTGTCCAAGACTGAAATGTTAAGGATTACAACTTTAAGCAATTTATATATAACTCATGGCTAATACTGTATGCAAATGACTGCTTGCTTTCGGATAAGAAACCATCCGGTAACACAGAGTATGGTAGGCAAAGCCCTATTAATTTGCGAGGTTCCCTCCCTTTCAAATATATCCTTTTTGACAGCTTAAACAAAAGGCTGAGAATACCTCACTGTCAGACTGAGTAGCTGCACTGACACCTTAGTCTAGCTGGTAAAATGTGCGCAAAGGAAAGAAACAAGGCTTGCTCTCTGCTTCTTCACTGTCAGCCATCCATGTGGCCTTGTTTTCAGACTCCTCTTTTTTTTTTTTTTTTAACATGAAAACACAAGAACAATTCCCCAATTCCCCTCATGGAGTGGAAAGTTAAATTGGGTAATCGAGAGAAAAAACTTTGAGAAAATATTTCTGTCATCCCAGCTGGGAGTATATGTACTAGCAAGGATCACTAGAACATTGTATAACCAGACACAATAACAACATGAGTCCACATCAACATTACATGAGCACATGAGAGTCAACAACACCTTCCCATCAGCACTAACAGCAGCTCCTCATGCAGGAATGAGGAGTGGAAACACTGGCCAACCTCAGCACCCTTCAACAAGGAATCATTTGTGAATTTCTTGGTGTGCTTCCTGTATGCATTATGTCAATACCCTGGTGACTAATATGTTCGGAAGGTTTTTTGGTTTAACCTTTTGACTTTTCAGCATTCCATGAAGAAGATAGAAAGATAGGATATTTATTTGTGTCTGGTGTGGCTTTTTTTTTTTAAAGCAAAAAAGTTAAATTATCTCAATAAAATGCCATATTACTACATCTACTCCTTCCTCATTTTTTTAAATTTTATTTTAAAAAAAAAAAGGTAAATAGTATTAGTTTCAAATGTGTAGCTACTGGACAGTGGAGGTTTTAGGTTTTCACATCACACTTGTGGTTGCTGCACACTGGATAATGATTGGCTCCAAACTAGATGTGATGTCACAAAATCTTGCTTGTAGGCACATAACGTTAATGAGAGCACAGAGAAACTTTCTCCTTTCAGCAGATGACTGTGACAACAGCCTTCTGTAGTCAAACTCTGCACATGTTCTGCACAGTCAAGCTCAAACATCACAGTCAAGAAACAATAAGGCAAACACATTTGATGGTTTGTTTTGAAGGGAACTTTAAGTTGAGGTCCATGTAGTAGATTCAAGCAGAAGCACAAAATGTTTGTGAATCTTCTTAGACATCTCCTCAAGGTTTCTTATGAACTAGTTTTAGAGGATTTTTTGATAATATTAGCACATTTAATTTGGTAAACTGTTCTGCTTTATAAGCTTTAATTAATTTAATTAATGGTTAATTAATCATTAATTAATCATTAATCATCTCATCACTTTAGCTTCATTCATTGGTGAGACCTCTCTGATGGACTGTTTTACCATTCATCCTTTGGAGAAGGGCTGCAGAACATCTGGACCAAAATCCATTTATAGACTGATTGCTAGTATTGTAGCAGCAATGATTTATTACAGTTTATAGCTGCAGGTGTCTGACTCAGTTTTTCTACTAACTGAGTCTTAATCCAAACAACAGGAACTTTTTAACTTCACATCAGACTTGTGATTAAAAGGTTTGAACAAGCATTTGGCCATTTTTGAGCTTATTGAGAAAAATGCTATGGTTATTGTAATAATTTGAAAGTTTGAAAACATAAAGCATATTTTATGATTTCACAAAAACATGTTTCATTGATTTTAATTCACCTGTGTTCTGGCAAACACAATTACAATAGAAGAACTGGAATTTTCAGTATACAAATTTGAAGTATAAAGCCACATTAACCCTGAGTTACACTCTTCTGATAAAGTGACAAATTATTATGCATTTTCAAATAGAGATGACAGGAGCAGATCAAAAACAGCAAAGGATTATCATAAATTATTTAACATAACAAATATAAGTCTGACCATGTTCCTTTGAGATCAGCAAGTCAAAGATCCTCAGCTGTTTACCCCTGTTACCATCCACATTGATCTTCTCTGTATTTGTGCATTCTGTTATACCCATGTCAGCCATGTTTTGTAAAGTAAACTCTTTATATTGACGTGCTCTCTGCCTGCAGGACTCCTTATTGACTGAACCCTGCTATTCTTGATTCAGCACTGGGTTATTAGGTTGAGTGTGTCTAAGGTCCAAATCTCCTCCATACATTTCTTCAGTATTTCACTCAACACTTAGCTGTCATTAAATTGTTGATTGGATGTAACATCTAACAGAATTTGTGTTGCAGGACTGTTGCTTCATCCAAATAAAGCCTTGAAGAGCAGTTCCTTACTGAGGTACGTGAACTCTCGTCAGACTGTGGACTGTGCTACAGATGAGGAGCAGCTGATTTACTGTGGACTGATCTAGTGAAATGTTAGTAGACAAAGATATCCATACTTACTTACATACTCCTCATATTGACTCATTATATGATTATTTTACCATTTGTAAGATTTTTCTACTATTTGCAATAGTATTACAGTTTGAGATCTTGTTTTGTAATTCTAACTTTTACATTTATCTTTCATATGTTAATGATGGAATGACACAAAAGAGAGAAGCAGTCATTTTATGTAGAGCTAAAGAGAAGACAGATATACGTTTTTGAAAATTACATAATGCACTGCCCTGACTCAACAATGTATCAAACTATTATACATTAATATTAAAACTATTTTTTAAAAATATATCTATATGACTCCAATGGATGTTTGAACTGGATGTTTTGAAAGGCATGCAATAACCATGGTGGCTTGTTAATCCAATGTATTTTTTTCAATTTATTTATTTAGTTAATTATTTACATTAATTTTGTTAATCTCGTTATATATTGCATACAGTGGAAATTCTTTGACCTTAACAACCCACAGTATTGTATTCACCAGTGGAAGAAGTACTCAAATCTTTTACATAAGTAAAAGTAGCGATTCATTCCATACAACTACTCCATTACGAGCTAAATTTACTTAGATGTGCTATATGTATGTATTTTAGTATAAAACATAATCAAATGCATCACAAAGGTCTATGTTGCAGATAGCTACTGAAGTTAGCATGCTAACCAGCTAGCCCTGGTCTGTTCTGTCTTGTAATACCACTTTGTACCTCAAGAGGCAACAGTCACTCTCTGTAGCCCTCAGTCCAAAATGAGAGGATTAGGAAGTAGTGCTAATTATTAGCAGCAAAAGGTGGTGAAAGTAAAAGTACTATTATGCAGAATGACCCTTGTCAGTCTTATATTATCATATTAATGGATCATTATTTATGTATAAAGCAGTTCTTAAACTGTTCACATTTCATTGGATATAAAATCTTAGTCTAGTAAAGTACATGTGCCTCAAAATAATACTTAAGTACAGTTCTTGAGTAAATGTACTTTCCACTGCGGTTTGTATTTGAAGTTCTTAAAATGCTAATTATAAAATATAGAGTAGTTAATTGAAAGTTAATTTACATAAGCACACACTGCTGTTTAAACAGTCAAATGCACATACTCACAGCACAAAAGCAGTAAAGCGGATTTAAAGTCATGATTATAATTAACTGCTTTGTCTTCTTCGGAGCAAAAACATTTGCAGCTTTAAGTACTACGCAAAATGATTACGATAAATGTTGTTATAATTATGATTATCATAATTACTACTATTATCAAAGATCCAGCATTAGCTTGGAGTTCTTTCTTGCATTCTCCTTGCTAACCTGGTGATTGATGTTTAAGTGTAACTACAGCTTAAATTTCAGCAGGGGGGTTGGGGTTTGTTTGTTTCGAGATTCAGCCCAACTTAGGTGTTTCCGAACTAGAGCTGCTGTGCTGTAACTCACCACTACCTTTAACCTCTATGGACTGATTCTCCAAAAGAGCAGAGCATTTTTAAACTATTTTCTTATCTATGGCAGCTGCCCATGGCTTGGAATTGGATAATACCCAATGAGTTGTCCAATAAACAAGTTTAATAAACGTTTTTAATTAACTGTGCAGAGCAGAACTACATTATTTATTTATCATTGTGTACCTGCAATTTCTGAATTATGTAACCAGACACACCCCAAAGAGGAAGAAACTTCTGCTTCAACTACAGCACCAGTGCAGGAAATGATAAGGAGAGCAGACTTAAGGTGAATAATTTCCAGTATGAATGAAAAGCAATTAGAAAAACACAAAATTAGACGTTTCATTAAGCTCCCCATTTACAACAACAGTAAATAAAATGCATTTAGAGCATAGGCACAAGCACTTAAACACATCACACCAAACTTTAACTTTAACTAGCATTGGTACATTTCAAATCCAAACTATCATGACAAAGTCAGAATTAAGAACAGATTATACAGGATGATAAAACTGGCTAATTTTGTGAAGAAGTTAAGAATTTCTTCTTGTCAGATAATCCTCTGTCATTAGTGTCCTACACAAAAATAAAACTAAGCTGTTATCAGCCACAAAATGACAAGAGACAAACAAAAATACAGAAACATTCATAACCTGACTTAATGGTTGATATAGTCTGAGAAAAATAAATGGTGTGAAGGATTAACTGAATGTGATTAAGCCTTGTGAATGAACATGCACTTATGACTGCCAAATGTTAGACAAATGTTAAACTATACACCTGTTCAGTTTGTTCTGCCCCACAGTTTGGAAATAGAAAATGCTGATTGAAAAAGCCTCTAAAAGCAACATAACTGTGAAACCACTGTACACATGAAAATCAATACAAAAAGGACAGGCATAATAATCAAATGCATTTAAACTTCGACCAGTGTTCTCACAGTCACACCTCCTGAGCCAGAGCCTCACAGCTGCAGTGACCTTTTAAGCCGTTTATGCCTGTGCATAGATATTGGCATTAACATCCTCTCGCCTAAATGAAAAGTGCCTGCTAAGCCAACAACTGTGCTCAGTGAACTGTGCACCTTAGAGGTGAATTATATCATGCTGGATTACCCTTACCTTAATTTATCTGTGCCAGCTTTGTATCTGGAGACTCTGGCCATCAACAAGGGCAGGGAGACGGCATCCAGCCAGCGCTTCTCATACTTTGGTTCATTAGCTGAGGGCGAAGGGGGTGATGGAGCCTGCGTGGAATACATGAACAATTCGATGAGCTTTCTGCTTCCCTCACCAACTTCCTTTGATCATTGAGGATGTGGCCTAGATGCAACAGTAGCATCATTTACATGCACAAAGAATTCCTTTCTTGACCCTGGGTTAATCAGCTGTACAGTAGGTAAACATCGAAATAATGTCCTTCGACACAGAGAATTCCTTTAAGGAAAAAACCTGCACCTTTAATCATTACTGCCTAATTCAATTCCTGGCAAGTATTTCAAAATCTTAGTTCACTTCCATGATCTCAGCAGCTCAACTCATATATGAGTTAACGCTGGATTAAACTAAAATAGATTAGGATTTAGGTCATTTATTAAGCAAGAATACTTAACATTTTTACATTGTAAAACACACATTTGCTGCTGAAAGTGCAATAACTGTATTTTAGCTGCCAACATTCATGCCATTAAATTATTCCAGTTTACCTGTCTTGTGTATTATCTTAAAACACTTCATATTTACATTTTATAGTGGTATATATGGTATGTAGTACCTTTCTTTTTTCTTTATTTGTACTGCATGTGCTGTATTGAGATGCTATCTGTTCTTGAACATCTGCTGCTGTGATACTTTGTTTTTACTGTGTACAAACAAGTTGTTCTCTCCTCTCACTGGTGAGATGTGTCTGGGCCAGGGCTGAGAAAGTAAACACAGGAAGAAGATCCTGAGGAAGGTCTTATCTGCTCAGAGCATCATGGTGGAAACATACTTAATAGCTAGTCCAGGTCAGACCTTGGTTCACTCTCCAGGTAGCTGCTAGCAGCTATTGATTTTGCTCATCTGTATTGCACTATACAAAGCACACCTGGTTGCGGGAAATGTGGGAAACTTGCACATTACACCTCGTAGTTGGGTCACATCGAGGTCAAGTCACCACAATCAAATGGCTCCAGAATTAGTTTGTGACTGGACTGAAACCACTTCATCTAAAGGATCTCTGTGCAGTTGTTTTGGTCTATACTGATTGCTTTTTGCGGAGTTCAAATCTGGGCAAATGAATCGTACCAATGGGGAAAACAAACCAGAGTCTCATTCAACCCAGATAAAAGGCTTGAAACACTCTAAAATGTGAGGATTTGCTGCTTCTCTGTTTTATACCATTGTAAATGATGCTTGTAAACTGTTGGTCAGAAAAAACAAGAAATCAGTCATTTTTTTACCTTTTTTTTTTGTCATTTGTTTACATTTTATAGATGAGGCAATTAAAAAAACAAAACAAGAGATAAACAGATAATAGAAATGTTCAGTAAAGTCCTGATTCATTTATTCCCTCAGTTATCAGGTCATCCACTAATCAAGCCACACAGCAAGCAGAGGCAAATTTGGCAAAAGCTTTTTGTTGTTTTAAAGAGGAACCTGGAAAGTTTCCCTTCATTTATTTGTCACCAGAAAAACAGCTACTCTAACTACAGCTATTTTATTGAATACAAATAAGTAGACCAAATTTTACAAGACAGAAAGTAATATTCAAAAGAAAATATATAATAGATTGCAGTACAGTCAGCAATACTTGCAAAATATATGAGCTCATAGGCATGATTTTTTTTTTTTTTTATCTTCAGTGTGTACAGATACTTTCACAAATAAATAACAGTGGTTACATTTCCTCACTTCATGCACACAAGTGGGCCCACAGAAAATGGAGCCAAAGTGGAAAGAGAACAACAGAGGCCTCTCACCTCTTAATATTCATTAATGACAGAATGAAACTGGTTCTGATACAATCTCAGCTGTTGTGTTGTTGAGTTGTGAAGTCTGTGCTGTTTAAATTGATGGATTACATCCATGTTGGCAGTGGTGACTCTCTGTGAGCTCTTTTTAATGGATTTTTGAAAACAGTGAAACTGCCATATGAGCCTCTGACTGAGGCAAATACACAGGTGCATTTAGACTTTTCCTAATGAGCATTAGGAAAAGCTAAAATTGCAGCTTAAAGACTCCTGGGTTATAGCAATAATAAAGGTGTTAATGTGCCATAGAAACGGGCTTTGTTTTTTAAAGCGGCGCACTGGGTTATGGATACTTTCTGATGGTGACAGCAATACACATGGCAGGAAGTGAGACTTCATATTACTTTAGAATGCACTTCACAGCAATTCACCAGTATAATGGTCAGTGCTTCTTTCTCTATATTAGAATCAGCTCAGAACAGGAATAGTGTACAATAACTAGGCCTCTATATGCTTGTAAACACTTTTTCACATTCAAACTCCTGTGTGCTGAAGTTTTCTTTTTGACAATGGCCTGAGGGCTTTATATAACTAAAATAAAATGATGGGTGATTGCTGGAAAATGGCGAGGACATCTTTTAGAAAGAATAATGTGTTGTCATGATGACTAAAATATCAATAGTGCTTTAATATTGTTGTAAAAATTGAATTCTTTCAAGGAAGTTTAATTCCTTCACCAAATGTTTTCTGCAAACTGAAATTCTATTACAGCTATTCCTTTGAGGGTTTCAGAGAAAAGCTGGAGCAGGCTGCAGTCTGGTTCTAGACAGTGGACTGCAGCAAAAAGCTGAAAACACAACCGCACCACAGCATCTAATAAGCTGTTAAAAGTGTAAAATGTGTTGATCTGGATTTCGGTTGCTTGAATTAGTAGACTTAACTAGTGAGAAGAGCCAACTTGCTGTCTGCACACTTTACTGGTTAAAATACGACAACATATATTATGAGACCTGGCATGTGTACACACACAATTCCAAACTTACAGGTGAGGTAGAAAAAAGAATTGACGTAAAGAAAAGTATAATCAGTTAAACAACTTAAAATTGGAAAGGCCACAGCATAGGGAAAAAGGTTAGATTTTAAGCTTACATTTGAAAATCTCCACAAAGTGCTTCTCAAATTTGCATAGAGAATTTATTCCAAAGAAGGGAAGCTCTATGAGCAATGGCCCTAACCCTGTAAGATTTTTGTTAAATCTGGGAACATTCAAATAATAAGCATCAAGAGAACATAAATCACATGATGGAGTACACGGAGTAATAAGACTGGAGATGTACTGTACCATTTAAAGCCTTGTAAACTTCAGGACAGATGTTGGAGTTTATGATCAGACCTCTCAGATCTTGTTAAGACTCTGGCAGCTACAGCTACAGCTGTCACTATAATAGGTAGGCCAAAGAAAAGCTCATTGCAGAAGTCGATTCTGGATGTTACAAAAGTATGGACAAGGATTTCAGCATATGAATTGGATAAAATGGGGCCTATCTTGGCTATATTGGGTAAATGACAGAAGGCAGTACTGGTGACATACTTTATAAGTGGCTCAGAAGTAAAAGAGATATCAAGAACTACAGTCTTGACTGGATTTACATAGAAGTTGCTACATATCTCTAGCTCTACAAGCTGGGAGGGGTCATCAGCTGTTACAAGAGAACAGATTTGTTTGGGAGAGCAGGGGAATGACATGCAGCAAAGGTTCAGCTGGATCAGGAGTGGAACCAGGGACCAGCTGCTCAGGGCACTAAGGCCCATCTGGTACACGTCCTAACCATTTGGCCATCAGGTCGCCCCAAGCATCTTCAGATTGTGACAAAACTAATTACAGTAATTAGTGTGAATAACACTTTCCTGGAACCACACAAGTGCAAGCCCCTTGAGAACAATGGAGTTCTCAAGAAGTTCTTAGAGGGTGTCATGGTCCCAAGCAGGAAAGGCAGCAGTTTTGTTTTGACTGTTTGGATCTGAACCCAGGTTGAAACTCATCAAGAGGATCGCTACTAAACAGATGGGCTATGAATTGGCAAGCAACCTTTTCTAACAGCTTGGACATGAAGGTGAGATTTGAAATCAGTCTGTAATTGCTTGAGTTTGAGGCTTGAGGTCAGGTCTTCACAGTAAATGACTCACCACAGCTATTTCAAAAGCAATGGGTGCGGAACTGAGAGATGTTTGGATGATTCCGAAAGCACGGAATCATGTTGTTGGTAACATTTGCAACAATTGCCATTTATTAACTTTTAAGTTTTTATAACTATTGGTACCAAAGTCAGAACTGTGGCATCACAGCGTAAAACACCAGATTGTGACATGTTTCAGATGCCTCCAAAATTGTTCAAAAATTCAAAGGTTTAGTTAAGCCCCTTCAGAGACTGATGGTAGTGCATCAAAAAGCATTCATTCTAAAGGTCCTGAAGCAAAATATGTTGACAAAAGCTTTGATAGCTGGAAGAGCGCCACATTTAAATGCAAATCACACCGCACTTAATGAAGAACAGATGCATTACACATTATCTAATGAGTTACAAGCTTAGGGATCAAATAAGTGAAGCTTTAGCAACATCAAACAGTGGATCATTCCTGCAGCTACAGATTATCTGTCAGCACAAAATCCCAAAACTCCTTCAAACAATCTGGTGGAGCCCCTGTATCATTATACACACAGTACAGGATTGGTAGGTATGTGCTCATCCTAAAAGAACCAAATCGCTTGCCTTCCCAGGAGTTTAAAATGGCTGAACATATTACCAGAGCATTAAAATAGCCTCTGGGTGGAATATAGTCAAGAGTGAACAGCAGAGAAAAACTGCCTACCTTTGCAAGTTCTACATAATTGCTGAACCATACATGTCACATGTAGACACCTGTCAGCTCCTCACAAGTAATTACTACATTTCTAAAGAAATTATCATTGTTTGCTCCATTTATGTCAACCCAGAACAAAATGTTTTAGTTAACTCTCAAAGTGGAGCTGAGCCGAGAGTAGGTGAGGTGGCAGGAAATAGAAAACTATCAGGCTGTCAGAGTGGATTACACTGACAAAGCACCTGCCTCTACTGAAGAGCTAGAAAACAGGAACTAAAACCAGTGTTGTTCTTCATGTCACTCAGCCACTGCTTCATGGATACTGATACTTCAGAGATGACATGAACTGAGCATAATTTTTTGAAAGCATCTAAGTAAATCAATGAGGTAAAAGGTCTAGGGTGCGGTGAAAAGGAAAATTAAAATGTCATTTCAATGACAAGAGAGCCAACTGAAGACAAGCTTAGTGAATTCTAATAATCCACAAAGAAGATGTGTGTGAGAGTTTGGATGGAGGAGAACTCTGGCAAAAACATGACTGTGCTTTTGTCAACTTTCAAACTCTCTCATATTGTAACCATGAAACATTGTGGTCAGTGAGATGTGAAGATTCAACAAGACACAACTTTACAGGCATGCTAACAGATCTGTGAGTCTCTACTTAAGCACAGTGGTGCATTGAGCTAAATGCTAACATCTTTTTACTAACATGCTAATGTTTACAATTATCATTATAGTTTAGCATGTTAGTATACTATCTGTCGATTAGTACTAAACATATAGTATGTCACCTGATCATGTTGCTAGATGCAAGATCAGAGGTTCACCAAATCTATTACAGTTCATCCTGAGAGGAACATGAATGTCTCTGCCAAATTTTAAGGCAATATGTTCAACAGTTGTCAAGACATTTCACCAAAAAATATAAACGTCATCCTAATAGTGGCAGGACATATGCAAAGTAGGTAGGTTATATCCTCTGGTAATCATCAAAGTCTGCTTTGTATTTCAGGGTAGTCCATCTAGTAGTTGTTGAATAATTTCTGGACCAAAGTGGTGGACCAAAAGAACAACCAACCAAGTCACAAACTTTGCTACACCTATCCCCAAAAATGTGCCATATTAACTTATTATTAATATAAATCACAGTTGTGGGTACAAACACAAAAAATCTGACAGAAGGTAAAGGAAAGGTATGAAGCAGGAAAGTGCTTTTGTAATTGGCAGGAGGGCCGTTGGCTAAATTATTATTTAGTTTGATTGCATGTAAGTTTTGGGTTATTATCTAATAAAGTTTACAAATTACTGCCATGCTAACTTGGTAAAATATGCACAAATGAACTTATCACTATGTATTTTTGGGCAACAGACTGTAAAATTTCTAGCATTACCCAATCACTACATGGAGTAAAACTAATGCTGGTGTTCACTGCTGCCATGACACATTGTAGGAGTTCTTTTGTGATGAGATATGACATATTACATTCTTTTTGTTATATCAACTTTCCCCTCAACTTGCCGCCCCTATTTTGACTTCTTTTTCTGCATTTTCCAGAATAAGTTTTGACAACCCCGGTAAGCTCAGCCAGTCTCGCAACATACAGACGTTTAATGCATAGATATTGAGAGCAACATAAACCTCAAAAAAGCAATGTCTTTTCTGTCAAAAATGAAGAAAATTGGCACATCATCCACCTCACCCCACCGTGCTCCCTGTGGCTGTGCTGCATTCGGGTTTATTGGGTCTGGTGTCAGAATTGTTGTCTCTTACTCTCGACCATTTCTCTCTATGTGATGGTTGAGCATGAATGAATGAATGAACGAACAATAGTGAGTCTAGACATAAGTCCTTTGGTTCCGAGGAACTTGCATCAAAAGAATGTACTGCTTAATGCTTCAGACAAAAAATGATTGTATCTAACTTCATGTGCTGAAATGATCCAATTTGTGCAAACATTTGGCCTTTTTCAAACAATGAAATAGACCCAAGCTGATGCGGCTAACATGTTAGCAAAGTTTTCTATATACACATTCAGCGGACACAGAGTACTATTAGCATTCACATGGAAATTTATCTCTGGGCACCTGACAAACTCAATCTACATTTAGCTCTCTTTTGGGCTCTGCCAACCACTGAGCAAAATATCTGGCTCTTTAGCAGCTAATAGCTCCCCTATGTTCTCCAGCCAGTTGCTAAGTATTTTGCAGGTAGTGTACAGTGATGCTTATTAGCACTTTTTCACTGAAAACAGCTGCATGTTGTGGTTGGAAACAATGCTGATGAGAGCAGTGAAAGCAAACCAAAATCATTAAAGCTGTGGATGGTAAAACCAAAACAATGACCTGAAAGGGACAAAAATGCCTAAGAAATCCTGCAGTGTTGGGTGATAATTCATTCAGCAAGTGACTTCATTCATTGTACACAGTCCACTGTCTTTATAAAAAATGATTAATGCAGCTTTAAATGTTAGACACTAACCTTTTTGAGCAAAATTCATAGATGAGAATATCATAACCTCTGCTCAAAAGTGGGAAAAAGAATTATGGAACATCCAGCTAATCTCTTTTACCATACAGAATGTGTATGACTTGTGTAGTTCATATGAAGTTGATTACCATTCCATCCCTTGGCCAACCTCAGGCTTAATGACCCCTTCCATTACAGCCTATTTCATATGACACAGAGTTGCTTAATGGCATGCAATGTCATTTTTTTCTTTTGGGAAAATAATAAAGTTATGGGTTGCCCTACTTTCCTGCAAATCTCTATCTGGAGGCTTCGTATCATTATATTCTGAACATTAAAGTGAATTCATGACTTATACTGTGCTGAAAAAAACAACAACACCACAACAACCAACTATTCTAAGAACAAAACAACCACTCACATAATGGTTCTTATTTGTGAGGCAAGAAAAATCGCACTTGAGATGAACAAAAACTAAATGAAGGCCAGTTCTTGCTATTTGTGTTTTTCACTCCTTAAATACTGTTTCTGGGGTTAGGAACCCACCTGACTAATTGTGTTTGTCAGCCACCTAGTTTTCAATGAGAGAATTAAATGTAAAGAACCTTGCTAGAGCCAGCTGACCTAATAAGTCACACGAGTCATACTTTATTTGTTTTTGCATAGGTAGGCATGTGCAAGGTTTTTTTTCTCTCTGATAAACCATGTGCATATACTGGGAACTGAGAGAAATGCAGACCATGTAGAGGCCTGGTGCATAAGGATGTCGCACCTTCTCCAGCTCCTGCTACGGATTTAAATGGAAACACTTTAAATCTAGATTATCTATGAAAGGTTAAAGTGGCCACCTGCTGTCCGCCATGCTTCCTCTGAATAATTCATGTGAACTGATGAGCCAAAGATGCAGTCTTTACGGCTACTCTTTTCATTATAGATTACCATATTAATATGCAATTTTCTGAAGCTTTACCAATAAAATGGTGAAATAGTGACTTTGGGGGAAAAATACTACTCCTCATCATGCTCAGTATGTAACAGTTAGCTCTACAGCAGCATTGAGCCCAATTTGCTTGATATTTCTGCAGCATGAGCAACACAATTGTATCTATGGAACAGATATCTGTCTGCTCATTATGAGCTCAACCAGAGCCATTCTTCTAGGATGGCCACAGCAATTGTAGAGCATTTACTGTGTCTTTCTGGAAGCCAATGCTGATTTTTTTCCTGTTAATACAGGTGGTGAACTGACAATATAACACTGTGCTTTGGTAATATTGAAATATACTTCTGTGAAATCAGGTGCTACTACAGTGCAACTACTCCCACCTATCATCCCAGCAGTGTACGCTGTAATCACAGCCATCACCACTCTAAGATCAACCAAGCCCAAGCAGCCAGTAGCAGCTTCACAGGATAACACAGAACCAAATTAATGATTCTGACGATTTGTTCTTCCTTTTGACCCTTTCCTCCCTTTGAAACCACAACCACAGCTTCTCTCTTATATGGCTTACACAGGGGATCAAACAAGTAATGGTGTTGCTTTATTACACATCATCACGTGGCTGTAGACAGTAGAGGAAAATGAATAAACATGATGTAATTCTCCACATTCAACATTTAATAATCAATGCAACTGCTTCATATGGTACTTTTTTCAGTTTCTGTGGAGAGTTATGGTAACAGGATCAGTTTGTGGTTAACATATGATTAAATCATGTGTAAAAAAGTGTATAACTGTGTATAACTCAGTGAGCAATAAAAAGCAGATGAACTGGTTCAAATCAATGACACATCGTCAGTAAGAATATTTCTCCTATATTGATATGTCAGTATTTAGCAGATACATGCAAAATCATATAGTAAATAATCCAACTATTTAATGAGAATAATCATATTCCATTTCATTAGATTTAAAATGGAGTTCATTGACAAATTCAGGATAATTTGGCTACTTTTTACACTTTCAATGTCAGTCATAGGAGTTGTCTACAAGGAGGTTCAAAGCATCCACAATATTCTCTGCATCCCTGTAGCTAACATCCTACTTTACTTCTATAACCCTGTGACCTATTTTAACATCAATGAAGGGTGAAAGAACAACAGGGAGAGTTTAGCCGAGATAAGTTTAATTTTCCTCCCTCTGCCAGGGGAACAGCTCCACAGCAGTCAGCTATCAGGGGTTGGGAGCCACATATTTTGGACAGCCAAACATCGTCCTAGCATATATGCGTAGAGGGCGTTATGGATTACTTCACATTTAATAACATGTCAAAGTCAGAGCGGATTTGTATGAGCCCACAGTCCACAAAGAGAGGCAGAGGCTCAGGCTGCTGCTGATAGTGCTGCTGCTGCTCCTGCTGCCGCCCAGCTAGTGGTTAGCCCTGCTGAGCTAGCTAGAATGATAAAGACAGAGAGGCTCTATGGTCAATGAACAGAGTTGATTGGTCGTATTTGGCTCCTGCTGCCCTCCAGTGCCAAGTGAAATTTGGTCACAAATGCAGTGAGCTTCATTGTCAACTGCTGGGTTTTTTTTGTATGATTCTGCTGCCGACATACGAGAGATATCTGAATATGCTATTTTGCTGTTATACATCAACCACCTCCAAAGTCTCAACATTCACATGTCACATATTCTGCATTTAAACATGTAGAAATAGAAAATTAAACACTGTGGTTTGATAAACAGCCAGCCTACAGTTTACAGAGGTACTGACCATCAACAGCTTAACCCCAGACACCATCCTCACATTGAAGCTGCAGGCTTCACACACCCTCCAACACTCAACTAAACCCAGGAGTTTCCTGAATGGGGGTTTACAAGTGGTTAGCTAGGAAGGTAACAAAACACAACATGTAAAATATTAAACTATGGAGTTGCTGGGAGGCACAGTTCAAGGCTGACCAGCTTCGTCCCTGTGCAAAATTCAGTCAAACTAGACTGTCCACTGAGTAATAGACAGTTACTTGGATTAATGAATGTAATGAAATCACTGAATTTCAACTCACTTTCTTCCTTAAAAAAACAAAAAATTAATCACATTACTGTATCTCACGACTAATTATATGCCTTTTTCATAGCAGACATTTTGACCTCTCATATTAACAAAAGCACAGGTGATAATATTAACAAAGGCTGTGCTGTATCCAAGTGTTCAAGTTAGTTGTGACAGTGGGTCAACACAAACAATACCAGGTCCCTGAAAATGAGGCAGCCATCATTAATTTTCCTTCTTTTCTACTGTGACATGTCAAAATGTCTTCTGTGAAAAAGGAAGGCTTATCAATGATTAGTTAGCCAGAAAACTAGCCACAGCACATAAGGAACTATAGATGGGTGACAATTTAAAGGAAAAACAACATTAAGTGTTTTAGTAAGATGTTGGGCCACCACAAACTGCCAGAACAGCTTCAGTGTGCCTTAGATTTGATTCTACAAGTCTCTGAACTCTACCAGAGGGATGGAAAGCCATTCTTCCAAAAGATATTCCTTTATTTGCTGTGTTCATGGTGGTGGTGGAGACTGTTGTTTAACACATCGGCCCAAAATCTCCCATAGATGTTCAACTGGAGATATGGATGGGAATATTGCCAACCTGATTCTCCACTCATTTCTCACGTTTTTCCTTTAATGTGTCACCTGCCTGTATGTAGTTACTAGGAGGTGCAACTCTTTTAGTATAAACTAGCCACCTCCCTCCACCTCCAACCCTGTGTAGCGTTAATACATCCCAGGACCAGTCTATTTACACACAGATAAAATTCAACTCCATCCAACCCCTGATACAACCCTGCCTCCTACAACTAAACTGTGGCAGCTAATATGTTTTTAGGAAATGTAATCGCTGGCTGGCTCATGTTCAGAGGCAACATATTTTCTGAATGAGTGAAGCGCTACATTTATTTACAGCAGCTGAGTTGCTAGGAGGTGGTGGGGGTGGATTGCGGCTGTACGAAGCATATGACTGCCACACCAGAGACCGAGGCTCACACCCAATGTCCTGTCTGTGGTTAGATTTAGGCAAAAAAAGCACCTGTGCCTAAATGTAGCCATAAAAAGTGTAATAATGCTGTAGTCACAGCAAATGGATATTGTGCAATAACGATTATTATGGCGATTTTCAAATTGTAATCCTTTACACTACAACTAACACAGCAACATGTTACAAAGTATTGTCTTAATGTTTAACACTGCTGTCCACCCCCACACGTTTTTCTATCTCATTAGAGCTCGCTACAGACTCTGCTTGATGCACATCTCCCCAACTCTCCTGTTTGAAGGCGGGACACCTTAGCACCTCAGCACAAGTAACAGAAAATGTGTGTGGGGTGTGTGGGTGGTATGTATCATCATCTGATATTGTCATTATTTCCTCCTCAACAATTACACTGACTGAAGTAAGAAGAAGAATAGAAGAATTTATCCCCTTGATTGCCAACTACTAAGCGAACTGTGATGCAAATCAAGCATTTACTAACTCTTTGTATTTGAATTTAGAAAACACTGTAGCCTTATAAATCTGCTAACCAATCCTAGTTTTTATGTTGTCTTGTAATATGTTGTTATGGCCACTGTACAGGCATGATAAGAAGCTTCATTAACAGTGTAGTAAAAATACATGCAACCTAAGGGTTCACTAGTGAAAGCCGCACACACAATGCATTCTGGTACACGCAGGCACTGCAGAACAGGCCCTTTGAGCAGGAGCAAAACTTGTCAAGATGAATGTCACTAATAGTCTTAATGGACTCCTAATGGACATCGACAAGATAAACTCAGCTCCAGTTATGTGATTTTCAGAATGTTTAAAAGAACTGCAGATTCAAAAGCATATTTATTAACATTCAAGTGGGCCAGGTAAAAGATTATTTAGAAGGTGGTAATGACTGTAGTGAATGAGCCTCTCAGATAGCCTCTTATACTCTAAATACTGCAAAAAATAATACTGTTCTAACTGTATACTAACTTAACCATCAATAATATAACTCATGATTGAAATTCAATATGAAAGCATCAGTTACTTGTAAAAACAAAACAAAACAAAAAAAATCAAGGTACCAAATACAGTCCTATCAACATTACACATTAAATATCAAATCAATCTCTCTTACTGTGTTGTTTCCGTTGCCATTTAAATGTAAGCCACTGTCAAAGAGGGGAGAGGATACTCTGCTGTGATCCGTGGACGGCCCAGGAGAACCTGAGATAGAAGGAAGGAGAATCACTGTTAAACATTTAATCCAACTTCACGTTGTCTCAATTATTATTCTATTCTTTCAGAAACAAAGAAAATAAGTCAAGAGTTTCACCTGAACCTCACACCCCATGGTTCAACTGATAGTGTTAAATTTTAAGGTTTATTATCGACTTTATTCTGCTGCCCTGCCTTTAAGCTATGCAGCGTAGATCACAGACAGCATCCAAAAGAGACAAATGCGGCTCTTTGATATGATATTAGCTTGGCGTTCAAGGGCCTGCTTTTTGATTCGGTCACACTCAGTAAAGTATGGCAAATGGCTCCTGGCCTCGCCTGCTTGTCATCTGTGCCACTGTAAAAACAAAAGGACTGCTTTGGAAAGAATACAACTTGAACCTTTTCTTTCTCAGGCAACAAAACACGATTCACGGGCCAAACGCCCTACAGCAGAACCTGAGCATCTCTGCACTGACACCTCCCTATGAATGTTAACTTCCCCACAAAATATGAGGGCTAGATTTCTCACAGCTCTCACTTTTTCATTTGGGAGAATGTGGTGGTTTATCAGCTGATCTATAAATATTCATGAAGATCTATTAGTATTAATTATTTTCCTACATCTGTGTGCTCTTCATAATTAGGTAAATTGTATAAAATGATCATTATGTTTGCTGGTAGTGACTGAAGTCATTTGTATTACAGGGTGTTCATTCATTTTTTGCTTACAGCTAATTCATAAGACAACAGTTATTGGTGGCTCTGCAGTCTGGATGTTTGTATCTAACACACTGTGACTGTGAACATCTGAAGCCCCAGATGTAACACTAAGTTCCCATGTGTTACAGACTGTGATGATGCTCCCACATTTGTGTTGGTTATGTTGACTATACATGTGCAAAGGGTTTAAAGGAACAGTCTGACGTTTTGAGCAATATGCTGTCAGTTAAATATGATGCTAAAGCTGGGCAGGTAACACCTAGTGAGTGGACATTGAATTAAGTTTTTTTTGGTCAAGTACCTGTTAAATGAAGAGATCACACTATACTTTAAGGCCCTGAAAACCAGTTTCTCTGTGAGCCTCAGTGAGAAGCTGAGAAATGTACATTGGGTTGTACATATGCACATTTTCTGCCACAGTTGGGCTACATAAGAAAAAGGTGAGGTCACATACCTTGGAGCATGATTCAGAATTTAGCAATATTTGAAAATAAATCTGATGACAGTCAGTAGGTTGTTTACTTATGCGCAGGCCTCTGTCAATCAAACAAGGCTGCAACTAGTGATTATTTTCAGAATCTAATAATCAGTTATTTGTTTCAATCAGTTAATGATTTGGCTTAAAAAACATCAACAAAAAGTGAAAAATTCTCATCACATTTTCTTTGAACCCAAGGTAATTCCATCATGTCTTGTTTTGTCAAGCCAACAGTCCAAAACACCAAACTATTCAGTTAAAAAATATCACTAGTTATAAATAACAATTGGAGATATGCTTTTTTCAAACTTTGTTGCATATTTATTCATGAATATTTCAGGGTAAAGAGAAACTATTAACATTTAAAACTAAGTTTACAGGTTACAACTTTCCAAAATGTACCATTTTTGTGTTTAGCACTGCTTCAGTTTCTCCCCTCCCTCACCTGTAAACCTCATTTCTCACCTTTTACTGGCTCCACATGAATGATTTTAGTGTCTCTGTCTTCATCTTTTCAAGCTGCTGAAGCTAAGTACAGGGGTATGGGGCTACAGCTCTGGCTGTTGCTGACATTACTGCTCACCTCAGGCCACTGAGCATGACAATTTATTACTTTGAAATAAATGCTCATCTACTGAACAGCTTTAAAGCATTAAGTTGAGCAAAAAGGCAATCTCCTAGAAATATTTTTTTATTTATATAGTTTTAGAAACAGTTTACAGCTAAAAATGCTCAGTGAAATGAAGTTTATCGAGAGCTTACATGGCATCAAAACGACTCGACTTTTACCTAGAGGCAGTTTTAGAAATGATGGAACTTCTCGCAGGTAGCGAACGGTGATGGTGACCTCATCTCCTGCGGTTCGCAAGAGGTGAACCTGACAGGAGAGGGAGAGAGGGAGAGAGAGGCTGAGATAGAGACAGATAAGCGAGAGAGAGAGATTGTGAGTGATGCCGTGAGATAAAATTTAATCTCATATAAATGAAACAAGCCACATTCATGTCAAGCTGTACACAGCCTGAGCAAACAAAATGTAACAGGAGATGAGTGAAGAATATCTAATCATAAGTTAAAGCCTGACTGAAGTGGCTTCGCTGAAATCATCAAAGGCGGAACTTGAAGGCCAGCGTCTCTCTCATGACAGGCGGCGGCAAAGTGACAGCTGACAACACAAAGTCATTACGCTCGGACACAAAATATGTCCTCAAATATGTCAAGTAGGCAATTTGAGTAAAGGTGGGTGTAAAGGAAGAAATATTAAATGCATTTTCCACGCATTTTGGAGGAGAGAGAAAATCAAAGAGGAAATGAGAGGTAACCTCTAACATGTAAGGTCATTTCTGAATCCCCCTAAATGCACATCTGCTCTCAGCTTCTTTGCTACACTCTCCAACAATGTGCGGTAGCCCCTTGTCACTTTCGCCTGAGCATCTGTCAGTGCTGAGAGTGTGACAGCCTGCCATTAAAAGCTCTGGATTTTGTTCTGAAGAGAAACTGCTCATTATGTGTTTTGACGCTCTGGAGGTGAATATAGTGAACAGCTGGTTGGGGCTGCACGAGGAGACAGAGATGATAGACATGGGAGGAGTGTGTGTGTGTGTGTGTGTGTGTGTGGGAGAGGGGAGATGGTGGCAGAGATAAAGGTAATATTTAACAAAGCGAGAAGCTAAATTGGAGAGATGAATTGAGCAAGGAAAAAAAAAGCTTAGGTCTGTGTGTAAAAAGTCTGCTAAATATTAGCACCCTCAATTTCTGTGGAGCTTCTGATACTGATCTGCTCCTTTTCAATCTTTTCAATTTGTCGCAGTGTAAACCAAAAGAAAAACAGCCTCCTGCCAAGATGACAGCTAAGATTGTTGAGGCGCACCTCTGTGTTGATAACCACTGGGATTTGTTGTTAAACCTGGGAGAAGGATGGAACAGCAATGGATGGATGGAGCAGGATATTGCCTTTTATTAGAGATATACTCACAACTTCCTCATGGGTACAGTGCTCTACATTTATGCCATTGACCTAAAGAAACCAACAGAGAAAGGGGAAAATCAAATGAGCAAATATACAGAGGAGAATGTGTTTAATTTAGCAACTCTGTGCTAATTTGCTGCAGAGGTAGGGCCAGAGGCTTAGCCACAGGTGGCCTACTTGGGACATGATTGGCCCCCCTACCAGAGTCAGAGGGTGATAGGGAGTTGGCTTGTTAGTATCCTGGATGGATTACTGAAGGGGTGCAGGCCCAGGTTCCCTGGAGTGAACCTGTGTTAACCTAATTGTTATAATTTCTTGACGGAAAGCTGATGATCAAACAACCACAAAAAGACAAATGACCAAAAACAGATGCAAAACAACCACAAAGGGACACAAAGACATGCAACATAATAATAAGAAATAATAATAATATCTTTAATTTATATAGTGCCTTTCACAAGACCCAAGGACGCTTTATAAAGGCAATGTCCAAACAAATCAAAACAAAATAAGACTAACTGCCAAAGGCCTGGGTGAATAAGTGACTTTTCAGAGAAGACTTAAAAGTGACCAAAGATCTAGCATGGCAAATCTCCACTGGGAGAGAGTTCCAGAGGGTGGGGGCTGCCACACTGAAGGCTCTCCAGTGTAGGTGAGTGAGGGTGGGGGTGATGTGCTGCCAAGGCTTAGTGCGGGTTAGAACCCTGGCAGCTGAGTTTTGAACGTACTGGAGCCTGTCGAGGGCTTTCTTGGGGACCCCACACAGGATTACATTACAGTAGTCCAACCAGGAGGTGATGAAGGCATGAATGAGGGTCTCAGCCACAGAGTCGGAATGTGAGGGACGGAGTTGGGAAATATTTATCAGGTGATGGAAGGCAGATTTGGTGACGGATTTAATGTGTGACTCAAAGGACAGGGTAGAGTCAAGGATGACGCCCAGGCTATGAGCCTCTGAGGAAGGAGAAATGGAGGAGCCGTCCACATGGAGAAGAAGATCTCCAACCCTCTGGAGCAGTGCTCATAGAGCCACGACTATGAGCTCAGTTTTATTGCTGTTTAGTTTGAGAAGGTTAGTGGTCATCCACGTTTTTATTTCGAGGGTGCAGTTGATGAGGGACTGTGGAGGGAGCTGAGTGGATGGTGATGTACTGAGGTACAACTGGGTGTCGTCTGCATAGCAGTGGAACTGCAGACCATGGCAGTGGATGATTTTACCAAGGTGGAGCAACATGCCCATAAATAGACACGAAACAGCTACAAAGAGTCACAAAATGGCCAAAAACAGACAGAAAAATGACCACAAAGAGATACAAAATGCTTTCAGAGAAGCTAAACAACCAGAAAGAGATGCAAACACAATCAAAATGGTCATAAAGTGCCACATAAATGAAAACAACAAAATGACCACGGAGATGCAGAACAACCAAAAACAGATGCAAAACCACAAAGCAACGTAAAATAACCACAAAATGATGCAGGACAACCACAGAGGCCCACAACAACTACAGTAGTGGGAGGGCTTTTACATCTGTGTATCCAGGGGGCTGTTGTTTTGTAATCCATTCTGTCCTGTGCGCTATTTATACCTTAAGTACTTAAAGTTGTTTATTTGGAGTTCAAATGAAATTATTAATAATGTCAGGAATATTACTGCAGAGAAGCAGGGCTTCAAATTAGAGTCTTAACATGAGGTTTTTTTTCGCATTTTACGAGTAAAAAGTTTTATTCAAAAATGTGTAAACTGCTGCCTGCCTTCCCACTGCTTAACGTATGTAAATAGATGCAGCTTGACAATTCAAATAAGTCATATTGCAAATAAATATGAAACAGTGATGATGCAAAGGTGGAAGCAATTGCAAATCAATTCATAATATAATTCATAATAACTTCCAGTAGGAATGTTAATATTGCGTGGCTGTCCAATGAGTCTACTTGATATTCTAGATAAACAGCGCACCCAATAAACCTGCCAGACAGATTCAAATTAACTTTTTAAAAGATTAAATGAATATCATTAGTACACTTCTGGGCTTCAATGATTATAATGAACAAAGTCTATTATTTATTGGTGACCTTATGATTAATCTACCACAGCATCTATGACAATGAGATGTTTGTTAAGTTAAACTGAAATGGTGTGTTATGATTCAGTAAGAGTACATCTAGCCACAATATTATCTTTTCAAAGAGCATAGAGACATTAAAAGACTCATTTGATTAATATCATGCAGTCTGTTCCTACTTCTTCAATGAAATTACACTCTGTCAAAATAAAAGAGGGTTGAAATTAAAATGCAACAAGCTGCCACTCTTGGCTGTGACCTGAATCAACCTTGGAGCAAAGAAGTCACGAACTGATGTACCAACCTGCAACACAGCATCCCCGACGAATAGCTTCCCCGACTGATCAGCTGCAGACGTCAATTGTCAAGTGTCAGAGGTTAATGAAAACATTAGGAAATAATTGCTCATTTCATACATGGTAATGTGGTGGAAATGGCAATCAATGTCTCTGTCTGACTAATCTCGGGCAACATCCTACAGCTCAGAGAAACAACACAGGAAAGCATGAAATTTGAAACTAATCAGAATATAAACTCATCTGCAGCGGCACGGGAGGAAACAATGAAAGCTCTGTTGTGAAAAGATTTTTAAAGCTCTGAGAAAAGGGCTCTTAGCGTCCTGGGGGGATATGAAGACATGATTCTCTCCTTCCAAAAAAGGCATTAAGAGGGATGCAGGCAAAAAGACAAATTAAAGGGAAATAATTTACATGATGCTTTGATATTGAGTCCCAGCAGGACACTGAAAGGTCATCGATTCTTACAATTTAACTGACAAACATGATTAAAGTATTTTCTCTTCCATCTAACAAACAGCATGGTCACATTTAGACTTCTACACTGGCTATGGTTTAGTCTGCATAGTAATTTGTAGGCAGGCTTGCTGACCATGAATAACTGCCCTAGTGGAAATACACTCTTCAAAATGAATAATAAATGTAAAAACACATAAAACTTTATTTCTTTTTCTTTTAAAGATATCTCAATATAGTAACCCCATTGAAAAGAGCTTATTTAAAGACGTGAAGAGCCCAACCTATAAAACAAATTTAAAGTAAATAATTCAACATTTTGGCAAATAGGTTTAGTCACTTTGGACTACAGAATTGATACCAATGTGTGCATTAAGTAGAGAGGTGGTGTCAGGATGGATTTAGCTTAGCTTGGAATAAAGACATGAGCTCACCTTAAGTGGAAAAAAAACATGTATGTAAATGTACAAGAACGTAAGTGTATAAACTGTACTTCTGGGTTGTAAAGGGAGGTATGAGCTGGAAGTATTTCTTGGCAAACAATATTAAGTCTTGTCATCATGGTGAACTTGCCACGTTTAGCACCTGTGCTCACCTGCTGTATCTGGTGGAAGTAAACAAGCTGCCATTACTGCAGTGGTAGGTCTTGTAAACTTAACACAGACATATGTGAAGGAGTTTACTTTACTTTGTTGCTTTAACATAGCTTACATACAGGACATCCTGAAGAACCTGTTACACCTTCATTAAAGTGTCTTTTAAATAAAGGTTATGATCCAGAAGACTTATACTTGACATTTAATCTAGCCTAGAACCATAAACGTCTCTTAAAAAGCAAATCACCTAAACTACACTGACTGCTCTGTGATGTTAGCAACTCTTCCAACAATAAACTGTGACAGCTGCCTGCAGTATGTTGTTGTTGGCCTTCAAGCCTCCTGCTAGCCAAGGACTCTCTGTTATCCGGCTAAAATCCACTTTTACAAATTTGTGTTTCAAAACCTAAATACAATGCAAGAAAGCCTGGGTTCCAAGTTTGTTGCCAGCTGGGTTTAATTGTCCTATTGCACAAACTGTCCTTTTTACATTTCTATTCAGGCACTGATTAAACAAATGATGCTGTGTCCCCTTATTTCAAGTCTTTATGCTAAGCCAGGCTAAACACATTCTGACTCTACGCATGACACACAAATACACTTTCATTTCACTTCCCAAAATGTTGAATTATTCCATTAGAAGGATATTACATTACACTGATCCCATTTCTTGACATATTTCTCTTCGATAATGTCCAAAACTGAAATACTTCTTCAAGAAATATGAAAAACTGATGCTCTAAAAATGTTCAACATTTCATTGTGAATTTAAATGTCACCTGTAAAATATCTACCGCCTCTAAGTTCGTTACCAGTTCTACAATCAACATGATTAATGACATTTAACACTGCTTTGAAAACCATTTCCAAGTCCACATTACAGTAGTGAAATAAAATACTTTCTTACCTACTTGATCTTTGAAAATCTTTGAAATAACCACAGGCACGTTGTGCTCTGCACCTCCCTGAAAGGCGGGAGAGAAAGATGAGAATGAAGGTTACTGAGTTTCGGTTGTGAAATTTGCTGCCAAAACTGCTCTCTCAAACAGTCATCTCTGCAACCCAAAGCCTTTTCATTTCCACTTTAGTCTCTCCATAATCAAAACTTATCTGCTTACTTTGATGCTTAAGCCCAGACCGCCAGTCGCTTGTCTTCGGAGTACAACAGTTCTGTGCTTTAGAAAGTGGGAGTTTCTTATTGGCAAAAGGATATTGTGAACACTGAAACAGTATTCTGCAGTTATGCGGCATGAATTACAATGCATGTCTCAAGCCCTCGGGCGCACTTACATTTACTTGGGACTCACTTCCACTTGTACAAACCACATCCAGCTTCTGTATGGTTAATACCTCTTTGGTCAATTTCAGGCAGACATCATAGGTATTGTTGGTCTCCTCATTGTACAGCAAAGCAATTCCAGATTTTGTCTGTTGGAATTGAGAAGAGCATTGACATTTTGCCAAGCAGAGCAATTATGTACACAATGAACATTTTAATCCTCTTTTCTCAATGTGTCATTTGTGTACCCCATTTTACTGGTCTGCTTTTGGGTTAATTGGTTTTGCTTGACATTGTGAAAAAGTGAACCTTTGTGTAAGAGAAAAAGGATTGCATGCTTTGAATTTCATATCTTTACCTAACAAAAAAGGGACACACGAAAGTTCGGGCAGTTGTTAGACAATCACACAGAAATGACGGACAGAAATGAGGACAACAGCAAGTCAGATAAAAGAACACGTTCAGACGTCACACTTTACATTTTGATTATCTCTGTGTAGATGATTCCACAAATACCTGTAAACATAACACTTTCCAGCTCAATCCCACCATCAAACTGAATGCATTTTTCTCTGATCTTTTGTTGCTCAGTACCATCTACAAACACCAAATGAAACAGCCAAACCCTGCAGTAGCTCTAATGAATTAGAAACAGCCTGAACTTTTTTGTCTAGAGATTAAGTGAATGACTGCCAGTTTTTTCTACAATGCTGTGAGTCACATTTCAGATACTACAGCTCAGTGGTTCCCAATTGCTTTGTCTAACATACCCTAAACCTCTTTAAAGTGAGCTCAAATACCCCCTTACTCCATATGTGCCCTTTTGAATTGAATTTAAACTGGATATTATGGATATTATGTCCTAGCAATTATATAAAAGTCATGACAATTATGTTTTCATGCAAGACATACCGATGCTAGAACCGTCAATGCTTGGGATCTGTCTCATTTGAATTTATACTATTACCACTTGGATTGTCAGAAATTAAACATTTCAACCCTTCAGCTGTTCCTTGTAGCAATCTATTTTCACTACTTTTCACACACTCTCAGGCACAGCATGTGGTGTTCAGGTCTAACATCTTACTAAAGTTAGTGGGAAGCCTGTTCTGTGCTGCCTGCCTATCATAGCTGGTAGTTTATTGGTTTTTGACAAACATAATAAAGATGAGCCTCACCCTAGTTTGTAAATCTATTGTGTTTTTATTTACCTCCAAAACACAAATGTATTTCACCAAATCAGAATTTCTACTTTTAGTTGTGCTAACAATGTGTGAATGGCAATGTCAGGCAGTCAGTCCACCACTTTGGCCCAACATTTACTTTGAGTTGATTGCTAATTAGAATTATTGTTGTATACCTCCACCCACCAGTCCAGTTGCAGAAAAATTAGCATGGGAATTCTTAAGTTACGGCCAAAAACATGTTTTGTAAGGTCACAGTGCCCTTGACCTTTGACCACCAAAATCTAATCAGTTCATCTTTGAGTTCAAGTGAACATTTGTACCAAATTTAACCCCTTGATGCCTGAATTATTTACAATTGTATAAAAAAATTAATTATTTGTGTTTTTGCTTTCAAGCTGATGCTAAATTAAGTAGAGATTGTTAATTTGTCTATAGCACATAAAATAGATATACATTCAGGTATGATGCAAATTAGCGACAATAGACATTAATGGTAACCAACGGTAAATTTTTTATTGAAGCCACAAAATTGTTTACAATTATTTAGACTATTATTTACATTATGATTTACACTATTACTACGTAACTATAACTACTGGATGTAGGTCACACTCCAAACGGTCCTACGGTAAACCAGTGCTTACAAAAGGTTCCTAGGCACATATTTAGAATGCACAAACCGGCATTGGGGGAATGCATACGCTATCTCGGCTGCAGTCTGAATGCAAATGGTATGATGCGAATTCGCGACAATCGGCGTTAAGGGGTTAAGGAAATTCCCTCAAGACATTACTGAGATACCACATTCACAAGGATGGGATGTACGGACGTACAACACAAGAACATAATGCCTCCGGACACGGCTGTCACAGGCACAGAGGCATAAAAATGTTAGCGTCAGTTGCTGCAAACGCAAGTTCTGACAACATGGCAAGAGGAGCTCATTCATTGGTGAATAGTTTGTGGCTGTCTGTTGCTATACGAATCAACAGTGTGTACAACAAAAACTCCAGGACATTAGTTGTGTCATGTCTATGCATTTTAAGCTTTTCATTTAACATCATTTTGGGCAAAGGGGGAGGGTGAGGTATTAGTACACAAATGATGTGACATGAAATGACATGCTTAAAGCAAAATTGCATAGGTAGAGTTAAATGTCCTTGCCCTTGAACACGGCCACAACCATAGCTCCCTACTAAACATCAGCATGTTGGCATTGTCACTGTGAGCATATTAGCATGTTGACATTAGCAACACACGCCCCCTAGTTGGATATAGGTTATAATTACTTGCCAAACTGGCCCTTTCTGGTTTAACCTGATGGAGGTGCATGTAAATTAAAGGTCAACAGGCTCTACATTCAATGAAGCCCAACATTTTATTCAAACCTTTAAAAAAGTGGCTCCAGTCTAGAAATTTTTGAAAATATCAAAACACAACGGTGAGATCCAGAATTTCCTCAAGTTTTGACATGATCCCATCTGTGATGTCTAATATATCACATGGACAAACAATTAAGTCCCCCACCCAAACCCCTCCCCTCTTATATTGGTCTGTGTTTGACAGTGCTGTATTGAAGTGGTGAGTATTATTATTGTGAGCTTCATCAAAGTCCAGCCACAAGAGTCAATAAGATTGATTGATGATCTGACATATAAACAAATGAAAGGACAACAGCCCATATTTGATGGAAAAACTTGAAATGAAGTGACTTGACAGAAGTTAAAAAAGGGGGAAAAAAAACAGCTTAATATGCAAGGAGTGGACCAAATGACTGCAACACAAACAGTGCAGTCCAATATACCACCACAAGCAATGGCTTCAAAAGGTTACACTAGAGTAGAATCAGCATGTTTTTGACACAGCCTCACCAGAAATTAAGCATTACAAGCTTCACAGAGATGTGATTTATTGCAATATGTCTCGTTTGTATTTCAGTTATTGTGTCCACCCCCTCTTTCATTTGATACTGTAGCAAGTTTAACCCACTAGGTTTCCCTTTTGGCTGAAGTATTATCAAGTACCTCCTACAACACTGTTGATAGTAAGTAGTGCACCATGAGTACCTTACAATTTTAACCCTTTTAACAATGCTTTACACCAAGCATTTCCATAACGTTTCAACATATTAAAAAAAATGTGGAAAAAGTCAATGAAGACTTAATGTTCCTTGGCTTAAATATCACTGTTGCTGTATTACACATTGTAGAAACCCTTACTCTCCTCCCACAAGGGCAACTTATTTTTATTGTGTAGAAGTGAATACTGAAGGTTATTTCATTATCATTACATATTTAGCATTTAGGTAAAAGACATTTGTTGTACTGTATGCATTGACCCCAAAGTCCAGTTTTGTTTGATTACTCTGAGGCCCTGCATGACAATACCATAATTATTCATTTTACATTACTGATTATTTGAAGACACACAGGGACAGAAGATCATTACATCACAAGGAAAAGGGAATAGTCACAATTGAAAACATCTCAGTATTCAATACTCAATATTAAAAATATACTCAAGGCAGTGATCAGTATGAGGAGAACAGAAATACAAATGTTAGTGGTTTGTCCTGCTGTTGTTTTGCAGACAATAGGTTTCAGTAGAATAGCAGAGGGTTGACCTTTTCATAGATAATGCACTCTTCAGTGGTCAGAGTGGGTGAAAAAGTGACAATCAGTATGAGAGCCAGGTCAACCAATTCTCTTTTTAGAGACTTTGGAATGAAGGTTGTGCTCTGTTCCCACCAAAGGTGACAAAGTGTAAATTAAAGCTTTGTTGAAATAGAAGACACAAAAACAAGTGGAAAATTTTGATGGCAGCATAAGTCAGTCTCAATGACTGCCTGTGACAGAGGAAACCAGTTTCACCTCACATTACTCTCGGCATTGTCACTGCCCAATATCTTAGGCAACTCCTATGTAGCTGTAGAGTCTATTTAATACTAAATAATAACGTAGTAAAATACACAGTAACTGAACTGTCAGGCCATGGCAAGATAAATGTCTTTGGTCTGGTCAACAATAGATCACATATGACATTCATTCATACATGAGTAAACAATCACACAGCCATAACCTTTCCATAATTCTGTTGAGGAGGTTGACTGCATCAGGGACAAAAGACACATTTTATTTGGCTACTGACATTTGGTAGCAACAGCTACAAAGAGAATGAGAAACTAGTTTATTTGTGCACTTCACATCAAAAACAGGAACAGTTGGTAACAAACTGACAAACTTTTGACTAACTCAACACAACTCAACTTTACAAATTTACAATTTGGTAACAACTGAGGGTCAGGATTCAAATCACACAATGCTAAGGTTACAGGACTACCATATTACCACCATGACCCACCATGACCCATGAAAAACAGACCGCTAATGCTAGTTAGACCCCTGCTTTCAGAGCTAATGCAAGAGAAACATAGCAGGTGTTAACTTAAGCCATTTTCATATTAGGTACGATTGCTTTGCACTGTGCCTGACTACAACTGCTCCCCCTATCCACTACCCCACCGGTCAGCTTTCACATTAGTATTCTTGTTCTGTACCCAAATATATTTGTGCACATCTACACAGTCCAATACAGAAGGTGGCTGTATCAGAGTGTATACACCTAGTTGGTTTGGTCAGCCAATAAACACACGGAAGAAGAAGAGAACACCACACTACACATCCTAAAGAGCAGTCCACTTCTGTGTTTTGGTACAGTTGTTTTCACACCTGATGCAAACCATACCTGAAAACACATGAACTGTATCTGAGACCATCTTTTAAAGTGGTAAAGTGTGACCAGGTGCAGTACACAGTGTTCACACTAATCAAACAAACTGGACTTTGGGGTCAAGTGTACTCTGGATGGTGAAAGCCACCTTTAAACATAAAATAATGTCCAGTGGGAATCAGTGTTTTAGTTAGCAAGTCAGGCTAACTAGCTTCTTGTTTCCAAGAGGAATACAAACTTCAACTAACAACACAATGGATCCTCCAAGATTTTGACTGTTGTAAAGAGACAGATGCTTTACATCGCAAACAGTCATAGCCAAATTGAGAAAATATACAGCATATACTACAGTTAGTAGTACACCAGCAAAGCAGATTATCAGATGTCAGTCACCACTGCTATAAAAAACTTCCACCAAAAGGCATAAAAGTTCCGCAAAAAAATCATATATAATAATTATCTATCTATATATATATATATATATATATATATATATATATATGATATATATAATTCAAATTTCAGCCTGGGGGTAATCGTTCCTGAACCGATGCTTGCTTTGGTGCTATAATAATGATGTGAATTCTGACATCTGAATGAAAACATCACTTAGCTCAATGAATGACTTACAATATGGGATTGACAGGCAGATCTTAAGGGGGATTCCCTATTTAGGGACCTAAAACAATTTCTGGTTGGGTTTTAGTTTGATTTTAATGCAATAGTGGGTGGTTTGGAATTCTATAGTGAACATGGATTAGTTTCATATTTTCAATTAGTGACGGGGCCCTCAAGAAAGAAATCCAGTGGCGTGGGAAAATGTGTGGGAAGTGGGAACTGATGTCCCCAAATAAAGTAGCAGCTCTTGGGCTTATCATTTATCAGCCAGTGCGTCTGTCAGCTCGCTCATGTGTGACTGTGTGCAGGCATGTGGGACCATAAAGCATATTCTAGTAACTATGCTGCCATCTTGCAACCTCATCTCATTTGTATAGACTGAAAACAATAGAGGGGATAAAAGCAGCCTTGTGGGACACCTGTACACAAAACAGCCTCGTTAGACACCACACGCTGGTTGCATATTCTCTTTAGGCAGTCTGTCAGAAAGTCTTTAATCCAGTGGGAAAAAAACACCTTCAACATTCATATCACACAGCCACTGCAGAAGCACATGTATTTGCGATATATTTAAAGCTGAATTGAGTTAAAATCTTGTGACAGCATATCACATTCATCGCGCTGACTGTGGTCAAACGGTGTCCTCTGTTCCCTTTAAAACCGTACAGCCAAACTATGGGGGTTGGGGGGGACACAACCTAATGCAATCCAGTACAAAGGCCCTGCAATATATCCTGTCGTTGTGAAGCTTACAATGTCCAGTTTTTGTGGCTCTGGTGTCCGTAGCTGGTAGGTTTTGATTCAAGTCTGTGGCAATCTTTGAAGCTGTATTTGTCCGTAATATATGGATGAATCATGTCCTCTAAATACTGATAAGCTTTTGATAAAAAGAAGAAAAAGGTGTGTGTGATTAAGTGACCTCTGACTGATGAATGTTTTCAACGGCAGCCTAGCATTGAAAACTGAAAAAACATTTTATCTCCTCTGTTGAATCTCAGGGTGAGGAGAATCACATTAAGACTTCACAGGTTCACTTGGTTCTTAAGATCCTATCCAGAACACAATTCAGGCGAGGTTCAAATTATACTCAGTTCGGACCAAGGATGAAGTTTTGACAGAATTTCATCAAATATGAATTGAGTTCAAAATCGTTTTATCCAATCTGAATCCTTTTGAATTCCTCTGAATCTTTTTAGGTTGTTTGTTTGATAGAGATTCTGTTGTGCTGGAAGGACACAGGGCTTTAACCACATATACTGTCACTGCTTTGATATTCATTAACCATGTCCTGACTCATTTTTTCTTATGCTGCAGGTTAAAACATAATTTCTTCCTCACTGGGGGGGGCTGTGCTAAAGCTGAATAAATAAAAATAACACACTGGAAATTATATTAATTCTACTGTAACATTCAGCAAATATCAACTAAATAAATAGCTAATTTTTCTGTGAAATTAATAACAATAATAATAATAATAATAATAATATGGTGCAAAACTGATGGAAGCCTAAGGCGGAGCAGTCGTCCTTTTCCAGTTATCAAAAACTTGCTTTACCTTGATGGATGGTAGATAAAATATTTAGGCAGATATGTCATTCCACTGTGTACCCTCCCGAAAATACAGTATTTGCAGTTTTTTCTTTGACTTCTCTTATGTGTTTCCATTTTTGAATGTTTAAGTTGAGGCTGACCGTGTTCAGTCTTGTAAACAACTATGCTGCTAAGTTAGCACATCTTTGTATACACTGTGATGACCCCTGGGGCCCTCTTGGGGTATCTCTGCAGGTAGTTGATTAGTGTGATCTGGAACACCTATGGCGCCCACCGTGTTCTAGGTTACGTAAGTCCTGGCTGCAGTCTAACCACTCTCTCATTCTCTCTCTGCACCCCACATCCTGGTTATTTTGCCTAAGTTTATCTTTATGTTTTGTTTTGCACCCACATCCTTCACTCATGCACACCATATACATCTGACTTTGCTGATTTCCACACCCCATGTTGTAAATATTCAAGTTGGCACATTAGTTTAATTTGGTTTAATAATTTTTTGTTAACTGTTATCCATCGTGTGTCTCACTTGAGCCAGGTCATAACATACATCATCAGTTTTTTGTTCTTTGTAGATGCCTGTGACAGTGACAGAAGATTGTGATCATGATTGAAAGACTCAAAAAAGGAATTTGTTGGCAATCGAGGTTAACAAACTTGGATGTATTAACTTAGAATGCAGTATATAATGGGAACAGATACAGAACCATCTCTAGTCCAGACTAATCAATTCTGGTTGAGTCCTGACAGACTGCAGAGAGTCTCAGTTCTGTGTGTCAATATGTCTAATACCTGCGTGAATTCATGATCAGCTCTGATCAGGTGGTGCCTCATGAACACGACAGGAGAAAAATTGTCTTTGAGTTTTCTGTTAGGTTCTGGGAAAAAAATGTGTTGTCACGCTTTTTGACCATGGTGCACCAGGTTAGTTTTTCACAGGCTTTATTTTAGATTCAGTCAAAACATGTGAAGACACCTATGTCACATTCCCACTAAGTGAGAGACAGTTGGGTAAGGAAGTCCATAGAAGTTTTCAAAAGTTCAGCTAGCGTCAGAATTTTACAACCAAATCAATTTGACGGTGGTAAGGAAAAACCTGCCACACTGCCTACATAAATTAAGATGTACAGAATGTTATAAAAGAGTTTGATTTGTAAGGTCACTCAATCCCCAGCAGTACAGAGAGGAGTCTATGTAAAATGTTGAAGGATAATCAAAGCAACACTTTTATAAAGTTGTCTGTATCCATTATACATAGTGAAAGTACGAATTGTGCCAGAGGGTAAACATGTATAGTTAATTAGTTTATTTGGGGGGGTGTCCTCACACACAGTAGGTGAGCAAGCTCAAACAGAGATCTCAACATCAGTCAGACACATTGCATAAGGTCTCACAGAAAAGATTTTCAAAGAATATCTTAACTTATTAAATGCAAAATAAATAAATAACAATCCTGATATTCGCATATAATTTGGAGGCATTCATCTAATTCTTAAGGCCTTCTAAAGGTTTTGTTTGTACTTCTGTTTTCTGAAGTATAATAAGACTAATAAATCTCAACAGGGGTTTGTTGAATGAGCTAAAGAACAGACAGAACTCACACCCCCTGTGGAGATTTCCAAACTCACAAAGACAGAAGAAGGTCGAGGTTTTGTTGATGTCCTTGTGTACATGGTTCACACTCTCAGTCCTCCATGAACTGGAGTGCAATTCGACCTGACAGTTCGTGATTAGACAGATTGGTCACACTTGCTTAAGGAGTGCTCATGAACAAGTCACCAGTGGAGATCACATTGGTGGTGTGCTTGAGGAGGAGAGTGTGTGTCTTGTTGATATGGTCCAGTCCAAAGGACCAAAATTTGGTTTGACCAAAAGAGGTGGTCTTGGTCTGGGTCAAACTGTACTGTGGTGGGGTTTGTTTACAGTGTAAAAACACTTATTTTGGATGGTTTGGACTTTTGAAGTGATTACAGGAAGTTGAGGCAGGCTCAGCCATAGAATATGATAGAAGGTAAAAAAATAATTGGAAGAGAATGAGCTGCGGTAGCACATGGGGAGAGGAGGAGACCAAATATTTAACTATAATTTGGTCTAACAACGAAATCAAAAATCAATTTGGAAAAAACGCAGAAATGCCGAAAGCTATTTTCTGAGAGGATGAGTTGTACTGACAGCACACCAACGTCAGACGCACACCCATCTACAAAGCAATCAATGTTAAATTTAGGGAGACGCAGCACACGTAAGTGATGACAACAGGACATAGACATGCAGTTTTCTGGTGAGCTTGCAAAACTGCAGTGTGAAACCTAAACCATTGAGCATCAACAGACCAAATCTGTATAATATAACAAAAACATGGACCTTGGTTCAGACCTTGGTCCCAACTTTCAGGTGTGTAAACATACATAAATAACACATGAAACTGAACTTCCTAAGCCTTTTTCTCTTTATTATACACTTAAAGTTTTTCAAACATCTTCCAGCACAACAATTGGGTGTGCCCACAAAGATCAAAAGCATAAGTGTACAACAAATCTGAGCTTTCAACACATGCCTGTTCCACTCATAATACCGTGGACATAGACATGAAGCCATCAAATGCACAACATGGACAATGAGGTCAAATGAATTGTAAAAAGAAAAAATGAGTGAGCAACAGTGAGCTGAAGAGCTGCAAATGACAAGCACTTACAGAAATTTCACCAGGCAACTAACACCACAGGACACTAGGCACCATGTTCTCATCATGGGCTCTGATTACAGCTGCTTGTGGTCAGTGAAGGCTCAGTGATTCCCAGCATAAAAAGGGTGAAAAAAAAAAAGCATAAAGCTATTCTGCCCCCAGAGCAAACAAACTCTGGATTCTCACTCAGTTTCAATATTGTAACTTTTAATGAAAACCAACAGCAGTGTTCTTGAGCAGAGAAAGGCGTAGGGCAATGAAGAGTTGTGAGTTTGCTGGGACCATTGTTGATAATGACTTCTCGAACTGGTAGCCTGCTTGGAATAATAATTAACACAGTCTACTGGCTTCCACACTGTAATTTACACTGTGTACAGCTGACCAGATCTCACAGGATATCTATAGTGTATTTGCTTTAAGCACAAAACAGAGAGGGGAGTGCTGCTCTGCTACCAACAATATTTTTACAACAGGAAGCAACAAGGAAACAAGGTTCAAGAGAAATGTCATGGTTTTTAGAAACCTCTAAATTGTGTGAGACAGCAGCTGCAAACTGTCTCGACCATCATCTCAACTGTTTATAGTGACTGTACCAAGGTACCACAGTTGTGGCTCCAATGGGAGGGGGTAAAGTACACTTTTCAGCATTGAAAGAAGTGAATCAGAGAGAGATCTTACTTGGCTTGGCACAGCTGAAGTGGAGAAAAACATTGTATATGCTCAGTGGATCATGAGCGCCAGGATGCTTTTTTTCCCCTAGGTGGAAATTGCTGTTAAGAGTCATTCTTATCGACTATTTCAGTAAGTGCCACATTCCAAGTTCACTGGAAATGAAGCACTGCTGTCAGGACCACAGCACCGTACGAGTGCACTAAGGTTCAGCCCACAGTACATTTTCCCTGTAGAGTGAAAGTATTTCCAGTTGAAACATACAGACACTTTTACTGGGTCCTACTCCATTACCTAATCTTGAGGCCTGTCTTAAAGTAAGAGGGCTGGGGTTTGCAGCATTTTATCAAATCCAAATGCCTTATAAAATATAATTAGGAATTTTCCTCTTTCGCAGGTAACTAAAGTTGTAAATAACTAAATTTAAAAGATTCAATTTAGATCTGTAATCAACTTTTGTTGTTTGAGAAGGCAGAAGCAGTTTTTAGTGGCAGGCTAATTAAAGTTAAATCTGTAGCTGCAATCTATAAATTAGAGAAGCAGCAGAAAATTTGAAAAGTTGATTAGATCTGACACATTGAAGTAACAGGTGTAGCCTTATTACTTTGCACACTGTATAGTTTACCAAGCACTTGCTCCGAATACTTGAGATACCAGTGCACAACTATTCAGCTGATAATCTAAAAATATTGATGTATAAGTTTAACTTCAAGATTCCCTCTAAAGCTGTCATGACATGATCAGAAACCACCTTCATTTCTTTCTTCTCAAAAATTAAAGGAAAAATATGATGACATTGTCCCCATCCATAGGGCATGAGCGGTCACTGAATGGTTTGATGAGTATGAAAATTATGTCAATCATATGCTATGGCCTTTGCAATGACCAGATCTCAACCCAACTGAACACCTATGGGGGATTTTGGACCAACAAGACAGTAGTCTCCACCAACATCATCAGAACACAGAAGGGCAGGGATATCTTTTGCTCTAAATTTGTCACCAACCTGTATATGTCATGTAAGTGAGCAATGCGGGCTGGGCAGCTAGAAAGTATTAATGTATTCATTCATTGCCACTCTGTTGGTCTTGCTGAAAAGTATTTTTCACTGACTGAAAATAAAACTTGGCCACAGATCCTTTATCTGTGGCCACGTTTTATTTAATTTATTTAAAAATTAGTCATTTGCTACAGCTGATTTAATCTACATAAGTTTGCCATTTTTACAATTTAAAGTGAGAGTCAGCACCAGCTAAAAATGAGAATGACATTACTTGAATGTTAAAATTGCTCTTAACAATAGAGATTTGTTTGTATAGGAATTTAACATATCTGACCAGAAACTAGACCAAAAAGAGTTTTGTGGTAAGAAACTACTTGTAATATTCAACTTAGTGTTCCTATAGTCTCTGAAATATAGACATTTTTGCCCTGGGCCCCCCCAAGTGAGTTTATCTGGCCATATGTCTAACCAATCAACATCAATAATGACTGTTCTGGATGACACATAAAGTCATGCATGTAAGCCTCCCTGAAAAGTATTTTCACTTGTGCAATTGCTTCTAGATATAATTCAAAATAGCTGTGCCATTTTACTAATGTGCTGATTAGGATGTAGGTTATTTCCCTTTGCTACAGACCAATCAGGGTGTCTGAATTGTAGAATGGTGCACTGTACACTAACAAGTAAGGCGTTCTCTGGCACAGGACATTGGTTTATACTGTATATTTGTAATTGTTTGATTTCAGAGGGCCTGGAAACACTTTAAAACTGCAAAATAAACTCATTTCAAAAGTCAGTGGGAGCAAAATGAATCTTTGAGGGGATGGAGAGTCGGACATTGAAAATAAAGAAAGCTACCATAGCTTATTTGCACCATCCACTTTTATTTAACTTTCTCTGTTTAAGTACAAACTGCTTCACAAAAGGTGGTTTACCTTAGGCAGCGGTCGATGGTACAAATAGGTCTAATAAACTGTGTGAACTTATTGGCCAATTAGTGACCTAGCTAAGCTAAAAAGCTAACAGTGAGTTAGAAAGTTCATTAGCTGAGAGTGTTTTATTTTCCTTCTTTAATAATGAATGAAACTGTGTGAAATGGTAAACAGAGCAAAAGAGAGAAAACAGAAGGTCTATAGCTATTGAGACCGACTAAAGCTAAAGGTTTGCTCAGCAGCTACAGCAGGTTGCCAACCAGCCCTGCGGCTAACTCACCAAGCTTCTGGACCAATTTCAGGTGAACCAGCAAATGTCACTTTATAGTGTGACTGTGCTTTAGTCTGCACGATTGTATTGATTTATAGAAAAAAGTAATAGAAAGCTAAAGTGAAAACCTAATTGAAAATCCCATTGACATTCTTAATTTGTAAATCCACCATTGGAAAGGGTGGTATGTTTTTTTTTTTAAAATAGTTGTTTAATCAATATTCATGTTTTAGGTTCCTTTAATGGACATTATTACCCATAAGCTGTAGATGTTCATGGGCTAAACATTTGAAGAGGCAAGTCCATGAGCGAATCGTGGAGTTTCGGTTCGCTTTGAAAGAGAGCATTGGTGATTGAAACAAAGTTATAATGATGTAAGTGCCCACACTGCCATGTTTGTGGGAGCTATAATTGTTGTTACTTTGTTAAAATGACAGGTTTCAATTTCTTTTAACAGCTGCTGCAGTGGAGCTGATTTGTCTTCAAATGTGGACAGTAAACCCAAGGAACATGCTTCATTTTTTCAGAAAGACATAAAGAAATGCTAAAGAAGCTAGTGAAAGAGAGAGCCCAGATGAGACGTCATGAATTCGGTTCTCTATAACATACGCTACTTTAATAAACCATGGTTCGCCCGCATATATTAATAGTTCCAACAATTTCTGCCACCTCGATCTCTTATGTCTGATATGGAGATAGATGACATTTTAGCTCAGTTTAGCTGCAGTGGAAGAAAACTTTCCAGACACTGATAACCTTGAAAAGCACCACAACTGTCAAGCAACACACATACAGGGGTGTACTAGTGATACACAGACGTCGCCGGCAGCCAGAGCTCAGTGCAACACACTCCAGATGCACACGTTTTTCTCAAACATCTCACCAAACCTGTTACATTCCAGTTAATATGCAAAGAAAAATTCTCCCCTTAATCCAGTTATAGCCATCCCCAGTGAATCACCCTTTAGTTCCATCAGTTCAGTTTAACATTAACAAACCCCTCACCACGGATTCTGTACAGTTTCAGCCATGATTCATGAGTTTTGATCAGTGGGACTGTCTCTGGACCAAAGCCACACATCACTCCCAATTTTCTCTCTGTGGCAACAGGCCAGACTACAATAAAACCACATCCATCTGAACCTAGAGGTAGTTAATGAGGATGAAATATTGACAGGGCTGAAAAATCAAACCAACGCCCACACCCCGAACAATCTAAATGATTGAACTATATACTCCAACAAGAAAAATTAACAACTGCGCCAATTAATAACTCATAGTTTTAGAAACTGATGGTCTCATTATGATCAACTAGTAAGCTTGGAGTCAAGACATTTGGATAAAGCCTCAACATCACTACAATGTGTTTGTTTTTGTTTTTTTCCAGATAGGAAATGGCTGAGCGGTGTGTATGACAAGCCCCAGATAATATTTGCAGGTGTCACAATCACTTCTTTTGTCAAGCTGCGCACTTTCATCTGGATCCTTTTAAGATCTTCAAATTTAAAAATCAGACTCAGATTTAGGAGACAGGATGAAAAGCAAACCCCAGCACTCTGTTCAGCTTGTCCTCTTTTCTGAGGTCAATTAAAACTACCCTGGGGTGGTGTCAGCAGTGAAATAGCTATCACAGCTACACAGGAATGTCAATTTATCACCTAAATTTACCTGGGATTTCTTTAAGAAAAGTTTATTTTTAATCATGAATTATCTTTCAATTCAAGCTGAGCACTGCAAGTTGGAGCTGAGAGTTATTTGCTGTATTTATAACAACTACCAGAAAAAGATGGATAAAGGGCACATTCTCATACATTTATAATAGCTGATAGGCAGACAGGTCTTGCTTCCACAGTAAAAGTGCAAGCACACATATTTTGCAAATCGCGAGCTTGCATTTTTGTCAACATGCACATTTAAGTTGCAAACATGCACGTTTGACAAATCATGCTAAACTGTGGCAAAGTTACCTCTTGTTGGCTAATACCAACATGCAATGCTGCCTGGCAGCTTTAAAGTAAAAAGGTTAAAATTATTAATGGATTTTCCAAAAATCCATTAAAAAACAGCCCAGAGATACAGCTGCACTGATAAACATAATCCATCATTTTAAATGAGACAACTTTGGTCATTTCTCCTCACATGGCTTTACCGTGCTGCTAATTACCACATTTAGTGGGAATATTTTCATTTCTTTCAATCAGGATGCACTCTTACCTAAGAGTGGTAGCAACAAGGAGGTAAAAATAAATATGTAAAACTGTCTTCACATTCAGTTACCACTGGATACACCTACTTTAAATACCACCACAATGATTGTGCCTTTTTATAAGGTTGTATGAGAAAAAGTCACAAGTCATCTAATTTACAGTGATGGATTATGTTCATCAATGCAGCAGCATGTCTCCACACAAGCTGTTTTTAATGTATTTTTGAAAACAGCAGGAGCTTATGACTCATACATTCTGGGTAAACCTGCAGCAGCTTCTGACTGTGGTACAGTAAATACACAGTTGCGTGACTCCTACAGACTTACACTGGCGTTATAGTTGAAGCAGTACAAATAGGTTTCACTTGCAATTTCTGTCTGTGAAGATATCACTTAACATTAGGACCTTTTTAATATTCTTTAGGAAAGATATTTTCATGACCAAAATTTTAAATTTATAATACATCATATAACATTAATGTTTTTACCGTAATCAGCCAATTTGTCTACACTTGTTTGCTCTTAACTCTTTTCAAGCTGAAAGTACAAATCAGAAATAAGTAAAAATAGTGCAGGAACAACTAGCTCAACACTTAGAGCTATATAAGTGGATTGATACCACTCTCTAGTCTGTCACTATGAAGCTAGCATCTGCTTAGCTCAGGTTAACGTAAAGAACGGGGTAACTAAAACCCACTAATAAACACATTATACAGGATATCATTTATTTGAATTCATACAATACAGTAAACCAAAGTGTAAAAATGACAAGTGGTAATCAAAGTTATGAGTGAGACTATTTCCTGTCCTGGCGCAGTGACTGCCTGTGAAACCACACATTGTCGTGTTTATACTTTGGTCTTTGTACAGATTGAACAAATTCTATATGTTAATTTCTGAGCTTTAGAGTTGCTGGGAGGCGTATTTTATCTTTGGACATAGCCACGCTAACTATTTTACTGTGTTTGTGCTAAGCTAAGCTAGCCAGCTGCTGGCAGTATCTTCATATTTAGCATACAGAAATGAGAGTGTTATAAATCTTGTCATCCAACTCTTGGCAACAAAGCAAATTAGTGTATTTCCTAAGATGTCAAACCATTACTTCAAAGTAGTTTTTAAAAAATTACAACATGGTAATGAACATCTCAAAGTTTCTCATGTAATAATGCCGTTGCTGTGAATTAGAAAAAAGCTGTTTAATAAGTTCACCAACAATTGAGCAATGCATATTTGTCTGAACAGAGCGACTAGAAATGTAAAGAAGGGATTTGCAGGAAAGCAACTAGCCGTGTAATGATGTGGGAGTTCAGTTCTTCATGGCAAATGTGGTTGTTTGATGTTTTTATGTCACAAATCCTACTTTCAAATTATTCTCTGAGTAATTTACCTTATATGCATTAAGAAGATAATTTCCCTATGCATCAGTAAATCCACTGTGTGCAGTACCACGCTGTATGTCAATATCCAGCAAGGTCAATAAACTGTAGCTGGGATGGAGCTCTCCTCAGATGTACCGAACTCACAGAGATGTGGCATTGTACATCTTCCGCAATCATCCTTGTTCAATCTTCCACTCAGAGTGGCTCCGTGGGGAATCAAAACCACTTGATGTATTTCCTCTCTATTGTATATTCATTGTTTGAATAGGCTTGTCGCACAGAGCTTTACTGCTCAAATACCAGCTCGGCTGACTGTGTGATAGCCTCAGTTTCCCCAAATCCATCCAACATGTGAGAGATTATTGCATGTAAGCATGACAGATAACAACTAGATGAAGGAAATCAGTTTAACTAGTCCTCAGATTTTGTAAAAATGTACCTTTTATTTTTGATATTACAGTATAATGCACATGTTGTTTTGTTTCAATACAGATAAAACTGAGTAAGGAATGCTTGTTGAACAAGCAGTCAGGAGTCTGGTTCGAGTGGGAGTTGGATGTTCTTATGCTGGCACTATGGGAGGAGTAATTTGGGGTGAATGTAGATTTTGAGGAACTAATTTGGGACTGTTTCCAAAATTATGTTATTCCTATTTCAAGGACAAATTCTCACTTAAACAACTATTGCTTTTTGTGTTTTTTTTTTTTCTTTAAAGTGCAGTTGCCTGAAGGGATGAGAAAAGCGTCCACAACAATCCTCTATCAGCTGGTAAAGGGACAAGGTAGATTCCTTTATATCTCGCTTGGAAATGAATGGGGACATTAAAATGCATAAGTTTCCTGCCTTGAATCTAAATAAAAATGCTAATGAAACGCTGTGGGTATTAATAATGCAGAGGACGAGTTTCCTTTTATTTGCTAAGGAAACATTTCAAGAAAGGTTCCAAACTGTGACAGCACAACTTGTTTTGATGTATCAGGATTTATGACACTACATATCCTCTTGACATTTTAAAAATTAAAACACCACCTAATTAAGACTTTAATTACTGCCTGGTTTTGTAGTTAGTTGAATAATGGAATATGACTGTGCATAATACTGTATTATATATATGTATCTTTGCACTTCCTACAGGGACTAATTATAAGCTTAAAAAAAGACTAATTTATGATATAACACTGGAGTCTGCCCTTTGGCCCATTTCATAACTCTCGTGGGTTCCTCCTGTCATTAGTTCATATGCCATAAGGAGATTAAAGTAGAACTGTGGAGCCATCTGACAGGAAATGATATCTATATATAATGATTTTGTACAGCATTACTAAACATTTAATACAGCATGAAGAGGAAATGCTTGAAGGCCTGAAACAACATGTGCCATGTGTTTGCATTCTTACTCTAGGGTCATTAAATTACACTATTCGTTTTGAAGAGCCTGACTCAAATGATAGGAGGAAAATTGAATATTGTTCAGGCAATGAAAGAGACTAAGTATAACCTTTTTTAAAGAAATGGAAATTCACTTTTACAATGTAACGTCTGATTGTTTGGTGTCTTTTCCAATTACCTGAGTAGCTCCAGGAAAATGAAAAGCAGAGGAGAATACATGTTCATGCTCCAACAGCAGTGATTTGGTTAAAATATGATTGACTTCCTGAATACAAAAGCATCGACTTTCACACTCCACTGGGGTATAATTATGCTTCTGCAGCTCCTGCCAAGAGAAACCCTCAGGCGTGTGACCACAGGGGACTGGAAATTTTATATGACATGCATGTCACTTACTTTTTATGCCTTTAAAAGGGGACAAGCCAAAGTCTGATTGTCTGATAATCATAGTGAAGCCTCTTCTGTTTAATCCCATTTGTAGTGATCTGACTTTTGGGTTGTCTTTGTTGCTTGTTCCTTCTGTAAAGGTTATGTTGACCAACAGGTCGATACCACCAACAGTCAGCACAGTCCTGTAAGACTGAGTGTGAATAATTATTGCATCTCTGTAAATATTTTAGTTGCAGTGTTGTTTAGCATATTTGTTCACATTGTGTTGACAGAGGAAGCCGTCATGCTCACTTCTCAGGAGGACTGAGAAATAGTTACATAGGCAACACACGGTTCATTCAAGTTTGAGTGACATCCTGGAATTAAATTTGCGACAAGCAAGTTGCACCAGCTAGTTTAGCCAAGTTGTAACTTAAATGTTTACTGAGTAGCCTTTTACGCATACTAAATTAAATCAGGCTGCACCACACAAACTAGTCCTTTCTTTGATGTTTGTTTGTTTTGTTTTTTACAATTAAAAAAAAAAAACATTTTTACACCTCTCAATTTCCAAGTGTAACAGTTGTGTAGCTACTAAACCAAGTTGCAAAGCCAATGTTAGCTTGCTAATGTACGACCCGTTTATGCTAAAGAGAAAAAGAGATTATAGTATGGTGCATACATCTGACTCAAAAGACAATGCTAATGTTTCTAATTACATTTCAGAGAATGACAAAGAATACCTAAAATTTTAAATGTAATGCTAATAATGTTTCGCTAAATGACCTAATAACTTTTGCTAGGTTAGCATAATCAGATATTTCCCTCTAATTCTAAACTGTGTGAATACTACTAACTCTGTTTCTCCATGTCTACCTTTTTTTTGTTGGTGGTGGTGTTTTTTTGTTTTGTTTTTTGGCTTGCTTCCTTGTTTGTTTTAAATTATGTGTCCTAACCTCCTAACCAAGCACTAATCCTTAAAATCATCATTCTCTCTGGCAAAACTGAAAAATACAGTTTGAAAACTCTTCCAATAAAGCATACATCTCACTGTCGTGTTGCTTGTCCAAGTAAGTCTGTCTTCTTCACCACGTTGTGGTGCAATAAGCCATAATGGACTCATAACTGGCCCCTCAATCAGAGGGCAGAAAACATCCACTGGCACCTGATGGTTGGTAAGAACCACAGTTGTAGTGGGTGGTTTCTTCCTCAGCAACCACAACAGGCAACAACGAGCCATTCCACAATTTAAAACAAACTTTGACAAGCAACAGTATTTCCAAACTGTATTTTTGGGGTTTTACAAAAGAAAAGATTTCAAAAGATGAAGATTAACTGGTCTGTTTTGCACACGTACACCTGGTTAACCACCCCACCTCCATTAAAGAGCAACACATGGCCACTCCCCTGAGCAATCCTATGGGACCTTCTGGGACTCTCTTCCATACAGTGGATGCCAAAATGGGGCTAGGTGAAACCTGATTTAGTAAATCACTAGTTTGAAACTAGCTAGTAGTTACCAAGATCTTTAGGAAGAATTTTACACAGACTTATGTAATGGATTTAAAATTAGCTGATGCAACTCGAGAACCCCTGTAGCCTTTGCAATGACAGAGAATGATGTCTACAGAAACTTACATTGTGCATTTTCAAGTTTTCACATAACAAAGACACTGCTTGAAATAAGAACGGGTTGGAGTCTCTCCCAGCATGGGTAGGCAAGAAAACATTCTGCAACCCTGCCTGTCCATCACAGCACTAATATACCCTGACGTGCAATCCAAACACACAACCAGACTGAGGCACACATACACTGTAGGCACAGAGCTGCTTTTACTAGAGGAATCAGTCTACTGTATCTTTACGACTGTTGAAACACCTTTTACACCAAATAGCAAGCTGCCTTTGATTCACCTCTTTCTTACTTCTCCTGTGCCGTGGATCACTGAGAATCTTAATACTGATCCTGATTCACAAACTTGATCATTTAGATGACAACTAATATTTGTTGATATGCACCCAGTTTGCCATGGTGACAATAAAGAAGAGAGTAGTGTCTCTCCAGTCCTTTTATCAAACTTATCAGTGATCACTGAACTAGTCTGCATGTTTCAGGAAGCAAAATGTAAGATTTTTAAAGACCTTTACCATGAGCTGAATTTGAGTGAAGTTAATTTCCAAAATAAAATAATTTATAAATATAAATAAGAGACGAGGCTGGCAAAACCTGTTTAAATGGTGATGTAAATTGGCAACGGGATCCCAGGAAATAAGCTGTGTTGGGACATTACACCCACCTGTATTTGGTAAAGCACAACAGAAGCATTTTGTGTTACGAAACCTGAGTCTGGAATATTCCAACGTCAGGTATGGAGTGCAAAGATAATGTAGGACACTACAGGTACAAAGAAGTGTCTATATTTAACAGGTTTTAATATTAATTCAGCCTTAAAACTGAACACCATTACAGCCTGTGTGTTTAAAATTCTTTAAGGACCTGCAAAATCATGACTTTAATTACTGTGGAAGCACAATCAAGTCCATGCTCTACATCCTGAGACTGCACACCAGGTGATCATAAATGTGCATGATGGAATGAAAGCCTTACAGACATAACAGTGTTTATGGGAGAGTCTTTTGCAACAAGAAAACTCCGCTTACTGTATAATTTTAGCCATCAGTCAGTGGTAAATGGAGAGTGGGATGTGTGAGAAAACTGAACACACTCTTAAGCTGCAGGGACACAATCCCTTGAGGCTCAGGTATCCAGTTTTAAAAGCAAATGCTTTGTGAACAGAAAGTGCCCACAAAGCAGGACTCAGGGGAAAAGCAAAAATTCAAGGTGCTATGTGTCCAGTGGAGGCAATAACAGGCCCGACCGCTGAATACCATGCAGCGGATGATGGGTCATATTTAGCCCCAGAGGATCTGAAGCAAGTATTACAAACTTTACATAAAAATGTATGACTGAAAAAGCAATGGAAGGTGTCCATGGAAAGATGTAGAAAATGTAGACTGGTAAATAAGACAAACCATCATCGTGTGTAATGTTTTGATTGTGATTGATAGATTGTGTTTGGCTAAATTTTAGGCAACGTATGGTATCATATGTTGGATTTTGCTTAGCCATTAAGATTATCTCAGTGTATAAATGTCTGTGTCTGATAAAAGGAAATAAAGGTAGTAATGGTCATAATATAATTTGGGAACCAAAACTATACAACTAGGAGGCAGTACATTAATCTGGCACTTACTGAAACTGATTTATATTTTGATCACAGACACAAAGAGATTGGATACTGGTCAAACAAAATATAGCCCATACTGACCAACTCTGACGTTTAAAAAACGTCGACAAAATAAAAGTTGCACGTGTTAAGCTAATGAGTTTGTGTGTCTGTACAGCACAGCCGCTGTAACCTATTAAACCACAATCAACCAAAACGCGCCCTTTAATCACACGGAGGAAACGTCACGCCTGCGTCCAGTCACAAATCTAGTAATTTGATATGTACTTGATTATCTGTCGTATTACATGACTTTTACAACGAGGCGAAGGGGTTTTAAGAAATTGGCATAGTCTTCTGGTGGATTCGGCATTAATATAACGATAAATGACGCACGATTCACCGCCGTGTTTCAACGAAATGTGTTCTAAACTTGGAGCATGGCACACATCAGTCGCACCCGCCCTGGCAGATGTAACGTTATTTTTGCGTTGGAGACGGACGGCGAATTAATTTATAAAAGTTATGAGCTGGTTAATGTAAGAGCGAAATAGTTTATCAAATGTATGCCGAACTATGCAGGTGTTGCAACTTATTTGGGAAAGATTTATAACTCAAAGCTAGCTAAGTACTGACAAGGATTAAGAAGTAAGGAACGTTCAATAGTCGTTTTTTTAGGGGTAGTCTGGAGTTCACGCTGCACATCAAAGAACAAAACGGCGTGTATGCCCTTTGTAACTGTCCCTACACACAACACACCTCAAGAGGATTGGGTAAACTGATCCAGTGATTTAAGTTCATTCAAATAAATCTTAATGAATAGGTGCACTTGCCGAAGTTGGAACCAAAAGACTGGCGGGTCGCTCGATCTGCTCAGGTTGCTGTTTCCCGGTCACATTCATTTCCCATAAAACCGCTTTCTCTGTCCGCTGACTTCGACGAGAGTTTCTCAAGTCATTTATCCAGCAATTGACTGCAAGTGTTATTCACCGGCGTCCCGTTCAACGACAGAGGCAGACGGAGAAACCATGCCTGTGCGCTCTATAAGGCTTTTCTTTCAAATGTGAAGCTGCCTGTATCCTGCAATTACAACAATTTCTGCCAGCTGCAGGGATGAATTAGCCGCGGCGATCGTTGCTTATTTCTCCGGCTCAGCCCTGACTGTCAGCACACTGAGGCTCCTCTGCTGCTGCTGCTGCTGCTGCTCATCAGTCTGCATGTCTCTCCACCTGCTGCCTGTCCTCCTATTAACCATTCCTGCGTCAAACCACAGGACATTAACCCATTCACTGTTGTTTGAATTCTGGGTGCATAATGGCGTTTAATCAGCATAAATCGTGGATATATTTATCATTTATGTATCTTTAATTAGTGCTAGGAGTGGCAGCAGCTCCAGCACTGTGGTGGTGGTGGAGTATATTACAATCAGTAAAATTAGTCTTGGATTCAGTGCTGCCTCCCCTAAGAAACATCACCAAGATACAAAACAACATGAGAATCAGCACAGGGCTAACTAGAACTCAGTCTTTCATCTCTGTGTTCAGGTGAAGCTTACCAGCTTCCCTGAGCATGTTAAATCTTAATGGATACTGGCACAAATTATTTTCTGTGGACATGGGAAGGCTTAAAGGCATGCCTTGAGGGGTGGAGGGGAGATGGGTCAGAGATGATTATTTGAGCCATTCTTAACACTGACTCCTTATCACTGGCCCGAGGGAGCCAGTGCTGCTGCCTGACTCCTACAACCTTCAGACTTACTTTGGATTGTTAGGGGTATAGAAAGATTTACACACAGAACACAGCACATCAACCAATAACCATCACGCTGTCAGGAGCAATAGAGGTTATGAATAGAGACTCTGAAACACCTAAGTGCACACAGTATCTGAGAGATGGTTTCACTTTTTGCAAGCCTATAATTTATATATAATTCCTTTGAATTTTTTATGTTCAGGATTAGAGGGTTATGTATATCTGATGGTTACAATGATGGACTGCTACAGTGCACTATATACTACACACTATATCATCAAAAGATATCATCAGAGGATTGGAAAAGGTGTGAATGTTACAAAAGCTACTTTAGCTTCATACTTCAATGACAGGACATCCACTCCTGGAATTATATTCTTTCTGATGAGATGATGTTTTAGCACTGGATATGGATTTCAGCAGAATCTATCCCCCAACTTTCCATATATAGTGGGCCTTGTGGAATTTGGGATGCAGCCTTGAGTTTCAGTTACGCTAACATTTCTACAGGCAGAGCAGAGCCGCAAAGGTAAAAGAAAACAACCTTGATGTTTGAAAGAAAGCTGAAAAGTCAGAGCCAAAAAACACAGTTATATTCACCACACTTAATGGACTCCTTAAATAAAGCAGCTAATGTATTAAATCTCTAAAATGGCAAAGAAAACGAAAGCATTAATTAATGTTCATAATACAATAACGCCTTTTCAACCTATTGCATGTGGTAAGGTCCCTTAAGTAGTGATGTACTATGTCAGTTTTCACTACTGTATGGCCTTGAACAGAAATCAAGGCAGCTATGTTGACACTAACTTTCTGCCTCAAAAGGAAAAGCAAAGAGGAACCACTAAGCTACACAAGTCACTAACACAAAGTGAACCACAGGGACACTAAATACAGCACAAAATGCCCCAGGATTTTGTTTGTAACAGGGTTGTTAAAAATGGCTCATCCACAGTGCCAGTAGTCATTTGAATGCATTCGGTTTGGTTGCTTCGTTGACCCAGTGATTCTGTTTGCTGTCTTTGACCTGGCCATTTTCTGCTTGAATTAAGGGCTTTAGGACAAAAACAATGGCAGCTTTACTCTGAAAACTCTTCAAAACAAGAAAAAAATAAGGCCATGGATGCAAACCTTCAATAAAACACATTAAGCTAACCAGCCAGCAGCGAAAAGACTGGAAATAGCCAACTTGGCTCAATTCAAGGGTAAAAAAAATCTACGAAAACGCCTTAGCTTAGCACAAAGACCGGAAACAAGGGGAAATAGCTAGCTTGTCCAAAAGTAACAGAATTCAGGAACAGATCTATGTTCCCAGGGTCTTATTTTTCCCGGTTATTCCCAATGATCTGTTAACACACATTAACCTTTGTGTTCGGGTCAAATTTGACCCTTTTCAAGTTAAAATATTTTACAAATAGTACCCTGTTTTATCTGTATTTAATAACTCAGCCCCCAACCCTAATATGCTGATAAGTTTCCTCAAGTATAGGCCTAACCCTAATCCTTGCAGCATCCTAGCATAAGGCAGTGCTAGGGAACAGAAAATCCCACAGTAGCTGATGTCATATTAAGCAAATACGGAGCTGCGGAACATCTTTTCAGGTTCCCATTATGTACTATATAGAGCTGGGGAACATAGGATCCTGGGAGAGCACATACATAGAAATCGGGAACCACGACCCCAGGAACATAAGATCTTTTGTCATGTTCCCTGGGGAACATAGGACACTGGGAACATAGGAAGGCCTCCCAAAAGTCACCCATAGAGAATATTTAGCTGGGGTTTTTTGCACAAATGAAACAAAGCAGATTAACATGTTCATTAGTGATCTTTAGAGGTGCTGGAAGGTGGATTATACTACAGTTGGACAGAGCCGGGTTAGCTGTGTCCCCTTGTTTCTGGTCTTTATGCTACTGTAAGCAAAGCTAACTGACTACTGGCAGTAGCTTCATATCTAGCAAACAGATATGAGAGTGGCATCAATCTTTTCATCTAACTCTAAGTGAGAAAATAAATTAGTTAATTGTATTTTTCATAGGGTCAAACAATTCCTTTAGAATATATGAGCAATGACACCTTCAGTTCAAATGAGGGTTGAGGGTCTTGACTGAAGTTTTTATAGTTTTATTATCTCCAGGCAGTATATAAAACATGAATGCCAGTGTGATGTGTTTACTGTATAGTGATATCTATGTATAATATCTACCAGTAAACCTTGTTGCATTAATCATACATTTTGATAATCAAAAGACAGAATAACCTCTTTGGATCATCTTTCTTCAGCCCTGTAAGAGTGTACAGACCTCCACAGTTTAATAGTAACTTTACTGGTAAGTTACCAGAAGTATTAAATCTTTATGTGCTATGACTGAGTTCTAATATTCTGGGATTTATATAGTTGTTGCTTAACATTTACTCCCTGCGTCTGAGTTCAGTCTTGTTAAATCTGTAGTTCAGACTTTGGTGGTAAGATGTCTGTATTTCACCCAAACATTTCAGCAGTTGAAACTTTTTAATATGAAGTTTTTCAGAGTTCCCTTATCATGAAGGGAAATGATATTCCAGTATGATGTACTTCTAGCATCTGGTCTCACTGTGTAAAAAAAAGAAATTGACTTCCATATGTCCGACCATCAATCAGTTATTTTTAAAGCTCCGTCGGCCCCTCTCTCAGTTGTGAGCGTATTGCTCTAGATCTTTCTCTTGCATCTTTAACTTCTGTGGGGCTTTGAAAACCTTGTGTCAAAGCTTCAAAGTGACTGCCTTTCTCTGATATTATATCTAAAAATGCTCACTTTTCTGGGGTTGTGTTTTACATAGCATATCCACTTCTAGGAATATTTCTGGTGTTGAAAATAAAACTGGCAACTAGTTTTCTCGGGATTCTTACCTCATTCAGAAATAATTGCCGGTGGGCCAGTTTCTGTCATTTTGACCTTTATTTGACTCTGTGAATAATGATGCACATGTTCCCTTAGTGTTGTTTTTGTTTCCACTAAATTCTAAATCAGGTGTTTGTGAGGGTGAAGTGGGAACATCTTGCAGATGCCTCTTTTAAACTTTTCCTCCAGCGGTAGCAGGTAGGGAGAACTTGTGATTTTGACAAGAAATGCGTGTCTGAAACTTTTTAGTCTAGTTTGTGAGCAATGCCCAGAACTAGGGGCTGCCCTGATTAAAGCATCTAGTGTATCCATGAAAGTGAATTTAGGTGAAACTCCTGTTTTAATCCCCCCCATTTCTTAGCACAGCCTTTGTGTGGCTAAATTCTTTGCTTGGCATTAAGGACGCTGCTGTAAATTGGTTCAGCTTCTATCTTTCTTGTACTGTACAACCTTTTCTGTTCAAATTGGAAACTTGTCAGACAGTAATCCTCTGCAGACAATAACAGGGGCAGGGTTCCTTAAAGTTCAGCCTAAGGTCTTACACTTTCTTCCATTCTCACAGTCTCTCTTTGTTAAATTTTTTCTACAAGTTGCCTCATTTTCAAATCTTACCTGAAAGTGGACACACTGTCTCCTGTACTTAAAGATGCATCATTTCACAGTGTGTTTTTGTTCTTTTGTATGAGCACATTCTACACATTTATGCTCTAAAACTCAACTTTCAATCCTTAAAGTGCATCATCTTGCCTAACCATGCCTTGTTTTTTTACAGGCATAAGGTGCTTATGTGCATGAGTAAATTATCATTTCAGTCCAGGTGCTTGTTTTTTTTCCATAAATGTCTGTTACTCATCGAACCAAAACATAAGCTGCACATATATTTAGGGTAAGAAAGTTTCATGAATCAGATGTGACAACTGTCTTTAGCAAATGTTGTCTTTGGCAAATTTACATTTATCTGCTACTTAACCCAAATAAGCCATTCTTGAAGAACACTTTTCTGACATCAATTTCACAACAGTGTGCTACGGTAGCTACAGCAGTGATCAATGCTAACACTTTGATAATGCTTACATGCTGATGTGGAATAATGTCTACCAAGTTCATCATTTTAGTTTAGTGTGTCAGCATGCTAACATTTGCTAATTAGTGTTAAGCACAAAGAACAGCTGAGGCTAGAAGGAATGCTGTTAGCTTTACAAGTGTGTGGTCATAAAGAAACGTAATTGGACAAACTGACATTTTGATACTGCCTGGCATTGCCCCACAAAGCAATGCTGTTAGCATGGCTCATAAAAAAAAACAACCCAAATTCTCTTCTTTTACACTAAGCTAACCCTTTATGCTTAGGAGAGCTGGATATTCCTCTGTACTGCCCTACAGTCCAGGGGCAAAACGCACTAACTACATATTTAATTATACTAAAAGTTATACTGAGGTATAACCTGTAGCTTGTCTGACTTTCTTTCTTTCTTTCTTTTTTTTTTTTTTTACCATATTAACAATAGTATGCAATAGAAATGTGTAATTTTGGTGATATATATACTTACTTCACTCTCCAGTCAGACACAGTCAGACAGAAGCTAACTAGACACCTAAAGTAAGAGGGCTACATCAAGTGAAAGCTAGCTTGTGAGATAGTAGCAGCTAGCCTTACCTTAAATTAAAGCTAAGTTCAATTACTGATATTCTCCTAGTTGTTACCTGCAAATATAAATGTGGCTATTTACTCTGTTAATCCACATAATGAAGTAGGGCAGCAGCTAAATCAGTTCTGTTTGCATGGTGAATGTGATTTGGTGTGGTAAAGCTACCACATAAACCCACTTCAAGATATTAAATTGAAAATGTATGTATATTAATAGCACTCTGACAGGTAAAAACTTTGCAGAAATACTGATTCATATAAGTTAAACAATGAAGACAGCAGCATCAATTAAAATTATCCAAAGGCAGGCGTTTTTAGGGTATTGTGTGGTTTTTAGGTAAAATGATCACCCTAAAAAGACATAAAATGTAAAATATTACAACCATTTGATCTGTTTTACAGTTTGTTGTCAAGCCTGAAAACTTAAAGCCCTTTTTCTCAGCTTCACTGTTTCTACAGTCAATGCACTCTGTCTTTGTGGAGCAGTATATCTGAGTTAAAAATCAACTGAAACTTGGGTCACAAATCAATTGAAACATAGTTCAGAGACAAGTGTAACTCTCTTTATGCCTGTTTAAATCAAATGCCTCTCCAGCATCTGGCAGCTGACAGGGCTATAACTGACGCTAACAGGAGAAATCATCTCTCCATTTCCCATTAGTTCCATTATTGATAGGTGTTTGTCAGCACAGATGGATTGAGTGGCTTCCTGCGGAGCTAAAACGCAACCACGAACTCATGTTGCTCTCAATTCATGTCTGCCTTGGGATCTTTGTCATGTGTCATCCTCCCTCTCTGTCCCATCTTTTCTTTTCTCCCTCCAACCTAAACTGTTACACACAAAAAGTAACCTTTAAAAACACATATCTCTTTTCACTGACCTCACCAGGCCTTATGAGCTGACGCATCCCTGAGCAGGCAGTTCTGACAAATAATAAACTAAACTTTAGACTAAAGTGTACAACATTTTCACCACAAGGCCACATACTGTTTGAATAAATGCCAAAAGGAACTTTCTCTGTGGATTTTACGTAATGAATGATTTCTTCGTTGTGCCCCCTTTTTCCCTGTGGAATCATATTTTCTATATCTTTTGTCATGGTGTTTATTTTATACCTTGATTTTTTAAAGTGCTGTTCAAATAAAGTTATGACCTACAAATAATGTATAACCTCAGGGATCCAAAACCTTAATAAAGTTTATTGTTATTCCATAAAGGTAGAATGGAAATCAACCATTGCTGAGGGAAAAGTTAAAGAAAAGTGTAATAAAATGTCTGCCTCCAAGAATAATACAGATCTATCATTACTCTGGAAATAAATTGTCAATACATTGCTACCCACTACCCAGACTACCCTCTAAAGATGATTTTCTGTGTCAGTCAGTGCTACACAAAAATAGGCCTGACAACCACATATTACAGATGACCTTTGAATCTCCAATTATAAAGTAAACCAAAAAGGTCACAACTAAAGGTCAAAATGAAATTCTTTATCGTTTTTTTTTTTCAAAGTGGGTTAAGTAAAAAGTAGGAGTTTTTTCTGCTTTTAAAAAAATCCTTTACTTACATGACATTCAGCAGCTGCTGTCACCAACTATAAATTGATATTTTCTATGCACAATAGAGAGACATACAGTTTTATTTAAATGCATTTCCAAGTGGGAGCTTGTACTGTTCGGGGACAGGCAGACAGGACCTGGAATTGAGCTCTGTGGGACTTTTTAGAGAGCCGTGTGTCTCTGAGAGATGAATTGTCCAAAACACAAAGGTCTATTAGAAAGATGGGATCTGAGGCAGCTCAGTGCTGAGCCAGATACCCACCTTAGTGCTTAAGTGAGTCGATTAAAATTGCATGATCAAATCTCAAATGCTGCACTGAGGTCTAAAAGAATTAAGACTGAGTAATTTCCTGGCTGCATCCATTTTTTTTTTTTTTTTTTTTAGTTAAGCAGGGACAGTCTGTGTGCTCTGGGGTCAACGGAAAATCCAAGGATAATTTTCTCAAAACTCTTAAAAGCCTTGTGTGAGTTCTTGTTGACCTGCAGTCTGTACTTCCTGCCATTATATGAGTTCTCAGAGAGATCCTGAATCAAACAAAAAAAAAACACAGTGTTCCTGCACATTTAATATTGATCCTGGCTGACTCTAAAGGCATTATTCAGAGCTGCTTGATTGAAAAGACACCATAAAGGAGCTAATATAGTATCGAGCAAAAGGTGAACATCACTATCTTCAGTCTTAATCAAGTATATTCAAGTCTATTGTTTTTTCATTACCCTTTTAAAAGTGGTGATTAGCTCATAAGGCTTTTAATGCAAATAGTGGTAGGATGAAACAGCTCATGTCCTTGTTTACATAAATCTGAATAATCATGGGTCACTGAACAAGCTGTGAGATAGCAGACATATCTAAAGTTCCCTTTGTGCCTAGAGAAATGTTTAACTAAAACTCCAGCCTGGATGAAATAATAAGAAGTCAAAAGTAAAAAGGCTTTGTGAGGTTGAAACCACAGCTGACGCACAAAGATGTGAAGTTAATGCTTTTTACTTCATTTTATTAATGAATGAATCTGTACGACATTTGCCTCTGAAGATTCATGCACCGAGCCTTCGTAGCACCCTGGTTACCTTGGCTGAAATTGGCTTTTGCAGACTACAATTCAAACCTCTGTGTGTGTGTGTGTGTGTTCATGTGTGTTTCTCTGGAGATGAAGCCGTGTCTGTGCCGGCTGCAGTTTGTTTGGGTGAACCCACAGACGTTATCTCTCGCTGCCAGAGATAAGTCTGACAAGTGCCACAGGTGAGAGCGGTCAGTGGTGTGGTACGCCTTCTGGTCCTGAAGGCGTGTAATTTTCTCAAAGAATCGACTGGTTTGAAACATCGTGCCAATACTGAGTGTGTGCAGATGCAGAGTGACCGGACCCAGCTTAGTACAAAGTAAACTAGATGAGTTGGATTGTCATTCTCGGCTGCTGCCAGCTGTTTCACAATACTTAGCTTCATAGACAGTTCTGGGTAGGTGGCATACAGAGGCATCCAGCAGACACAGAACAACATAACAACTGGCGATAATGTGTTTAAAGGTAGCATATAGCTATCAGCTGGAAACAGCTGTCTGTTGCAGCTGGAAACAACAAACAAACAAACAAAAACAAAAACAGTTGCAGGCAGCAAAACCAAAACAACAAGCTAAAAGACGCTAGAATGCTCCACAGAGCTGATGCAGAGTGGAGTGATAATTCTCTATGCTTTAAGTGACACCTACACATACTTTTTTTTTTTTTTTTTTTTTTTGCCTTCTGGGGCCAGTGCAACAACCTGTAAACACCAGTCTTGACATATTTATCACTTTATTAAGATGCAAAGAGAGGAAATATATCTGCTGTTTACAAATTCAGCAGACATGACATAGCATTAGCATTCATTTTGAGTCATGTTTTGTGGCAGCCTGATGAATGTTTGTGCAGTATTCCCTCCTCTTTTAGCTCTGACTGGATCTTCACTTACTCCTGAGGGAATTATCTGTGACTTTAGCCACTAAATGCTCCACTATTGTTTGTTTGTCTGTTAGAGCTGGGCAGGAGGAGTACAATGGGTTCATCAGAGTTTTTCTGAAAACAGCACCCTGCTGCAAAACAGTAATTCCAGGATGACCTAACATATTAACTGGTGCACCTTTAAACCGGCATGAATTGACTTTCTTGGCAACTTGGGGCAAGAACAACAAAACATTTATCATGCAGCTGATATTGTGACGGTGGCAAAACAGTTGCCTGAATACAACATTAGCGTGCATTTCTGTCTTTGTCTATGTTAGCTACAGCAGGCAGTTAAAAGGAGAGTGAATACTGGACTTAAATTTGCCAGGTCGGCAGGAGCATGACTCTAAATGATTGCTATTTGCTAGATATCTGATGAAAGTCACTCTTTGCTAACATGGTGATTATATGTCAGTGTTTTCAGCTTGTTTCCATGTGCTTAACCCCCATGTGGTCAAAGAAGGTAATGTAGCTTTAATTTAAAGAGATAAAAGATGCTAAAAACCTGCATAGAGCTGAATGGAAATGCAGAGTTGGGTGATAACTCTATGTGGATTTGTCACTACAAGCAACAGCAGCTCTCACTTTACACAGTCATTTAATCAAATGCAGCTTTAAATACTCAGATAACTAGATGGTCCACTGCTTCTGCTGCACTCACTGAGAAAAGCTGTGTTTCCACACGAAGTGACGGCCTTTAAACTGCTGGTTAGTTGGCCAGAGATTGAACTTGCTACCTTGGCATTAGCACAGAAGCACCATATTCAAGCTAGCAAACATGAGAGAGCTGCAGCAGCTGTGGCAGATGTTCATGACGAGGAGGTTCAGACAACATATCGGTCAGGGAGGTCACCACCAAGTGAGAGAGGACTCTAATATTCTGTGTGGAAGTGTTTCACAGCTCAGCCACAGAATCACTAACTGAGCGCTTGAGAAACAGTCACATTCAGACCATTATACTAACTACCAGCTTCTCCTTTCAACACTTCAACCATATTGTTACACTGCATTATTAAATCGAGGTAAAGCTGATGAAGTGGAACAAGCAATTAGAAACTCAATCAAAAAGTAGCTCAAATCTCAGTCTGCTCATTTGTATTAAGACAGTTTAGTTGCTGTACATCATAAGGGCGCTCAGCGGTATTCAATTGAATGCAGTTCAGTCTTTATTGTCCCACATGGGCACATTTCTGTAGGGCAAGGTATAGAAGACAGCTTTGGAGAGGTTTCAAACACTCATAAAGTGTATCATGTCTCGTCTGCTCTTTTCTATCCATCATTAGGCTAATGAGGACTTTCATAACAGGGTAATGATTTGAAAAAGATGTGAAAAATATTGCTCCCTAAAAAGCAATTTTCTGGAACTGGTCGAATAATTAGTTTTGTTAAGATAATAGATAATTCATATTCAGTGTGTTTCTTGTGTAGGTGTATTTTAGATCCAGCACAAGAGATGAATCTTTTTGAAAAACATTCTTATGTATAAATTAAATACACAGCAATAAGTACATTTTGAATAAGTGGTTAATACCTCTGTACCTTTGCCTTTATTGTATTTTTTTTTATCACTATCACCACTCTATTAAGCTTGTATCTCAGTCCAGCTTTAGCCTAAAGGTACCTGGACTTTCTAAATAATGTTCTAATAAAATAGAATTAAAATGTTCAAAATATAGTCAGTGAAATATTTACTAATGTAAATAAACAATTTATTGATGTATGTTTGCTCTCTTGCAGAGAATGAAATGGTTAAACAAGAAGATTGGCACCATTTTCATATCTGTCCAGTATGTGTAAGGCAGCCAGCAGCCAGTTAGCTTAGCTTAGCATAAAGCTTGAAAGCAGCTAGCTTAGCTCTGTTTAAAAGTTATGAAAGGTAAAAAAAAAAAAAAAAGACTTATTGTGGGTTAATGGGGGTTTGTGTGCTTAACTATTTCTTGGCTATGTGCACAAAACCTGTAAAATACAATACTTTAAATTTTGTACGAATTTAATAGATGAGATACAGTGTGTTAATTTGTGAGGTTTGGAAAGAGTCAGACTGTTTCCAGTATTTATGCTAAGCTAAGCTAAGCTAAGCTAAGCTAAGCTAAGCTAAGCGTCTTCTGACAATAGCTTACTATAACAGACATGTGGTATAAATCTTATCCTTGACCTCCTTCTTAACCTTTCTTTTATGTGGATAATGATGAAGTGTGTAATGGGTCTATTTTTGCTCCTTTTATTTATTTATTTCTTTTCATATGTGCACATTTTTTGTGTGTTTCAAAGTTTAAAAGGCTTTTGACCAGATTTAAAACATTCTTAATGATATCCTGTCATCTTCCTGCTAATGAAGGCTTTCATTCTGTAAAGAGAATATGCATTTTTCCTAACATTCCATAAAGGAAACTATCAAAAGCTCAACTTGTGTCTGGTTCACTTCAAAGCCTAAAACCCCTTTATGTAAAAAAAAACAACAAAAAATTGAATTCTGCAAATAAAATATTTAAATGTATTTCAGCATGCCCTTCTAGCCTACCTCTCCTACATTATAATTAGCTTCTCATGATGTTTTACAATTAATGCCTCAATCATATGCTGTCAGATTTCCTTGACTGTATGGTCCAGAGCTCATTGGAGACTGTCCAAGCACAGTTTGATCCCAGGGCGGGAAGGACGGAGGCAGGCAATTTATGACGTTCAACATCTCTGGCCACTTCATGACTTTTTAATGTTTTCTATTCTGTTTCTATTTTATAATTCAGCAGCAGGACAGTACACTGTAGGGAGCCGATGGAGTTCAGCTTGTGGGACGACTGGTTTTTGACTCCATCTACTGGTCACTCACTTGGCTCTCATGTTAATATGTGTTTACTGTAGCTCTATGAAGTGAAAGAAATGAAAGAAATACAGTGCAGCGATATGTAAAGTAGGAATCACTTCAAAGGAATTTGTGTGCAGCAGGCAGAATAAAAATCAAAAATAATGTCCGGCCCAGGCGAGCAAGAGCAAAGACTTGAGCGCGCTCTCACACTGAGCTGTCTGGGTTTCCTCAGGTGACACTGCTGTAATCTCACAGCAGACATCACAGAGGAAACCCACAGTTCTCTTCCTCTCCACAGTGCCACCGCGCTCTCCTTCACCCGCCAACGCACCATCAAAAATGCAAAACCATGGCATGGAACCAAAAGTGGAACATGGCTCTTGGTGAGAGGGGATATCACAGTGGAGGAGATTAGCGCTGGTGGGTGGGGGGTTGGGGGGGGAGTTCTTACAGTCAGAGTACTGTATTAACAAAACCCTGCGGTGACCACAGCAGGCTTTTTATGGATTGGTGGGTGAGGTTTTCTGACAAACATTGGAGGAAACTGGTGGAAGTTGTTATAAATTACTGAGTGAATCTTGTGCACTTCCAACATGCACTCATTAATTGACCTAAAAACCCAGCACAAAAACAAATTGCTGCCAGAAGAAAGAAAACTTACTGCTGATGCCATTAAAGCTTTGATTCAAACAATATGGAAAAAAAAAACAAAAACATATAACGCATTCCCAGTTAATTAAAGCTTCATTTGAAGTTCTAAACACCTGGCACACGAAGTAATTCATCTCATGGGTTGGAAAATGAGCAGTACAAGCCACGGTGGCTTTCGGGTAAAAAGTGCCAACTTAAGAAACTAAATGTCATTAAAGGGGTACAAATCATATCAGCAGTGTTAGTCACTGGTATGACTCAAGCTCAAAAAAATGCAGGATCCTACATTTCCCATGATGCAACCAATGGCATAATTTGTTTGACCCCCATCCCCACACCCCCTCCATGCCATTAGTTAAGTAGCATTTGACTTTCTGTCTGAGCCAGAGCCAAGATGACCCTGCTGATATCACTATGACATCATCAGGGTTATTTTTTTTCCAGACTTAAAATCACAGGGCAAGTAAAAATCCTTCATGGCTGGACCTGGTAAAAGCATTAGTTATACCCAGCTGAACATTTCCAAATAATAGACCTGAGCTTTGTCTAAAATTGCATGGCAATATTTTTATTAAGTTAGGAAATCAACACGTTTAAGAAATTTAATTATATACACTGGTTCTACTGTATGGATTAAAAAAAAGACAAAAATAAGCTTGACACACCAAGCGAATACGTTATAGACTTTGCTTTTCACATACCCATAAATAATGATCTTGGTTCAAATTATAATTACAAGTTTATGTCATCCACGCGGCTGAGTGAATGATGTGCCGTAACCTCCCAGTATTTATTTGTTCACCTCAAGGAAAAAAATAAAAAATAAAATCAAGAACACTGTCACTGAACTGTTCTTAAATAATCATAAAACTACGCTATAAAATACATAAAGCATTATCTACCATGTGTTCCATGGGAAACAAAGAAAAGGCAATGGTTTAAGAAATCATTTCTCATGAAATATTGGTAAGCCTTAAAATAAACTTTCAAGCGATTTTTCAGTAAGGTCATTTACAACAGGTAAAAGAGGCAGGGTTTTACCATTAAAGCAGTCAAATAATAACTAACATTTGCTACTTTGTTCAAAATATACAGAAAATAACATGTTGGAGGTGCAAAACGCTTCAGCCTGAGCCGCTAGTGGCATGCACCACAGTAAACAACTATACTGAAATTCACAGGGTTTAGCAGGTAAAATGGGCATGTTTGACAAGTGCGTTGTACAGTAGTAGCTGTTGTAATACAGTAATCCAGTGTTTGTGTGACCTGTGTGAATGTAGCTCTGATTACAGTGGTACGAGTGTTCCTCAGTGTTCCTCTTTGTCGCGGCCTTTCTTCTCTTTCTCGTCCTGCAGGGCTGTGCCCAGCTTCTTGATGAGCACTGACAGCACCTTGTCCAGCGGGTCCATCACACCCCTCTGCAGCCACTTGGGAATTGTAGTCCTAGCGTGGTGGAAGCCAAGTTTCTGCAGGATGTAGTCCACACCCACTGGGTCAATCTTGCGTCCTGTCCAGGAAATGAGCCTGAAGACAGAGGAAATGTTTAGTTTGGTCAGTGCTAAATGTATTTCAGATGGCAGAGGAGAATTATTTGAGGATTATTTCAACTAAGATTGAAGAGTGTTTTAAAACTACAAAAACTAACTTGTTCTTTTCAAATTAATTTGGTCCAAATGTTCTCACTAACAGCACCTAAGCGTATATAGGTACTTGTATTTCACTTGAGTATTTCCATTTTCTGTTACTTCATACTTTTATCCCACTGGATCTCAGAGGAAACTATTGTAATTTCTATTTGACAGCTGTAGCTATTAGATACAATACCAATAATCTGCATAGTACTTTTAGTTTTGATACTTTAAGTATGTTTTCCTTCTGGTACTTAAGTAACATTTTGAATTCACAAATCTTACTTGCAATAGTGTATTTTCAAAATGTGGTTGTGGTGTTAGTAGACCTTCACTAAGGTTTTAAATAAGTGTAATAAAAAAAGTCAGTGTGTCCTTTACATTCCAGAGTTTCTACAGTAACTGGGACAATTTAGGATGCCAAGTCACTCTTTAAGTGAAGAAGTTTGACAGCCTTGTATATCTGGATTTACATGTTTGGACTGTGAGTCATTGTAAAATCTGGTGTGGCCACAAGGTTGTGAAGAATGACACTTTTCCAGTGGCGCAAATGCTCTTTTCTATTTTCTCCTCTGCCGGTTTTGAATGAGCATTATTCATGAATAAGCAATGTGACTCAGTTTGACTCCGTCATACGTAAGGGTGTGCGTCTGCAAATAAAAATAACAAAGAAAAAAACACACACTCCACATGTCTGTGGTGCTGTGGAGCGGAGCTGACCTGAGAGTCGGCTCCAAGTGCCAGGTGTTGCACATGAACTCCCTCCAGTCCACAGTGGTGTAGTTGATTCCGTCGTCCTTGTCCTTGTCCTTGTCCTTGTCCGAGGAGCTTTCGTCGTGCAGGGCCGTGGGGCTCTTCTGTCCTGGGCGAGCCGCGAACATCCGCGGGGCGAAAAGGGCTGAGGACACACGGGAGAGGGAGAGAAGCAATAAAGGCTGTCGCTTCAAACGCTCGGCTGCCCTCATGTTTTCTTTTTTTTTTATAAGACAAACACATTCTTCAACAACAACATCCAGAAGCAGAGCACAATAAACATTCATTAATATCCCTGAAAGCGCAGTCAGCACCTTGATAGTATAGATCTCGTCTCTATTCACATTCAAATACCCATCTGCCCTACTTCAGTTAATCAGGATTAATCAAACACTGATGAAAATCTTCACCCTCTCGCCTCTTTTTTCTTTCTACTCCGCTGCAGAATCAACAGAACAAAGTCGTGGCACTTTGTTTAATTGACATGAAGAATGCAAGGTTGTAGGCATAAAGAGAGGTAATTTGTTCCTTTGTGACAATAGGAAATCCATTAAAATGCTGCCTGCACTGGGCTCCCTGACCTCCCCACTGTGTGTGAAAATAACACGCAGCTGCCTGCATTTTCATGCTGCTCTCCAAAATGTGTCCATCAGCATGTAAACAGCTTTGCAGGTACAGAGGCAGACAGATGTGGTCCATCCTGTTATTTTTCTGTGGATAGTTTGATGAGTCATTTTCAGGAAGTGCATCACAATGCCTTGTTGGGAACTTTGAAGGCTATTTCCACTCTTGAATAATATAATTTTCACTGTAGATGACTCATGGATTTGTCCCGGTGTGTGTGGACAGTTGAAATGATTAAACACTGTTTGCTTCCTCACTGACTGACTGAACGCGTAACGGCTGCAAAGTCACAAACCTTTCTCCTTCTCCTTCAGGTAGGCCGACACCAGGTCATGAAGGAACATGATGAGCTCAGCGTCCATGGTGACACAGATGTGGTCAGTGAATTCTGTCACAACGCTGCACTCCACCTTGGGTTTGCTGTTGGAGTCTGTAGGAAATAAAAACAGAAAATAAAAGATCTGGACCAGAGACAAGTCCTTGTATCTTTTAATCAACAATAACATTTGAAAAGTTTTATTCCAAAAGCTTATTTTCCTTCATTTCCTTCCTTCCTAGGTTTGTTTTGGTATTTTTTTTGTTCTTCAATGATTTACTGTAATATATTTCACTATGTTTTTTATCTGTTAGAAAACCTAAAGGTACTATATGTAAGATGTAATGTGTATTAATGCTAATGCTAATGTTTGAACGAATTATAACACAACTTAAAAAATGAGACCCTTCTTGACTTTCTCAGTTGTCTACAACAGCCTGTGGAATGATTTCTATGTAAAGGAAGACAAGCTCCCAACACAGACGTAACACAAGCACAAAAAGCAAAAAAGTTTTATGTAGTGAAGCCTGTCTGGCCAACAGGAATGTGACCGACATTGGACGGAAAATTAGGGTCAACATCAACAGGGAATTTAATTAATTAATAATTAAATAATTAGCAAGCTGCTAACGATATAACGCTTTATAAATCCTACTTCAAAGAAACATAACATTAGTCAAACTATAGTCTTGCATTGCCAGACCCATCTCCATACTTCATCAAATATAGAATTAAATATAGTTCATGGTCAAACTATAACAACAGCAACATCAATCAAAATGATGGCGGTCAGTCACCTTCAGTCTTGTGTGGGTCACATTACAAGAAAATCTTATATATACATTTAATCAAATTTTGCTTCCTAAATTTTAGCAGTTGATATTTCAAAGTCAGCCATTACTTCATTTGTTGGTGCGGGCCATGCTCCAGGCTGTTGTTGAGACTCTGATATTATTTGAAGATCAGCTTTTATATGACAATTTACACTGCTCCTTTAACTCCACACACTTTGAAGAGATGAATGTGTTTTAAAAATGGTTGATACCTGACTTTGAATTGAGGTGAACCAGACTGAGGAACAGAGCAAACTTTCTTTGAACAGATAAAATATTACTGTGCAATAAATTAGATGTGGTGATGCAGAGGTCGGACCAGTCAAGGGCAACAATTTACATCATATTTGCAGGCTAACATGATAAAAGGATTTAGCCTGCCCTTTAAAACAGTGCGTGAAAAGATTTGAGCAGATGGGTTATTGCCATGATGTACAGTTACATTACTTTGTGGAGTACCTGTCAGAGAAGGTTCATCTGGATCTTGTACGTGGATGGACTTGAAGTCCAGCTGCATTCTGGGAAGAGCAAAGATGGTCTCTGTTTCATGGTTGTAGCTGGAGGAGCTGCGGAAGCTGCTCAGCAGACTGGAGCTCTTGGCAGCCGCGCCGCTCTCTTGGTTGTTGGCTTCCACGTTCCTGAGCAAGTTCAGCTCTGAAGCGAGAGATAAGACGTGTCAAAACTCTTAAGAGTTTAAGGTCATGTTCACACTTCTCCGCTTCGTTAAATACTATCTGCACCTATTTTACATTGAAGATAACAGGCAGCGGCTGCGAGGCAGACACAAAGGAGCTCTTTTGGAAAAAATGCTCTCTTTCGTCTTTTAGTCAGAGCTGTCTGAAGATGAGAAAAGTTTGAAGTTTGAAGCCAACCATTCATACTCAGTTGTCAGTTTATTAGGTACACCTCATTGAAACTAATACAATCTATTATAACAACCCTGAAATAAATCCTCCCCTTATTAAGGTTATAATGTTCACTTTTTGTTGATGCCCTTTTATAGAACTATACTTGTGCGATTGCACTGTATTATGTTATTCTAAGATCTGTTTCCAATATGTCTTTCACTACATTTATATACATTAGGGTAGTGTGTATGTACTGAAACATATGCAGGTTCAGTATTAGCTCTATTTCCAAACTTATTAAGTGGATCTGGTGACCAATCCACATCAAAAAGAACAGGAACACAGTTTTTGGAGTCAGCCAGATGTTCAAATTAATTTTTTAAATCCCCCATCTCTTCCATTTTCTAAATTGCGTTAGTAAGAGATCTCTTTTCAGCCAGCAAGGACAGGAGGGATAATTACAGCAACCAAAAACTGTTTCATTGTACTATGCATGTGGGCATGCGAGTATTGTTTCATGAACATTTTGTTCTTCTGTGTCTTTATGAAATTCAGTTTTTCCACTAAGCTTGGTATGATATGTTCCAATTTTCCACTCGGCCCCTGTCAGTCCAACAACTGCAGACTGCCAAGATATTCCAGCAGGTATATGAAAGATTACAACCTATAGGCTACTCTTCTTCAGTTAAACAAAATAAATCCCCTTGAGATCTTTGATAAGTACTAAGCTGCACAGACAGTCTGAACAGCTGTCCCCCACTATCTGAAAAAGAGTCTGATGGCAGGTGGGAACAGCATGCTATGAAATGATCAGGGTCCACAACTGTTTTTGGTCAACAACCCCTGAAATAAATCCTCTCAAATTTATGAATTGGTGATTTACCAAGTTGAATTCTCAAGGAGGCAGACCATTAAATGTGTGTGATGACAGTAGGAAACAATCTGAATGATGTACAGGTAAAATAATTGATTACCTTCGTTCCTCATGGCAGTAACGTAGTTGAACCATTCTTTGACCGTAGCAACACCATGAGGAGGGTTTTCATGCCGTCGGCGGGTTATTTTGGTTATAGTGGCCATTGGGCTTTCGAGTGCACCGCATGGTTTTGTTACCATAGTGTTATGACCAAGATGGAAATCCAGTGTCTGAACAATGTAGGTAGAATCATCTTTGGAGCCTGGATGTAACAGAAACAAATGTCCGTTATTAAAAAGAGATTACAGTGCAAAAACTACATGTATATACATCTGTAAACTATTCATTACAGCTGAAACTAATGATTTTCACTGTAAGATTATGTAGAGGCCATTTTTTCAATTGAATATCTGGTCTAAATAATACCTCGGAAACAATGTAAGTTCCTGAAATGAACATTTTGTCCTCACCGTCCTCCCAGATCTTTTGAGCCTCCGTCCAGAAGGCGATGTTGGGTTCTTCCAGGTGGAACAGCGCCCACGATTTGGAGCGGAAATTGGGCCCGTGGAAGCAGGCCAGGGTCATGTGATTGCCGTGGAGGCTCATTGAACCGCCCAGCTGCACGGCGTCCTCAGGCAGAGGCATCTGGAAGAGGGAAATGTGGCAGCCGGCGATTACCTTCAGCACCCCGGGCCAGTGGCGGTGATGGGCTGCGTCCATGTCTGTGTGACAAAGCAGGTTAGGAGATGAGAAGCGGGGAGGATGTAGGCAGACACATCGATTCGGACTGGAATAGGAGGCTTGTTGCTGCTACTAACAGGATCAGATGTTGTGTATTGTGCTGTTTTTATCCTCATATAGCCTCCTATCTCTCTAAATGTATGCTGCTTGAGCTTTTAGTTTGTTTTTAATTATCTTATAAGCATGTTTGATTACATTCAGTTGTTGAACTACCTTGTCAACTGTCTGAAAAAGTGGTATACAAATTAAGCTTATTTGAATTACAAATCACTTCACTTCCTACAGCCAACAGGACTGCCTGAGACACTTGCTGTGCATACGTTATTATCCCAAGGTCTGCATTAAACATTTCACCCAGCAGTATAGGAAGAGGCATGCTTACAAAGCTCGGCACCTCCTTTCTCAGTGTTGATGACGGGGGTTTTGAGGGGCAGGTAGGGGCAGGGGCCCCAGGTGGAAAGCGCGCTTGCTGGTGTCGAACTGCTGAGTGAAAAACTCCTGCAGCTTCATGCCGATCTGATGAGGGTCTGGGCGTGGTGGGCGTAAATGATCACCTGGAAAATGTCCCTGCAAGTCTCCGTGCGGGCAGATCTCGCTGGAGGAGGAGAAAAGATGGGGGATGATTGAGTGATGGTTAAAACTGTAGGAAACAAAGGAGAGGCAAATAATGCAGGTAGATGTATTATGTGGATTGAATGAAACTGCATTATACATGACATAAATGTTTCATCACCAGGTATAAACACATACGCCAGTGCTTACATCATTTTGTCACTGTTTACCAAGCATTCTGAATTGCTGGCAATGAGATATAGAGCATCTGTCTGTTTCTCTACATAATCTCGATGTTTGTGATTGTTTCACAGTGTTTGGTTTGGTTTGTATTTCCACTCTTCCAGAGACTGAAATGTATTGTAATGGAGAGGACGTTTGGGTTATCTGTCACAGTATTAGCTATAGTTTTATCTGATTAAATTAGTAAATAGGTGCTGTTTTGCATGATAAACTTCAGCTGATATCTTTCATACCTTTTCTCTGATAGGCTGGTGTCAACTGCTGCACAGATTGACCTTCCATTCATCCTGCAGCTGCAGGTCGGCGTACTGAACACTCCCATCAGGATACTGGAGCCCATGTAGTCCACCCTCGCCTCCGTGGGAGCCCTTGGTGATCTGGATCTTATGGCTGGGTTGCTGGTTGGTGTTCGAGATGTGGGCTAGAGCAGATGCTGGTGGTTGGCTCTGTGGCAGTGGTGGTAGCTTATACGTGGAAATGGAATCAAACTGGACGAGAGTAGGCAGTTTAAACTGAACTAGCAGTATATTTGGGACCAAAACATAAGTTTTTTACCCATCGGTTCTTTTACACAGATTTTTGATGACATGGAGATAATATCACATTTTAGTGAAATATTTTCACTAACAAATATCAGATACTGTGTGTAGACTGGAGGGTAGCATAATAAAAAGACTAATATTCACACTTTCCCTCATACAAAGAAATTAGTCAATTTAAAAAATGAGCTAGTTAATTTAGCAGTTTTGCTTCATTTATTGAAATTTAATAAACCTCATCAGAAGAAAGCTTTAGCTCACATCAGTCTCAGGGACTTTCATATTCATGGGCAAAATTTCAAGTATTTCATTTTCAATAAGATTTTTGCTTTATTTAAAAACAATGGTGATTAACACAATTGCGATCTGCTACATAAGTAAAACTATAAAAGAACGGCTTTATAACACAAAGCTAGGTAGGTGCATAACATGAATATATGCCCCATATGTTAAACTGTTAAACACCATTACAATATAAAAAGTGTAAAGTGAGATACAAAATGTGAAGGTGTTTTTCTGTCTATATTTTATCACTGTACAGCTCCCGGTGTTGTGCAGAACTGCAATGAACTCTGGCTAAGCACCATATCCACAGTTTATACTCTACTACAACAAGAGCTGCTAACGAGTTGCAGAAAAACAGCAGATGTCTGAAAAGTTGATGCTTTGTTTACTCACAGACCATCTCCAGGGTGTTCATAAATCTATATTGCCACCCACCACCCATAGCAGAGTCAAGCTTGGGCCGAGGCCTACAGACATGCTGATCTCGGTCCAGTTGCTGCCGACAGCAGAGAGCCATTGTCACTATTCCACTGGTCGTCCAGCTGCAGGGGCAAAACACACCTGGGATGTCCTAGGCCTTTGCTGAATAATGTATAAGTGCTCTCTATGAAACATAAATGACTCATTGCAAGGGTCTGTCCGGGGAATAAACACCGGTACTTGAAAAGGGAAAACACCCGGTCAACCTCAAGCACTGAATGTAGCTGACAAGGCAACATACGATTATGTATCTCAACTGGTGTCATTATCTCAATGTGTCAACAAATGTCATCATTAGACCATTTGCGATCATCTAAAGTATAGCTTTGGTTAACCTTTTGTGTTGATAAATTCTTGTATTAAACAAAGACTTGACCTACAGTATGTGTATGTTTCGTCGAAAAGAATATGTAAGTTATAAATAATATAATTAGTATGGAAGTAAGGAGGCGTGTCGTTGCACAGAAGGAGCCCACACATTTCCAGAGTGGAAGTTGTTTTAGAAAACTTTCACGATGGCGCGCTTGAGATCATAAAAACGGCACTGCCTTAGTTATGAGGGTGTTGTGTTTGTCACTGATTCAGCAGGATTTTTCTGCACTTATGCCTTAACTGTAGAGGCCGGAAGTTGTAGCGACTAGATGTCGTGGTGCCCACTAAAATACAAGTGCATAAGAGATGAATTGAGTCCATAAGAGTGGGCGATAAGGGCCATAAGGGCTGGAATATCAGATGCTAGCGGATGTGTAGCAAGAGATAAAAGTCAAAATTGCAGTACAGAGACACCCAGAGACACTTGCACTGTAGAAAAGTAAATGTAAACAAGGATGGTCATAACTTTGACTTTACTTCTTTATGAACTGTCATACACACCAAAGCACATCTCTCAGCCCACTGTTGCATAACTTGTGATTGGACATTCATAAAAAAAGTGATTCTAAGGTTATCTTTCACAGCTTTCCTGGTGACATGAATCCTCTTCCCGGCTCATTTGCCAGATTTTACCTCCACATTTGAGAGCCAATCTTGCAGAAAAACACCAGATGTCTGAAAAGTTGATGCTTTGTTTACTCACAGACCATCTCCAGGGTGTTCACGTCTATATTGCCACCCACCACCCCGCCCTTGGAGTCAAGCTTGGAGCGGCCGAGGCCTACAGACATGCTGATCTCTCGGTCCCGGTTGCTGCCGACAGAGAGCCGGCCCTGACTCTTCAGCCCACTGGTCGTCCAGCTGCAGGGGCAAAACACACCTGTGAGTGCTCCTGAAACGCTGCTGAATAATGTATAAGTGCTCTCTATGAAACATAAATGACTCATTGCAAGGGTCTGTCCGGGAATAAACACAGGTAACTTGAAAAGGAAAACACCGGTCAACCTCAAGCACTGAATGTGGCTGACAAGGCAACATGTGATTATGTATCTCAGCTGGTGTGTCATTATCTCAATGTGTCAGCTTAAAATGTCATCATTAGACCATTTGCGATCATCTAAGTATAGCTTTGTGGTTAACCTTTTGTGTTGATAGAATTCTTGTATTAAACAAAGACTTGACCTACAGTATGTGTACATGTTTCTACGTCGAAAGAATATCCTTAAGTTATAAATAATATAATTAGTGCTGGAGAGGCAGGAGACGTGTGCGTTGCACAGAGAGCCCACACATTTCCAGAGTGGAAGTTTGTTTTTTAAACTTTACGATGACGCAGAGATCATAAAACAGCACTGCCTTAGTTATGAGGGTGTTGTGTTTGTCACTGATTCAGCAGGATTTTCTGCACTTATGCCTTAACTGTAGAGACGGAAGTTGTAACGACTAGATATCGTGGTGCCCACTAAAATACAAGTGCATAAGAGATGAATTGAGTCCATAAGAGTGGGCGATAAAGGGCCATAAGGGCTGGAATATCAGATGCTAAACGGATGTGTAGCAAGAGATAAAAGTCAAAATTGCAGTACAGAGACACCCCAGAGACACTTGTACAGCACTGTAGAAAAGTAAATGTAAACAAAGGATGGTCATAACTTTGAACTTTACTTCTTTATAGACTGTCATGCACACCAAAGCACTGTCTCTCAGCCACTGTTATAACTTGTGATTGGACAATATTTCACTTAAAAAAAGTGATTCTAGGTTATATCTTTCACAGCTTTCCTGAGTGACATGAATCCCTCCTTGACTCATTTGCCAAGATTTTTACCTCCACATTTTGAGGCCAATCTTAAGTAACACCCAGAGGATTTATCTGAACAAGCCCTGAGGGTGGAAATGATTTGGATGTCTGCTTATGTATAAATATTTATTAACTATTACATCATCTGTTCTGTGTTTGCAGAGAAGGTACTGAATATTTGTTTTCATTAGGGATAAACTACCAAAAAAGTTCAGAAAATAGGGTCACTTCTTATCTGGAAATAACAGTTTATCCTCCGTAAAAATAGCACCTAATACATATGTAAATACTTATCTAAATATAGTAAAGCTTTTCAGAAATACCTCTGGAAAAGTAGTGTGCTTGGCCATAACTAACCCAACCTAACCTAGCTTTGGACAACTTGTATGTGTAACTGTTGGCAAAACAGTAATTTAGTCCTCCTAACTATTAGAATGAGATTTTCCTTAAAGGAGTAGTTTCACATTTTGGGAAATACGCTTCTTCACTCACTTGCCAAGAATTAGATGACAAGACTGATGCCACTTGTTTTCTTTATGCTAAGCTAAGCTAAGCTAAGCTAATTGACTCCTAGCTGTAGCTTTAAATTAATTGTACAGACATGAACATGGCATCGTCTTATCTAACTCTCATCAATAAGGCAAATAAGCCTATTTCCCAAAATATCAAACTGTTCCTTTAATATCACTGATGTTCTATTTCTGACATAAAAGGTGTCTATATGAAGAAGTGCAGAAAACTGTTACATACGTATTGTTTCCCATTACGTTGCTCATGTTCATTTGGACGGTGAGCTGTTTCAAGTTGATGGCGAACACCACCAACGTCTCCCACGGCGCCCCCTGCTGACCTGCTGCTTTGCCGTTTTTACTGAAGGAGGGAGTGGATGTTTTTGTCACTGAATCTGAAATGAAAAATGAGTGAAGATTAAAGAAAAGGCGGTCAGGAGAATTTTGTAATTTTCCACTTTCATTAATTACTTTTGGACATGCTGTATTTTGGTAATCACCTCTCCTTGGAGCAGAGGAATCAGAAACACTCCTGGTGCGACCAGGTGCGGGGGACTTGAGGTGGCCCAAGCCGCCTGGGGACATGTTGCTTCCGGTGGAGTGCTCTGAAAAGACGTTGGGGGACTGGGGCATGTGCTGTGTCCCGGTGCTGCCGTCCCATGTCCTCCAGTAAGCTTTCCGGCTGGACTCGGGGGACAGATGTTGGGTGACGTTTTCGGCCGAGTCGGGAGTGGCGGGGCCAGAGGCTGAGGCAAGGTAAAGGTTGAGATTGTAAGTAAAGGACAGCCGTGGAAATGTCAACACGGAGCAGTGGGAGGAAATGTTGGCTGAAGGAAGGTCAGTGTGATGGGATATTAAAAATGAACACTAGCTAAACCTGCAGAGGTTAGCAGACAGATGAAGCCTGACATGTTTGAAAAATCATTAATTTCTTTTTTTTTGTTTGTTTACAAAGTTGTTGTACTGTTTTCATACAAAAGTCAGCAATGAACAGACAGAAAGTAGTCACCAGACAACCAGACAAAAGGAGCATTGTCAGAAGCATATCATTTTGTACCAGATTCCACAAATATGCTGAAATTTTACAACTAAAAAGCTGGCCACACAATTGCTGTTCTTATTTTAGAAGAGTTTCAGATAGGGTGTTTATTTTGTACAAAACAACAGACTGGTATAAACATACCAGACTTATGCAACAGTGAACCAACCAACCACTGCAGAATAAATCTACTGAGCACTCAAAAAGTCACCTGGCAGGTTGATGGTCTGGTCTCCAAGGAAGAGGCGCCTGGCGATACTTCTCCGGTACCAGGCTCTGGGGAAGGCCAGGATCTCGCTCAGTCTTCTCATGTCATACTTGAAGGAAGCCGAGCCAATGTCACACACAGCTAGGGGGAGAATATTGCATTTGTTTATATATGAGACAGTCCTTCCTTCCAACAACAAATCTACAGGGGAAATGGTGAATCTTTCATTAACTGTCATTTTTATGCTGGTAAAATTACTCTCAATTACTATTGTGATATGTATATTTAAGTCCCCATCTTTGTGTTGGAGTAGGACTCGTCAAGGTTCCCATGATGCTGCTGTCATAAAATTCTATGACTCAGCCTACATTATGTATTTCATATCCCCTAAAGATCCTACACTGAAAGTATTCAGTTCTGTTATATATCACTCCAAATCCCCTCAACTGTAATGCTAGATTATATAACACTGTCCCAGTTTAAATGAACATACACAAGGACCCAATAATGAGACATCTTATGGAAACAGACATTCGTCTATGACAATGTTTAAAAAAACAAAAAAAAACAAATAAAAACAAAACAAAACAAAACAAAAAAAATGCAAATAACAAAGAACAAAGACAAAAGCAAATATCTAGACATACTTCTTTTCATAAAGCATTTGTCATTAGCAGCCATAAACCTCCCTTTAACATTGGTCTAAATGTTTAAGAAAGTGAAGTGCATTACAAGATACTAAGAGCATTGGGTGCTGAAATGTCTTGATGTGCAATCTTACAAGCATTATAGGCAACTAAATGATGCAACAGAGTATTAGCTGACACACCTGATATTTATTTGTTGTTGTTTCCTGAAAACCTTTACCTGCTCCTGATGATGGTTTTAAAGTGACATCAAAAGTTTGAAACTACAAACATACCTCTGTCCTTTTTTCCAGAGTAATTCTATTCTTATAAAAACCTAATGGAACAACTAAAATTTGTATTGTAATACACATTCCAATATATTCGTTTGTGAATTTGCCTGGTATTCCTATCTTCTGCTGTGGATGTATCATATTACTTTAGTTCCTTTGCCTGGAATAAACCTTTATAAATAATCCATTCAAAATGTCCAGAATACACTGGCAAGAAAACAAACCTTTCACAGACTAAACAGGAATAGTGATATGATCTATTGAGGCCATCTTCTCCCTGGGGTGACAATGTACCTGAGATGTTGATGAGGGTGGTGTCCATTTTGCCACCTTTAGCAGGAATGAAGCTTTCGATGAATGTGGGGCCTCCGGTTCGCCTCATCCTGGATAAGCTGACCTTCACAAACTCCAGGTTGATGCTCAAAGAGTCTTTTCTTCCTGTTACGGAGGACGGCTCCTCATCTACTGTCCCTTAAGGAGAAAGAGTGATAATCATGATGATCATTAAACTTTAATCTCATTTCAATCTTGGTGTCCTTTCACACATTAATAAATAGTGGAATGAGATAATATTCTACATCTTTAGAATCAAATGGATATTCAATAGCAGGCTGTCATGTTAGTCCCATCTACACTACACCTGGCACATGTTTGTACATGTTTATTTTACACACCTCTTAAAGTCTTTATCAGCAGTAATATTAGACACTAATTTCTGTGAAAAACTCTATCACTGTATCATTAGCACATGAGAAAATTACAGCAAGTTTTCCCTCCTCCCATACCTAATGGCCCTGGGCCCGGAGGCAACCCTGTGACAGCAGATTTCTGCTTGCCGGCGCCGTAGGGATGGAAAACGTAGAGGGAGAAGTCAGACATGCATGCGGTGAAGCTGAGGCCCGAGGAGTTACTTGGGGGCCCGGTGAGGTCGGACTGGCTGCTGCTGTGGCGGCTCCTGCCCAGAGGGCTCCCCAGCAACGGAGACGCTGGAGGGAGGCAGAGGAGGGAGGGAAAAACATAGGGAGGAGGTAAGACAGAGCAGTCACATACAGTAGGAACAAATGAACTAAAATATAACTATAGATAGTGGGAACTGCATCACAATTTACAAGACTGACACTTATCAGATGCCTGTTTTGGAAAAAGTTACATTTCTAATTAGAGCACAGATCCAAACAAACTGTCTGCTGCAAAGTTAATACATGACATACATATTAATGGTATGCTGTAATATTAATACACAGCCATGTCCCTTTTGGCAAACTGTACATTTACTGTACATGTGACTAGACTAAATAAAAAATAAGACCTGAGATGCACTGAAAATGAAAGCTACAGTAGAACTTGCCTGATTTGGCAAAAAGGCAGACTGGAGAGCAAAGTAATGAATGCAAGAGAACAAGCTGTGAGCAACATTAAATCACACAGGGCCCCAGACATGGCATGGAGTGACTGCTAATAGGTATGCTCACAGTGTGTAACAGACTGTAAAAGACTTTGATTTCGAATTTTTTGTTATTCACATCTCTGTGCACACATTAAAGCACCATTATTCCGCTAAGACAAAATGCCAAGTCATTTTCTACAGACCTTTGCTGGGAGGTGGTTTGGGGATATGTTGCCCCGGCGGGGTTGAGGAGGGTGGGTGCGATCCGTCGGTGGGGTGGGCGCCTGTTGGGGTCTCCAGCTCTCCACGGTTAGAGGAGAAGACAAGGTCTAAAGAGGGCAGTTTGAGCATACACTCCACCCTGGACATGGGCAGGCAGCTAAAGCGGATCTGAGAGGGCTGGAAAACACAAACAACAAATTATGTTTTAGCTGAAAACCAACAGGGGCTGAAGATGTTACATATGCAAAAAAAATAACGACAAACATAACATCCATAGCTTACATTCAGTTATTTTTGAATAGATTCACATGTTGCAATAAGCTACAAAAACTTTGCTCTGGAGAGAAAAGGAAGCAGTTACACAATCCAATTTTGCATTGTGATATAAATGATATAATTTTTCTCAATAGAAATATAACAAATGATTGATATAATTTATTTCCTTGCCAATCACATCGCAGCAATAGAGGTATGCAGATTGTGCAAGTTACTTTTAGTTACATATGTTAAATTTTATCATTACAATTGTTTCTCTGGCAAGTGTTTGTCATGCTCTGACCATAAAGAATAGGATAAAAACAACAATTAATCTGAGCCAGGAGCAAAAATCAATCTGCCTTTAATTCAAAAATATCAGAATAAAATACTATTAGTAGTAAGTAAAATGGCAGTAATTGTTGATGAAATCTTCTTAATGGAAAAACTAACTATGTATCTACAGACTACAAGAAGCATAACCAGAGGAAAAATGAAAAAAATGGACATTATACAAGATGCAAACAAGGACTCCATAAATGATGGAAAATATGTCCATGAATTTCCCAAAGAGTTTTTGGAGAAATTGAGCTGCGAGAATTACAGTCAGGTTGTCAGTACCTGGACTCTGACGTAGACAACTACATCCACAGGGAAGGAGGAGTAGGCCGATGTGGACGAGGAGACCAGGGAGGTGGTGGATTCCTCCAGCGGTTCCACTGTATCGAACTGACCCATGTCCTCCTCCTGGGAAGCTACAGCTGGATGAGGAACACAAATACCCAAATTAAAGACATCAGCACAGAGTTTTCAATAAATGTCAGACACCTAAGTATGAGAGAAGTATCCTCAAAGATCAGTTGGTGCAGCAAACCAACCTGCATAGTTCCTCTCCACAGGAGTGATAGGAATGGTCTCCAGTGCTTTTTCCAGGAAGTCCAGCAGACAGGGACTGATGACCATCTCCTCTGGCAGAGTCTGGAGGGCCACCCAGGCATACAGCTTGGCCGTCTTTACCCCTCCACTGCCCTTACCTTTGGCTGCAAAGACACATGGGAGTTTAAGTAATCTGTAGCCTGGACTAAATGTCTGAAACACTACTGGAAGTTCGTTTCATAAACTTTGAATAAACTCAGATCGTATTAAGAGTAGTTTCTTAAAACAGTCTTTGGTGTCTTCCCCTCTGTGGTACACATCAATATGCATGAGCCCCATTTGATCAAAGGTGCCCTCTGGATTGATGCCTTAAAATAAAGGACAAAATTGCATGCATTTGATTTGGTGGGTCCACGTGTGGATGCAAATCATCAGACAGGAGAGACGTGGCACTCGGTGATTACGGATGGTGGTAGGGCATGCAATCAAAGATGAGGGAATGCTCAATACCTGATGGAATAGGTGGGGGCGGGGGAGGAAGGAGCGAGTTAGTCTTGCTTTGGACTGCATTGGGAGGGTTGGGAGGGCCGCTATCTTTCATACCATACAGCTTCGACTCTTTGGAGAGTGTGCGGGGAAGAGAGGATCCACGTGAGGCATTGGGCGACTCTGTCTTCAGGGTCTTGGAGTTGTAGTGCAACTGAGGGGAAGAATTAATCATTTAGAGCCCAAAAAATAAATAAACACAACGGAGTAGAAACTTGTAGATGTGGATGCTGAGGGAGAAACTCACCTTAACGTCTACTCCTGGAATGTAGAAGACTGTGGTCTCTATGTCATTAGATTTGGTCTGCAGAGACGAGGGACATTTCTTTCCAGCTAAAAGATGGGTGGTGGAGGTGTAGGTGGGCTGCAGCTTCTTCTTCTTGGGGGGAGACTCCTGGTCCAGACTCCGGAGGCTGCGCTCACAGCTCCTACAAAAACCCACAGGGACAAGAGACTTGTCACATATAGAGAGAAGATGTGCTTATGCCTTATTCTGTTTGCTTAGCCGAATATAGAAAGTTGTACTTCTTGTATCCACCGAGAACAAGCTGTCACCACTGTTCCAGGTAAAGCATAAAACTTTATCTGGCAAATCATTCAAGGGGATTTCATAATGTAGGGTTTGATTTGACTTCTTATAGGACATTATTTCGCACAATGACTCACAGCAGGAAATGTGAAGCAGACATTAAATTTTACTCTGTAGTTTTCAGGATGAATAACATGCATTTCGTCATACCTCCTGAAGGAAATGTCCTCATGCTCAGGCTGCTGAGTAGTGGGGTGGAGGACACACTTCCCGCTGTCGATCTCCACACGGACATCCAGCTCAAAGTCAATGTTTCTCTCAGTTGCTGGGCCACTGAAGCTGCGGTTGGCAGGTGTGCTCGGCCAGCGCTCGCTGAACAGCTGACTCACAGCAGAAAAGCCTGAGGACTTCCTGTGAGACGCTTGGCTGAGAGCAAGCAGTAAACAGGATTGTTCAGTGATTTCTGGAAACTGCAAAGCTTTATTTACGGTTGAAAACATAAATCACAAAAGCAAAGCTTTCACACAGTTATAAAGTGAGATTAATGGTGTTTCCTTTCAACGAATATTATCACAAGAATGCTTGAGTGGACAAAAACAAAACAATAAGACAAACTCACAAAGGCCTTCGATAGCTCGGTGGTCTCTCTCGTTCAAACTCGTCCTCCTTTTCAGAGTCTTCGGAGGAGGATGAGGACAGGTCGTCGCGCCTCATGTCGTCATGCTGGAAGGGAATTGTGGGTGAGAAGATAGCAGGGGTGCCAGGGGCACTGAAAACTGAGCGCTGACCCTCAACAACGGATGGAGAATGAAGATGAAGGTGATGATGAGGATGGGATGGCTCGTCAATGGTGACTGACAACAGGTCCACCTCTGTCTCCTCAGGAAACTTCAGAGAATGGCAGAAAGTCAAACTCACACAAGGGACAGTTTTTATGTCTACATAAAGCTCTTCCTACTTAGAGACATCAATCCAAATAAGAGTGTTGGATTGATGTCTCTAAGTAGGAAGGCAGCCAAGGAGTCGTGAATCTCTAAGGAGATGAAATTCTGTAGATTGACCATGTTGGATCATAAGTTTTTATTTTCTTTATTTATTGCCATTAAGTATTTTATTTCGGGTTTTACGACTAATGTCCAGCCGACAGAACACTACTTACCCTGCAACTGTTCCTCAGAGGAGCTGAGAGTTTCACCGAGAAGTTGATTGAAAGAGAGACAGGTGTGACAAAGAGGAAGATGAGAAACTGGACACCTTGGCCAAAAAGGGAAAGGTGAAACAAACCTCAGGTGGGTGAACATGAAAATGCCCAAGACAGTCCTCCTGGTAGACAGGGTCAACTGTCCTTAATGACAGCTGAGAAAGCCCAGTAGTCAATAGTAAAATAATCCCAGGGGCAGGTACTGACACAGGTTGACTGCTGCTGACTATCGATCAAAGTGTAACGTTGAAAATGTTTGACAAAGCAAACATCTGAGACGGTACAGGACTGCGACCAGTCCAGGGCCGCCCAGCAACATTATTTGTCCTGATTTGTCAGGTTATTTATGCTTCTTAGTTCTAGACAACCACCAGCATGTTACTAGCTCCATAAATGTTTGCTAATGAGGAAGTGGGTGGTCAAGGCCAAATGATCACAGAGGGATTGACAAGTGAAGCAAACTCAGTCATGCAGCCTTTTAGTGCAGAGCTGGGTGTGGGTCTGTCAATAATAAAGAATGATCGGAAGAACTGGAAAAAAGATTTGATTATTTACACCAAGCAGGAAAAATACCAATTGCAGATAGATTCATTCAGTAAAAGGCAATAAATCTACCATAGATTAATTAACGTATTAGTTTTGACTCTGCTTTGATAAAAAGGGTACTCAATTTAAGATTTTCTGCTTTAAAAGGTTTGGAGTCAAGCTGAATCCAAAGGTCTTAAATTAATTTTGGTCATGAACTACTTTGCAATATTTTAAAGGAACAGTTTGAGTCTCCTGGGGCTCTGTTGGATTCTGGGTCTGTCCCAGCGATGTACTTAAATGCTCAGGACCACAAGTGGCATGACAGTATACTGAAGGTTTTCCGACAGAGCCAGGGCTAACCAGGCT
>BRZM01000024.1:2530019-2747445 GCA_033238685.1 Lates japonicus
TTTGGACCGACATGTTTGACAGTGCTCTACACTGTCATCAAAACAGCAAATGAGGGAATATGTTTTGGAGGAATGGTGTTCCATTCACACGCACACATCTAATCCCAGCATCATGAATGAAAGTGAACCTGGAACCATTCAGGGTCTTTTTCGTTCACAGTCAGTAAACAGGGCAAGGGTGTAAGTGTGCAGCATACATACAGTATGTGAGCTGGGTGACATCTCACCTATTGGTGTAAATAATGTGGTCTAGTGCTCTTGACCTGAGGGTGATAGTCAAACCACCTGTAGACAAGTCAGGATTCCTCTACTATGAACACTACATGAAGCAATTTTAGCATCTGAAGCTCCATGTCTCTCAGGTGGGACCTTTATCAGGCTGATACTGTGTTGTCCGAATTCATCATTAGAAACCTTTAGACCTATATTCATGAATTAGAGCAAGTATCTGCACTTGGAAAGACCTCAACAGCATGTTGAACTAATATGTCCTAATTTGAGGATTAGCCAATGATAGTGATTGGTGCAACTGATACAATGGATTCAGTTATCTTACATAAAGGTAAAACATCTTGACTCTAAGTCAGTAATCATCATGCAGCAGATAACCATGATGAATACATCCATCCATTATCTTTACCGCTTATCTGCTGAGGGTTGTGGGGGGGCTGGAGCCAATCCCAGCTGACATTGGGTAAGAGACGGTACACTCTGGACAGATCGTCAGTCTATCACAGGGCTGACATTTAGAGACAGACAACTATTCACACTCACATTCACACCAGGGATCCCAGGGCCAGAGCCTCTGTAGGAAGTGACTCTTGATATTTCTTGTTTCAGAGTCAATGGGCTTAGTGAAAAGACACAAAACAACCAAACAGAGATGCAAGATGACCTCAAAGAGACACAAAATGAGAACAAAGAGACACAAAAGGACTGCAAACAATGCACCATTTGTACTAATTTCATGTCTCTTTCAGTCTTCCATATAGGAGAGCGGGGGTGTCTTTTATTTGTCTGTGTCCAGGGGCCAATTTTCCAATAATCTGTCCATGATTACAAGTGATAGTAGTAGTGGTAGTATTTTGTACCCTGTTAGGCCTTACAGCAGACTAGTAACAGACATGATTGGCCTTCACTTCTAATTGGACTGTACAAATTGTGGCTCATGTCTCTGTGTATCTGTAAGTAAAATAGTAATAAAACTTTCCTTCCCTAAAAAGGGTCTGCCAGCTGTGAAAGAAGCAGAACTGAGAAGCTGTGTTATTTTGAAGGTCTGATCCAAACATCAAGGCAGTGTTGCTCTTTACCATCACTGAGTCATTCATTCACTATTCTTTTTTGTAGAAGCTATGTTACTGATCATTCAATGAACAGATTAACAAACAAAGACGTCAGCTAATAACTAATTCATTTGATTATTATTTTACGTGAACTATTAATTAAACCTTCAACTAATAAGATACGCCAATTAATGAGGAAACAAATTATTTACGGTGACGGCACAGAGACAGACAAAGCAGCCTCTGAAGATAGTAAGTGTGAGGGAGGTTGAAATAAAACAAAGAACAGAGTTATCATAGCTGAATTTAAAGGTCAGCCCTGGAGGATTATTAGACATCAGAGCAGGCGCGGCATGTCAGAGCAAAGCAAAAATCAAACAAATTCAGCAGTGAAGATCAGCACACACAGAGGCCACAGTTTGTGGTTGACCCAGCTTCAAGAAGTGTGGGGAAACAAATACAGAATTATCCTTGAGAGAAGAGACAGACAAAGCATTTTGTCTCCTTTTTTTTTTTATCAACTGTGAACAAAGATACAGATGAACCCACATGGATATCTCTGGATAAAACATTTTCTTTAGGACACACTGTTGATTTCAGGAGCAGTTCTACACAACTAAAGATAGTGTCTTTGCTGTTTCCATCAAAACATTCAGTGGATATCAGAGGTGTGCACACTCTTTCATACAGTCTACTTTTGATCACCTGATGCCTGTAACGGAAATGCCTCAAATAAGGCTTTTTTTCCCCCTGTCTATTGTCAGTTAGATATAGTAACCAGAAATATCACAGGACAATTCTTGTTGAAACTACAGCTCCTATTCACATAGATTTGGCCATCATTCCATATTGTACCCACCAAGATAACTGGTGAGGCAACATTGTATTGGAATAGTGTAGATAATATAGCTTAACTGTTGATTTGTTTGATATCTATTTGTACTAAATTTGGATGAAATTTGGCTAATGGTGGAATAAAGTCAAATGTCCAAATATTTTAAATTTTTTAAAGAAAATGTGAATTAATATCGTGGATGTTTCCATCAACAACTGTCTACCTCCACAAATCAGCTGGTTCACCAAGATAATGTTCCAGTTAGGTACTATTAAACCACTACAGAAGAAGAGGTTGCGATGAGAAGACATATTATTATTTCTCTGGTCTAATCAGTAACAGCAAGCATAACCCCTAGGTTTTTGTTTAATACTATCAATCAGCATCTGAAACATACTTATTCTGGGTTTCCAGTCACCTCCTCCAATGACTGTGATAAGTTCCTAAATTTCTTTGTTGACAAGATCAATGATCTTAGATCACATTTCAACCTTGGATTTTATCACTTGACAACCAGTTACCAACCCTGTTCTACCGTCTGGATTCAACCCCATTTCCATGCATGAACGTTGAGATATAGTCTCCCATATGCATCCATCATCCTGCCCTGCTGATATCATTCCTGCTACATTTTTTAAAGAGTTTGTTTCAGTTCTCCTGTCTTTTCTCTATTATCAACCAATCTTCCTCCTCTGGCTGCATACCTAACTATTTTAAGACAGCCAGTGTCTTCCCTCTCCTCAAAAACCCTCCCTAAACACCATCAATACAGCTAACTACAGACCCAATTCCGAACTCCTGTTTATTTCTAAGATTCCCGAAAAAGTTGCCACTCACCACTTTGCCCAACTGGTTGAGGGGAATATATTTTAATAAGTTTCGATCTGGCTTCCGTCAAAAACACAGCACTGCCACTGCACTGTCCAAAGTAAGCAATAATGTTCTTCGGTGTGCAGATAAAGGTGAAGGCCTGGCACCTGCTTATGTAGCAGACATTTTGAGCACTTATTATGTGCAGTCGGACTCTCGAATCATCTGATCAAGGCTTCTTATATGTTCCCAGTTCATATTCTAAATCCAGAGGTGACCATACTTTTGAGGTTGTAGTTCTTAAACTATGGAACAGCTTTCCCCATCCAATTAGATCTGCTGAATCTGTGCTTTAATTAATGTGTATGTTTATGTATATGTGTACTTGTATATGGAATGTGTGTACACTTTCTGTGTTTTTAACAGTGCTGTATGAATAAATTATCATATATCTTTGAAAAAATGAACACAAACTAAAGAGTTACTCATAAGACAACTTATTGCAAAGCTTTGATGAGTATTTAACATTGACTGACGAGGAAATTCACTTTCTCATTCTCAGTAACTGTTTCTCATTTAATTAGATCATCTTCACAGTCAGAAATAATACTTTTGATGGATTCTTGTAATTAAAATCATGCAAATAGGATTCTTATTCACCTGTTGGGGCTTATTTTTTAATTATAACATGATGGCTGAACATTACAACATAACACAGTCTTTTTGCTCTAACAAGGTATTACAGTATGTGAATATTGTGTGGCATCATCTGTTCAGAATAATCACCCAAAGTAGTAATCTTCCATCTGGCAGTTGAATACCTTCCAAGGTATTTTATCTCTCATTTTGTTCACTTACATTTTCCTTTAAATAGATGTTAAAGTCAAATTTTATTGGTACTGATAAAATATCTAATTTCTAACATCTAATAGAAAATCCTTAAGTATCCTAATATATACCTTTAATATCTTTTTATCATCATCTACTGGATGGATTACCATTAAATTTTGTACAGACATTCATGGTTCCCAGATGATGAACCCAAATGACTTTGGTGATGGTGCCACCATGAGGTTGACATTGGTTTTGAGTGAAATGTCTTGACAACTATAAGATGGATTGCTACAAAATTTGCTGGTGCCCTCAGAATGATTTGCTTTTCATCTTGTGCCATCAGGACCAAGTATTCATTTGTCTAGTGCTTTGGTTTATTACCAAATACCTGTAAAAACAAATGTCATTCCCATAAGCCAGTGATCACATTGTATAATAGTATAGAGTATTATATACTACAATAAATAGAACATTGAGCAGTATAATCTATAATAGAATAAATAGGATCTGTATTTGGTGCACAATATTTGCAAATCAGTTTAATGGCAGGACAAGTGTAGAGGAGGAGTAATGTGACGATCCTGAGTGTCCCTGACAATTGTGTGTGTGTGTGTGTGTGTGAGATGTACGAGTTCATGGATTGTGAAGGGGGCATTGTCAGCTGGTCAGAGTCTGTGGTCTCCACTGCTGTTGTACAGTCTGATGGCAGTGCACAAAAATTTGCACCTGAAGCTGTTTAACATCTGGGTGTCAGTGGCTGAATGAGCTCCACATCTGCCACAGGTCATCACAGGGAGAGTGGGAGGGGTAAACCTAGGATAATTATTGATCTTGGCCTCCATCCTCCTCTCCACCACTAACTCCAGACTGTCCAGTTTTAGTCTAGCCATATAGTTGCCCTTCCTCACCAGCTTGTTTAGTCTGCTAGCCGTGACTCCAGCTCCCCAGCACATCACAACAAAGAACAATGCACTGTCTCCTACAGACTGGGAGAAGAATCTTCAGTAGCCCGCTGCACACACTGAATGATCTGAGGCTCTGCAGAAAAGTCTGCTCTGTCCCTTCTTGAAGAGGGCATCAGTGCTGTGTGTCCAGTTCAGCTTTTTATTGATTTGGACCACAAAATATGAGTCCAGCCACTTCTTCTCCCTGGATGATAACCAGAGTCTGAAAACATGTTGACACATCAGTATGTTAAAATTTCTGTTCTGAGCATGTTAGCTTTTATTAAATGCAATCTTACAGATCCACTGATATGGTTCTTAGTCTTGTTTACATTATAAGTTTTGTGAAGTAATGTCTTAGATAGTGTTTTGCTTTAATTTGCTATGGTGAATGTTTTGATGCCCTAGATATTTAATGGAGTTTCTGAGCTGGCTGTGCATCAAAACAAGGTCCACAGTACTTAATCCAATCCAGTCCAATAAGGTGTAGTACTATAGTTTTGAGACCACAAACAACAAGCTAATTTCACAGAGAGTCGGTGTATGCAATAAAGCCATCAGAGTGATACTTAAAAATACATCTAAAAATATATTTAAAAGCTTTTTTGATCATTATAAAGGCTTTGTTCCATCTGTATTGATCCAGACTGTGTTGTCCATTCAGAGCACTCATCAGATATTGATGAAGATGTGTGATGCATGGCTGATGGTCTGGCTAACACTCCTAGTCACGAGTCACTCCCCTCCATATGAAACACACACAAGTACTGGAAAACACACACACACAAATCCTTGTACACTTATCTTTGTGGGGACCCGTCATAGACATATTGCATTCCCTAGTCCCTTACCCTAACCTTAACCATCACAACTGAGTGTCTGACCCTAACGCTGAAACCAAGTCTTAACCCTCAAACAGCCAGCATTTTGGTCTGTATGAAGCTGTCAGACTCCACAAGTATGGTGGGCCTCCAGTATTTGGACCTCACAAATACAGTAAAACAGGCCCACACACACATAGACACAGCTTGCTGTTTTCCCATCAGAATTAAACTAGTTATTCTTTGTTGGGTGGGTCGATACAGGCAGGCAGGAGAGCAGAATGATCGCTAATGATCTCACTGGAGCATGTTATTGTAGAAGTGGTTCACAAAGGAGCATCTTTTTTTTTTTTTTTTTTTTTTTTACTAATGTTAATTAAAGCAAGAGTGGTGGTCTAAAGCAGCAGTAAGTGCTGTTGCAGTGACTGCCTGTTCAGTGCTGTGGACGCTGTGGTGAAACTTATAACCCATGGAGAGTATAACTTTCCAGCAGCCGGCAAAACTTCCGGGGGAGGGGGTTTCATCTGGTGGATATCCCATTTGGGAATGAAAGTCTTGAAGCTCGCACTTTTATTAAACCTGGAGGGGAACGGTTCTGCATTTCAGGAGTCAGATTGACCAGCAGAGCAGCTGTTCTTCGCCCACTGGGTCAATATGTGCAGTCAAGAGAGCAGAATGGCCACATCAGCACAGCTTGAGCTGTTTTGTTTTGTGGCATCACTTCACTACAAAGAACAAAGATCTGAAAGTTAACTGTTACATGGCTGGCAAAATTCATATGAGTCTAGATGCCACTTATGCCACTTAGCGTTATTACTCAGATATTATCATTTTTATTTAGTTATTTTGCAAATGACAATGTTTTTCACAGTCGTCACAACAGCATATTAAAAATAAATACAAAAAATAAATGCTTAAAATGAGCAATGGGCTGAATTACTATTAGTCAGTAATTGATTATCTTACAGAAAATGCAGCTGATAATTGCTTTAAATAAACTGTGATTCAGCAGCCTTTGTGAACTGCCTCTTAGGCTGGTTTTAAGTTCAGTTCCCTAAAGAAACAGAACAGCTAAGTTGCAGTCTAGAAGAGAAAAAAAACAGAGCAGCAGCACAAACTGCCTCTGATATTCAAGAACCTCCTGGAGCATATTACCAGAGATCTGGTACAAAATGCGCATGTTTTAACAATAAAGGACAGTTTTGAGAGTTTGTTATGTTATGTTTGTTATGTCTATATTTGCTTCTCTGTGTTGGTTTTGCAGTGCAAATACATGTTGTCTTATTTCTTAATTCATTTTAATTTTTTTGTCTTCTCTTCAGTGAGCAGTTTACAGCTGCTTTTAGAAGTAAATGTAGTTCTGGTCAGGTTGAATGGTCCAGCAGGTACTTGCATCAGTTACAGTTTGTCAAGACATACAATAGACTGTTTCTCAAGTCATTACAACAAACAGACCACATGCTCATTTTTTACAGCTAGCTACTGACATGTCTTTGGCCACTTTTGCTCCTGTTTGCCTTAGTTCTCATAACCCACCACCACAAACCCCTTATCAGGTTCCTCATCTTCTTCTTATATCCCACTGAGCATTCTGGCCAGATGCTGAAAACATGTAAATGTATCTGCACATGTAATCTTTACTCCACTCAAGTTTAGCTATGTCAGTAAATAGTCACTCACAGGGTCTGTACCCACTTGATAATGGCAGCAAGTAAAGTGATATTTGTTGTTGTGTGGAGGGAAAGCGGCTCCAGGGAAATCAACACATACAGAATCAAGTAGTTGTAGCAATCATCTGATCCCTGACCAGTTCAGCCAATCAATGATCTGCATGGGTGAGGGATCATCATGAGTGACAGCTTATGAAGACAATTAACCTTCTGTCTTGCTTGTAGGTCATAAACATGATTTGTACATGTTTGTATTCATTTCTGGATAGCTGTAAGCTAGCTAGCTATCTAACTCTGTCAAATCTTTACAGATTTGTCTCAGTTTGGACACTCAAATTGGATTTCAAAGTATCTTTTGTGTCACTCACAATGTGATCTGATCACTTGCAAATAACAGCATGAACACTCTGTCCTAAAGATCTGACTTGAGAAACAGATTCGCCTGCAGTCTGAACAAAGCCTTAGATTTTCCAGAAAATGTTCAGTTGCGAGGTCATAATAACTCTCTCTAACATAATAACTCCCGTTTTTCATTGATTTTCTCTGAATATTTACACATCCCTGGTTTGATTACACTTTCTGATGTTGGCTCTTACCAGTACCCCCTGCTGATGTGGAGCCTCCCAAGGCAAAACAGATACAAGCCAAGCACTGTTTGAAAATTCTCAACAGAGGCTGCACTAAAAGCCTACCACTGGGTACTGGCTTTAACGTCCTTGTTTTCATGTTGATTTAACAAAAAAACATTTTATCTGCACTTTTTTTGTTTAATGTTCACCTGTGAGAATCATATAAACACACTTCCCCTGTTTAAATTACTCTTTACTCAGTTTATCCCCTTGTTTCCAGGTGTATTTGTACATCTCTCGTGTTGCTGTTTTTTCAGCCTAGTAAAATAAAACTTAAAAGCCAACACATAGTGAGGTGGAGAAAATAAAAGTGTTTTGCCAAATGCAGCCACCTGTAGCTCTGCACCTCAGCCATGCAACGCTTTGGATGCGTTTGCGTGACTGCAGGCACATTCATGTGTGTGTGTACGTTTAATCTTTGCCTCAAAAACTCTCAAAACATCAATGCAAATAATTCAGTTTACTGTCGCTGCCCTGGCCCCATCCCAGCTTCACAAGAGGAAGTGAAGCGTACAATAAGCAGCAGCAAATAAAGAGGGTATTTCAGGGACACAAACAGCAAACACATTCACCATGTGAAGCCTGAGGAAATGCCAAATGCCAAACTGTGCCATGTCTCAGTGCCCACAAGAACACACTGTAGCCCTTTAAACGCTTGTTGACTCTTACATAAACACTGTGCTTTGACTTTCATATGAGCGTTTTACATAAAAAGTTGTTGAATTGAACATGAAGCACGGGACCGGGGCTTCGCTGCTTGTCCTGGCACTGAGCATTCAGGCAAACACACACGCACATTCACAGATTTAGCTACAAAACAGAAGCACAAATGACAGAAAATTACAACCGGGAAGCTCTACCACAATCAAATATAAAAGTTAAACACACACACATGCACACACCACTCAAGCAAAAAATATTTTGGAAGCACAAGTCACCAGATCCATATCGCAAGTCATGTGAACTCACATGGAACACAAAGTAATGCTGGAAAAGTTATTTTGTGTGTAAACTTTTTCATGTCATTGTGCTGTTCAACTTATTTAGAAGTTCATGAGGCAGTAATCTGCCATGAGCTCAGCAGACCTCCCTCGTTCATACATGTGTAATGAAATGGTTTCTTATTTATGCTGTGGTCCCTGAATCAGTCACAAAGCCAAGGAAAGGACACTGCAACAAAAGAGTTGCTGCTAATGTGTGTGTTTTATGCCCTAACAAGAGCTGAAAACCCGGAAAACTATTTACTTGCAGGGACAAAAAGGTCTGCATGAGTGCAGTTTTCAAATTTTTTGTTTATTCACACAGGAGCGCAAGGCTTTGTAGGCATGAAAGAAGAAGCTGTATTTGTATTTTTTAATCTTCTGCTTGAGGGACCTGAACATGCATGCATGCACAAACTGACTGAGCAGACTGAGCCAGAGAGATAGAAAAGAAAAGGCTGTTTTTAAAGAGAGGAGCTCGACAACAGATCGACGATTGTTTATTGTCGGGGACCAAAGTGTCTGTTTCATAATTTTTCAGAACAAATGTTTAGGACACAGAAATCCAAGTCTGTTTGATGTTGCGAATGCTACTGTGAATTCTTGCATTAAGGTAGAACAAATGAAGCAGGTCTGAGTGGGAAAAACAAAAGAACACATTTCTCTCCTGTTTACAGGTTCTGTTTAATCCGGCCAATAAAACCAAAGCATGGCTACGGCAACATTGGTGGAATTGTTTAAAGTTACACTCCTCCTGTATCTTCTGTGGTTCTGGAGGAGCTCTCTACACTCACCAGGGTCATCTCAGCTCAGGCTTTGTTACTACAGATTGTTAAGGTAAATCATGTGTTGTAACCTGGGGGTGTGGAATTTAAAGGACATTGGTGTGTACCAATCAGGAAGAGTCTAATGAAAGACACTTCCAAGCTGCATAATGGGAAATGTAGGATCTAGTGAGCTTAGTCCATACTAGGCAGTAAAAGTCTGGATATCATAGGCTCTGCTGCTTCAATTTTTATTTTTTTTCTTTTGGTACTTTTACTTATGTTAGGGATCTGAATACTTCTACCACTGAAAGTCACACAATAAGACAAACTAACTAACCAATCAAGGCAGCGGTGTTCCAACAACTCCTGTGTTCTCTAAGGTAAAATTAAAGTTTTTGTCAATGGAGTCCGGTAGTGATATATAGTGATGTTTCTGGTTAAGCAAAGAGATTCATACTCTTAAATAAAAGTCCTATCTCTGTAGGAATCCTATCCATAGTGCTGTCAGACATTTATAATAACAATCTGAACCTGTCAGTGGCAAAAACAAACACTTTAGTGGACACACTTTGATGTGGACAGTTGCCCATAGGATTACACTGCAGCAGCTGTTCACAGTGGCCAGGTACACTGTTATTGCTCAATACAGGACCTACTCAAAGACTTTTGTCCCCATCAATTATTTACACTCAAAACATGGGAAAGTAAGAGTTTCAAGGCTCAAGTTATCCTTTAATCCATACAAATACAGATGGAATTTAAAAAAAAAAAACTTTTGGTTTAAAGGGGTGTTATGTGTAGGATCACTGCAGTGACTTACATATCTACCTAGCTACTTAACATTGACTCAAAGTACTTTTACCAAAGTACATTTTTTTTATTATTTACCTTGTGCTATTGCTACTTTAACGGAACTACAGGGTCTGGGTGTCTTGTTCACCAGAGGTTATAGGTCATATTATTCAGGACATAAAACAATTCAAGAAAAGAAATGTTTTCTTTTATCTAATCTGAAAAATCAAAGATGATTTTGTTTGCTCAAACGGCACAGACAGTTAGTTAGTCAGCAGTAAAGTGCACATCAGCATGTAGATTCATGCTGCATGGTGCGCACTGTGCTTGCAAAAAGCTTGTGTCCCCATAATACTCTCTCCCATATTGAGGCTGAGGCAAAACAGTTTATCAGCTGTGAGTTGTGTTACAGGTCTCTGGAGCAGACACGCGTACCCACAGCACAATGGGTCGCTCATTGTGTGGAAATGTCACGTGAAGTCTTGCATGATAATGTTTTAATGAAGATAAAGTACAAGAATTTTGTGTGACCTTTATCGTTTTTTATCCAGAGTGCTGCAGAGGATCAGTCTGTGCAGCTGCAGAGGGAATTACACTGTTTTCCACTGATTTAAAACACTGAGTGTCGGGATTCACTTTTTTGGCTTTCACTACATCTGAAAGTGCAGTGTACATGGCAAATGAGATTCCATCCACACTTACGTTTTCACATCTTTTCCTAATAATGTGTTCTTCCTCCTCCTCCTTTTAATGGCAGCTGGTCAACAACAAAAAATCTGTACGACCTCCACCGTCTGTGTTGAACAGAAACACCATCTGGGAAAAAAAAGGCAGGTTACTCCATTTTATCTTCAACGTAACCACTTTGACTGTGATGCTTTGTGTTTCAGTAAAGCCAAACAGGTGTTTTCATTGACATATTTGTTGTTGTCAGGCAACTCAACAAGCACTAAATGGTGATTTGATGGAGAGCCAAGGTTCCAGGGATTCTTGGGCTGATGCGTTGGAACTCATGGGTCACATTCATCAGTTTCCAATGATAAAAACAGACATAAACGTCAATAAGGACAATACTGAGCAGCCCTCATATTGCTGTTATATTTTTGTTTTCTGTGTTATAAAATTGCTTGAGTTTTCAGGGCCGTCGTACACTCTCTCTGAGTTATTTAATTCTGTCACTACTGGTTGAACTGGTTTCCTCAGATTCACAGAAATGTATAATACTGTGAGTGATTTACATGAAGCAGAGAGTTTATCTGTGAAGGGAATGAGCAAAGAATGGAGAGAATGAGAAAAAAGGCAGAAGGAACCGTTTATTATGTTTACTAGAGCAGCTCTAGTTTCCTCCAGGGCCATTCTCTGAAAGCCTTTCTTACATAAAATAATAATTCTTTGTTTGTTTACAATGCTTATCTGTCCAGAATAAAGACTTGTTCTTTTCTCTTTTATTAATCCTCAGCTGTTCGTGCCCTCCACCTACACAAACACGCCTCTCTCTCTCTCTCTCTCTCTCTCTCTCTCTCTCTCTCACTCACTCTCTGGGAACACACACGTGACAAAGCCGAGCATACACAGGCAAACCCAACCTAATGCACGCTCTCTGTCTCTTATTGTCTTTCACGTGCACACACTTTAACAGCTGAGCCTAATAAATGTGAGAAATCATGCACAGAGTGTGGTGATGTATTCATGTGAGATGATCCCAGGACTTCTGCCTATCTGGACAGAAGGGGATTGCATGAAGAATTGGGAGGATGGATGGATTAAAGGATGGATGGTAGAGCTGGGTTAACATGACCATAAATATTATAACAATATCATATTCATAGTGATCAATATTGATCATTTTCTATGTATACATTTAATACCGTTACTTAGACCTCAAAGATGCACACAATGTTTCAGTGAGGCCCAATGAATGCAAACATAAAGTAACTTGTTTGTTTACAAGAAAACTCCACAGGGTATTTTTTAAATTTGAAGTTCAAGTATATTCACATATTGAAGATCAATTTTGTTATTATTATGCAACACCAGATTGCACAACAAAATTGGAGATATAGTCCCTCCGCACCACTTACAAAAAGCAGTGCATCTGAAGGAACGTAAACAACAGCAACACACTGGTGGATTGTCTGGGCAGATAACAAGGTTGACATCCAATATCAAAAACTCGACATCTCGGTAAACACTGTCCATCCATCCAGCTTGACTGTGTCTGACCACCAAGCATCACTGATGTAAACACAGAGTCCGCCTCCTCTCGTCCCACCGGAGTCCTGTGCTCTGTTAGCGCGGAACACGGTCCGCCCATCGAGTGCAACGGCTCGATCCGGAATGTTGTGATGGAGCCAGGTCTCTGAGCGAGCCCGAGTCTTACTCCATCCATTTAACTCTCCTGTGACTGAACGTCAGCTAGAAGCAGGCTCTCTTCCCTCTCTTTCTAGGTCGATTGCACTGCTTCAGGTGATGTTTGATCCGGCTGCTCTGGCTGGCTGATCAGGGGACACTGAGGGCAGAGATGATCCTAGATCCGCACTTAATCCAATCCCTGAGCTTCTTTCCCCAGTGTTGATGTGTGCATTTCTGTCACAAGTAATCACAAGCAACACAAGCCCCAGCAAGAAAGACAGCAGAGGAAAATCTAAACAAACAGGATCTTAAATAAACTAAATAGGTTTATGATGGTTCTAAACTATCATTTATTTTTGAGTTAATAACTTGATACTCCAACATGGTATAACATTTACACACATTTAAACAACTCAACAGCAACAATACTTCTAAATAAATACCACACATATATTGGATATTGTACACCATTAATAATCATTTCCAGTTACTTTTATGCACCACTTTTATGTGCATAAGTAAAATAAAAATGAAGTCACTCCACTTTTTGAACTCTTCTCATATGGGGCAATGACTGAAAAGGAAGACATGAGTGACTGCTGCGAGACGCTTGCTCTGAAGTTTCAATATTCTGTGATGGCTGGATGGAAACATTACCTTTTCAAATGGTAGAAAAGATTAGTTGTATCTCCTGTCCTGTCAGCACAGATCGCCTACATATCTTGCAGCAGATATGCAGTGGTCGGTTACTACTGCACTGGCAAGTTAGATAGCTGGACATCGTAATGGTTGCTGCGTAGAATGGTGCAGACAAACCCAACTTTTAACCCATTCCTTACACTTTTGCACTTTTGTTTTTGGTTTTGAAATGTGGAGAAATCTAGAGCTTGACAGGTTGTGCCTAGCTGCGGTTGCTAAGTAAGGACTGGACAATTGTTGGAGTGGAAAGGTTTATCAAACGGTCAAACACTGAAACTAAAGTTTTAAAGATCATATATAATGAACATTCTTTCTCATAATTACAGCCCTCGGTGGGAATGAAATTTATGAAATTTGAGAATCTGCATACCCAGAAATCCTGTAAGGTGATGTCACCACTGCACACATGCAAACAAAGACAAATTGTCTTATAGAGAACCACAATTTCCACATTCCTCACTGATTCCTCACAGTTGGATTTTGGAGTTTCCAGGTTGATAAAACAGCATACAGATGTTTGAAATCTGATTCTACTCTTCCATTAAATGTAAATCCGAAGCCTTAGTGGGAGTTTAGGTTATGTTCTGCATGGTGGCTCTGTAAACACAATCCCACTCACACACATCACCTCTACCTTGTGATATTGCAATGAATTTTAATGTTTGCTCTTCCTCATAGCATCCGGTAAACAACAACAACAACAACACCGACACGGAGAATCACTTAAAACAATGCTGCCAGCAGCAGTGTGAAGATAACACTGGAGGTGCACAGGAGAAATCCCCTGAGCTCCTGGAGCCACATCCAAACAGCCACAATACTATTTTGGGCATTGCTGCTCAACCACGTAACATGGTGTCCTCAACATGTTTTCCTATCCTTTTTTTCCTTGTCGTCCTTCCTCCTCATTATTATCATTTACTTCCACGTCGAACTATAGAAGAGATATGCCGCCTGCTCTTCCAGCTCTTTGACTCTAGATTTCATCAATTTCCACAGCCTTTTGGGTGGACAGCGGGTCCCCGGGGAGCGCTGTGATATTTCCTCCTCATTTCCTTTCATCTTGCAGTAGAAGCCACCAGGCTTATCTGTCATATAAAACTATCACCTATAGCAGAGATAGACAGGTAGCGTCAGCTGACCAGAGAATATTCATAGAGGAGTTCCTGGGTTTGGTATTCATCAGCACTGCATAAAAGCTGTATCAGTTACATTAAAGGAATGATCACAAAAGGAGGCATCACATATGTGAACTATGTTGGAAGCATTAATGGATGAATCAGAGTTTTAAGCATTATCGCTGTCTGAGGAAAAAGTGTGACTCCAAAATTCTTAACTTAGCCAAGACAGGTCAGAGAGGGTTGACAGTAATGACTGGGATCTTCCAGATACAATGCTAATTTTCTATTGTCAGCCTCTATGGAAATAAAGCGCCTTGCTCATGTTTTTGGAATAGAGCGATATTTATTCATTTCCATGAGACATATTCTCCTGGAATTTTACGTCTACTTTTTCAATGGTTGACAACATAATGGAAGCTTGAAAATGTCTTTTTAAGAAGTTCACACAAACACCACATTTATTGCATCTGATTCCAAACAACAGGGAGATGACTACAAAATGTTTTTCCCAAATACAAAAACTAGTAATTTTGTAAATACAGACACACAATTGGAAACCTATTACTACAATCTAAATGTGACAGGTAAGTGACAGAAATGTTCCGTTTTGTGACACAAAATTCAATCAGTCCTGATTCATTCTGTTGGGGAATGTTGGGGAAAATTAGAACTGTGGTGGATTTTATTAGAGTGGTGTAAAAAAACATAAAAAGCACTTTGTAAATGTATTACTTGTACATTAACACGTATCTGGTGTGACTACAAAGTTAGCAATTTGTTCCACCAAAAAATCAGGACATTTGAAGATTTTTTCCACTTGGTGCCCCAGAAGTGGGTTGAGGTAACAATGCGGCCAGTCAGTCAGTGGTAGTTGTAAACAAATAACGCTATTATTAACTTCAGGACCCATTAGCACATTTGCAGAACTGAAAATATTACAGTTAACATCAGTTAAATAAGTGACTTATGTTTTCTAGAAAATCAGTAATTGTATGAATTTGTCACCAAGCAGTCGCAAAAAGGAATTGCTTAAAGTCTAATTTTCCATTCTAACACTCAATTAAATGAATTAATTTAAAGTTGCCTCAAACTTGCATCCATCTTTAACAATACTGAATGACCCTAAATGAACAGTTTATGTTTTCTTCTGCCCTTGGCATTGTTATCTGACCAAAACAGACACCTGTAACAGTCTCTAATGTACAATGGACAGTAATTTAATTGTTAGAATGTAATTAAATGTAATATCATTACAACATTTAATAAAATCCATATCTGCTTAAAGATTGTGTGTGGGGGTGGAGGTGGGGGTGTGCAGTGGCAAAGTGTATGAGTGCGTGAGTGTTTTCATCCAGGTGATAATTAACATGACATGAGGTGGACAGCTCACAGTGTGCTCTGTTCAAGTCAGCACTGAGTTAATGGACACTGGCAGAAGGAAAACATCATTTATTTCACCGGTGGCCTTCATTATGTTTCCATCTTTGGCACATTAGCTGAGGGTTAATTTTGGACAACTGCTTTCCTATTCATGTGATCTGTCAGCAGTGTCGCAGTCTGAGAAGTTAGTGCTGAGACTGGGTTATATATTGCTGCATTGTGCACACTGGTGATGTGATTTTTGTTATAAATGTACCTAAACAATCATAGTTACATTAGACTTGTAGAGTAGAGCAGACTCAGAAGAGCACACCTGTGGTTCATGCAACCAAAATGTAGACTTTAAGGATATCTGTAGTTTTCTTGTAAACAGACACTATTATGTTTACACATACTAACATTTGAATACATTCCCTTCTTATAAATCATGTATATGTGTATGCATGTTTTATAGCTTACATGCATGACACATTTGCTATTATTTTCCATCTGAAGCTGGCAGGAATGTATGTTAGCAAGACCTATAACTGACCAGGCTGATATATTGGCCAGTATTATAGCTTTTTTGTATTGACATAAATACAGAAAAGCAACAGAATGGGTGAAGGGATGAATGTGAGCTGTAGTGTGAAGAAAAGCACTATGTAAGTGCAGTCCATGTAATATGTAATATATACTGTATCTCATTAATAATAAGCTCATGTTATAGAAAACTGTTTAACCAAACTCATACTGTGTTTTGTACAGAGAAATAATATATTAGCTCACATTTTGAACAGCCACACTCTGACAACTATGATATCTTGTTCTTATAACACACATGATATTCGGACCGGTCACTATGACTTTTGTAAGAGCAACATCACCAACTGGTCCAGGCACAAAGCAGGAGAGCTGATGTCTGAGGTTGATGTTTGTCAGAGTGTTTCCAGCTCTGTCAGTCCTTCACACTCTACATTATAACACTGATGTAGATGCAAGATGATTACAAGCAGCAGATGTCAATCTATGTAACAGGACATGTTAGACAGGCTCACATCCGCCCAGTCACAGAGAAACCATTGCTACAGACCAGCTCTACTAAAGCGGTGTGGGAATATAGGGTCTTGCACAGGCATATTTCTTGGTAGGTAATGAGGGAGGGGCAGTATCTCTTGGATTACAGACTTTTGCTATAGACATTGCTCCAAAATCCACTCAGGCAAATTTGGACTCACCTATAATAAGGGAACCCAGTGATAAATATAATCCATAAATTTGCCATAATCTGTGCCATAAATTTTAATGTACCTGTTTCATTGCAGGCTCACAAAACCTGATCCAATGACAATGCAAATCACAGATTTGTATGAAAGTCTGTAAGTGGGAGTTGAGTGTGTATCCAGCATGTTTTCCCCTGCATGCCCCACCTTGATTGTGTCTACTGTGAAAGAGTAGAGGAGAACAGTGGGCAGGAGGGGACAGACAATGCTTGCTCATTATGAAAAGCACTGTTGCAAATGCCATTCATTCATAGCAACCTTATTTATTGCTTCCGTGTGTTTTTGATGGTTGTAAACAGATGCTCTCCCAGCATCGCAAGAGCTCTTACGATTTACATAAAAGGCTTGTAGTGATGAAGTGAAAGAAAATAATGGTAGCAGGGATAGACTTTATGTCTGTGTTCACTCAATGACACGTAGTTACAACCACACCGCAACATACCCCATAGTCTTAGATGTTTGAAGTTGTATAATCGCTTTCACATAGGAATAGAAACTCTATCTGTCTATTAATCTATCTTCTCACACTCACATTGTATGAACACATACACACACACACACACACAAAGCTTATAATAATAGATAGACAAGACCATAAGAATTCATGACGGATTTCAAACTGAAATTACATCAGTTTAATTTGACTGTTCCCAACCTTCCACTTCCATAATAATAATATTAATAATAATATTAATACACACACACACACACACACACACACACACACACACACACACACACACACACAGACAGAAATAATCCTCGAGACTCATAGTGGAAATGGTGATTAGATATCAAATAACTGGGAATAGAAGCTGCACAGACGCACACACATGCCATATCAAGGTCTTTGTAATGTCTCTGGCTGTATGCATACGTGGATATTCTCTCTGTCAGACACACATGCATGTGCACACACACACACACACAATATGTATGTAAAAAGGTTAACATTAACACAGCCTAATGCCATAAAGATTATCACTGAATCCAGTTCTGGGACAAAGCAGCACAGATTCAGTATTTGCACACAATGTCCTTAAGACTGAACAAACCACAGAGTTCATATACAAATAGATGAAATTGTATTATGTTGAAAATCATCAATCTCATGATTTTAAATACTGCTGCAATTGTAATCCCCTGTAATCCTCTTTGTGTGAACATTTGTTTCTCTGACCAGAGTTCTGTCTTTAGATAAAGTATAGGTACATCTGGGTGGTGTCATTTTCACAGACTCTCTTACTGACATTTATAGTTCCCTTTGACATGCTGATAAGGCTGGATGACGAAGCGGGCAAAGCTGACAAATGCCGCGGGCCCCAGTCCTCCAGACACTCAGAAGTAATTTTATTAATTGTAAATTAATACTATCTCCAGAATAAAAGCTCTTCTTTTTTCACAGTGCATATTGTCTTCAGTAATCATGCAGCATTTTCATTTGTTATCCTCCTCTCTGTACAGTAGAGTAGGAGAAGAATCAAGGCAGTGCCTGAAGAGACCTTGTTGATCTACCTGGTGCTCTCATCAGTCAGTGGTGACAAATGACATTTACACAGTATCTAACTGTGCTATTTGATATTCACCATCAAGATTGAAAACAGAGCATGTGTGACTTTTGTTTGTACATAGTTCATTCCATGTTAAAACAACATTTCATTGAAACAGCAAACAGCAAAGGATGACATTTCTATTTCAAAGTTATTATGTGCAGTCCTTTGCTATTCAAATTACTAGAGACATGTTTTGCATCTTATATGCTCTTCCTGTCCTTTTCTCTTCAGCTTGATTTCATCCTCTCTCTACTTTGCTCTTGTTCTCTTGCTTGACCTTCACACACACACACACACACACACACACACACACACACACACACACACACACAGACCTTGTAGCCATTTCTCATTGTTAGGGCATGCCAGATTGTGCGCACCTGATCTGAGATGAACCAGCCCTGACACCTCACCCATGGCATGATAGATGACATTTCTATCAGTCAAGGCCATCTTAGCCAACTTAGTGCACAGGAAACGAATTAGAATCTGATTGTGAGATGTTAAACTGAATTTGCTCAAGACACCATGTACAGAATTAGATACTGCGAACCAAGAACGAAAATGTCCATTCTGCCGACCAGCTCATCTACGAGCCGTTCTGTACCAACCCTATCAGATCTTTACCAGTTTCACGCAAGCACAGTAACAACCGGTAAAAGCGGCACGTAAGAAAACGTGCAGGTGAACCACAACAGTTATAAGTGCTTCAAAAATGCTAACACACTAGCAAGTCAATCAATGATTTGGAGGAGGTTTGCAAACATATTAGCTTGTTTACTAACACAACACTGGAGCTTGTACTGCATGCAAAAGATTTCTTTGTACCAACCACTCCTGTTTTGTAACCGGCCTGCAACCCATACCTCTGTTGTGGTGACATTTATACTCATAAGAGGTTAAATAAAAGAGGACGACATTAGCATTAACAGCTGTTACCAGCCTACAGGAAATGAGTTCAGCATCAACCTTTACTCCTTTCCTGACCAAGAGCAGTGGAAACAGAGGATTTTATCACTTCTTTTCTTCTGCTTAAGTTAGCATACTAACCAGCTAGCCCCAGCCCAGCTAGCCCGTCTTGTAATTTTCCAAAAGAGACTCACTGTAGTGTCCAGACCGCCCTGATGCTGGACCTGCTCAGAGGGTGTATTCTACCCTCTCGCAATGATGGCTGAAGCTCTTGTCAAGTGACCATCACTGCCCCCTGCTCCCGGCAAGAAATCACGTTGGGCAGAAGAGAAAACTTAGAAATAGCCCCTCTAAAAAGGTAGCATTTGTTGTAAGTTCAGTTTAAATGATACTTCACACTAGGAGAAATGATTGAAAAGGGGGAAACAAATCGGCAACAAAAAATTTATAGTGACCAAAGTCCATAAACCTAAAAGGAATATTCCACCCCAGTAAGCTTGAAAAGTGGCCTTGAAAAGTTTGTTGCTTGTGGCAGGACAGCAGCTGTAGTCAGCTTGTAGGGCAAACAGTACCATAAATTCCAGTGGTGGCTATGTTTCAATGCAATACATAGTAAGAGAATCAAAATGCCCACATGAACTGTGCATAAGCTGTTACTTTGCTTGTTTTTCTTTAGCACGTTGAGCTGTTTGTGTATGTCGCCTGTAAAAGTGCTTGTCAGTAATGACTTTCTTTAACAAACTGCTGTGTATTTAGCTACATTTGGCGAAAATATTGGTGTTGAAAACATGAAGTGAATTCTGCTGCAGGAGTGGTTTAAGAAAATGCTTTTTCTGGCTGTTCTGTTGCACTGTTGGAATCCATTGAAACTGTTGAGAATTGTACCACATCCACATTAACACATCCACTGTCTTCACAAGGCTGACAGATAGCAGAAATTTACTGAGCAAAAACATCTTTCATGTAGGCGCAGCAGGAAGAAATCAGTTTTTATTTATCAAATCCCTGATTTTACTTCCGCACCCACTAGAGCGGGCGGGGGGTGTTCCAAAGTGAAATCAGCAAGCTAGCCACACTGGGAGCCTCAATCAATCACTACAGATACTGTTAATAGAGCATAAAGACAGTGGGAGATTTCTGTGATTTAAACAGCTCTCTGTGGAGATATAGCAGGGGGAAAAATATCTATGTAAAAAACTGCAGAGGCTCTCAGATCTCACGTGTGTCTCTGACACAATCTGGATTGATACATTTAATAAAATGTTAGTATGGCCAAGGTCAAAAACACTGCTACAATACGTTCTATGTGGATTGGACTAAATGTGACAACAGCTGCTGGCCTTAGCAAGGGAGTGCAAAGTATTCCTGTGGTAGTCTGTTGATAATTCAAACTTTGGCTACTATTAACCAATCTCATGCCACAGAATTACACTGTTGTCCAAAAAGTCTGCAAATGAGCAACAATGTTGTAGTGCATGACATGTTCCTTCATTACGTCACTACAGTGTACACTGAAGTTTATCATGCGTTGATTCCACATACACCACCCTATTGTTGAAAATACTTACTAGACCAAATGTGTATCAATCCACAGCTGCAAATAGTCCCCAACAAAAGCAATTGTTGCTCCAGTTTGAGTAACAACACTATAGAGTCCAATAATTGATATGTTGAAACAGAAAACCAGACATTGTTGTTCAACAAGTATGCAGCCCTACAATCTGGAGTGGCTACCATAGTCTTGGTGACTGCACACAGCTCTCCAGGCCACATAGAAGTGTGGTTACACACGCCAACTAAAATAGGGGTGCCTCCTGAACATGTACCTGAGGCCACCACCTTGCCCACACCGAGGTGAACATAGAGACCAAACTGATCACAACTCTCCATCAAACTCCCAGTATGACAGCAAACAAACCATGATAACTGTAATGTAAATTGTAATCCTTTACACTATTTCTTGCTGAAAGGTTAATCACTTCACTGCAATATGTCACTGCCACAGACAGCTTAAGCAAATATTAAGAGCTACACTAATACCTACGCTAAATTCCGAGTTTTGGTCTTTTCATAGGTTTTGTTGACAGTGAGAATAAGATCTTTATCTACTGAGGCAAAATCAAACAATATTTCAACAAAGAATCACAATTTCTAAAAGATTCCTCCTTTCATACACAGTCACAAAATCTTACAGTGATGAAAAATCCCCATATAACAAAAGTGTCATGCATATCACAGCAGGGACAGCATCTAAGAGAATTACAGACTTGACCACTGTAAGAAACAGTACTGTTAAAGACCGCCAGCCAGTGATACTGAAGGAATATGGCTCCTCTTTGCATAAAACTGAGAAGCCATGCGACTGATATTAGAAACAGGGCTTGAGACTAACACCAGCTATTAGCCATTTGTTGTCAACATACAGAACTACATGTAATCAGATAAACTGCTCTGCAGAGTAAACAAATGTACTGAATTTCAAATACACATGAAAGAGTTACTGTTGTTGAGATGTATATATCTATTTGAGCAAATTCTATTACTGCAAATGAATCAAGAGTCTGCTACCAACATGTTTATCTGCATGATTTTACATATCATTTGTAATAACAAACAAAACACCCACACACTGTCTGCACTGGCACATCAAAAAATAAACTGAAAGGGAGCGAATGCTTAGGTCAAGGCCCTCCAACAGGCATCCATGGGTAGGTGTTAACTGTTTTTGGTTATGCTGCTCATCTTCCATGTAGCTGTCACCACAAGTGCCTCAGGTGTACAAATCTCATTTTAAGTAAAAGCTGTAAACTGATGAAAAAGAAAAGCTATGACTGTTTTTATCCATCAGATCTGTGGATTATTGCTATCGTTTGTTCACTAATCTCACACGGTAGGGAGTGAGTGGTCGGATACTTGAGATCTGATTACATCCAGAGTTTAATTAATTAAAAAAAAAAACACAAATCATGTCTTATGTGATGGTTATCATTTATAGGTGTCAAGTGCATCATAGTAAGTGCTGGAAGATCGTGAAAGATACATATATCTCAGCAGCAAAAGCCCTTTGGCTTTGGGATTGGGGATTACCGTTTCATTGTTTGTAAACAGTAATCTAATCCATAGCAGATCTTACATATACTCTGATATATGATCCAATGTTGGATTACAGAGAATTAACAATCTAAATGACCTTAATCTTATGATATATCCCCATGGTAAACACAGTGAGTAAAGTCCAAGTTTGAAGGGCTAAATTCAGATTGATCTGCCTTAGCCTCAATGCAGTTTCAGACCTTGGACAAAGGACATTGTTTCAAGTATTTTGCCCTCAGCTTTAGTTATTATCTGTCCTGGTTTGTCTCTCACTATGTTGCGTAAGGTCATAATTAGACACTTTTACATATATATATATATATATATATATATATAGAGAGATATAGATATAGATATTTTACACATATAAATTTAAAAATGCATCTCCTGTCAAAGGACAATGGGCTTCCATTAGAGCAGTATGCATAAGTTCAGCTAGCTTGCTCAGGTTGCATCATCTGAGACTTTCCATGTAGGATCATGAAATATTTAACATTCTTCATTTTCTCTGAGGAATATCCTGCTACGTCAGTATCAATATACTATATGCTATATGGTGGCTACTTGTCCCCAATGCCTTTCAGTTAGTTAGTTAGTTGCTAGTGGCATATACTCAATACTCAGCCAGCAAAACATAGCACACCCTGGTGATGCAAGCGCCTCAGTGGGACATGAACCTCTAACCTTGACAGTGTTTAGTACCTTTCTGCCCTTACATGTGTATTTATCCTCCCACCTTGACATGAAACATCACAGAAAACACTTTAAAGCCATCATTACACCAGCAAAGCAATAAAAAGCCCTGATAGATGGCTGACGACCGTCACCTTTAATCTGTTTTAAAACAGCAGCCAATAATGTTGCCTAAGTTAATGACACATCCCGCCCACCTTCTTTCTGATATCAACTTAGCATGCATACACACAGATGCCCTTCAGCAGAGCTTATAGTGTCTGTGATGTGGTGTTACGCAGGTAGCATGTCTATCTGTAGATACTGATTTTTTATTGTTATTCTCTGTCTAAGCAGAATTTCCACTCATGTTGGCCCTTAAACAAACTTAGACTAGTTATAAATATAAGTAATGTAAGTTTTCAATATTTGGAGATTTATGCTTCACTAAATTAAATTTTAACTCATAATGTTTTCATTAATTCAAACTCCATTTCTGATATTATTCATGGATGGCATTTTAAAAATAAAATAACTGCCATTCAATTTATTTCCATTATGTAATTACATTTCTATATAGTAATTTTCATCACTAGTGACAGGGTTGGCCAGTCCCACCTTGGATTCAATTTGCCTGTCTGTGCATAACAATAACATTTGGTCTGGCTGTACTGTCAACAGATTCACCACTTGCCATTGTATTGAATTTCTGACAAAATAGCTACTCACAGAGTGTTTGCCTCCAGAACTGTAGGACCTGTAATATTAAACCGTGCTTGCAGTTACTACTGGCATGCACAAGTGTTGTGTAAAACATTTGTGTAAAACAGTGTTTGTTTCTTCCCTCAAACATGAGTGTCCAAGCTGTTTGCCTCTCTCCCTCTCTCTGTCCCATTTTTTCACCATTCTCTCCCGTAGTTTTGTGATTTTTCATCTCACTCTTCTTCTCTTGTCGCTTTCTGCAGGTATTTCTGCCTCCGGGACTGTAGAGTCTGATCTGTGATGGCAAGCCTCCTGCTGCCCCTAGAATCCTGCTCAACACCCACTGTTATATTTAAAATGTATTAGTCTAACTTCTAGTCTTATTGCTCTTATTATCAACATTATTGCTATCATCCCCGGTTGAGGCTCATGGCCACCCACCCTGAGTTTAGTTCTGCTCGAGGTTTCTGCCTCTGAAAAGGAAGTTTTTCCTTGCTGCTGTCGCTTACTGCTTGATCATGGTGGTAATTGTTGGGTGTCTGCATAAATATTATAGAGAGTACAGTCTACACCTGCTCTATATGAAAAGTTCCTGGAGATAACTTCTGCTATACTTTGGTGCCATATAAATAAAATTGACTTGCCAAATTAGCCAGGACTGAGATCTTTAGGATTTTAACTTTAACATAATATGTTTAAGTGATAAAAGTTAAAGTGATATTATCACAAAATTCAAACAGGTTGCACCATAAACATTAGTTTGTATGAAAATGTACTGTTGAATAGCTAACTGATCTTGCTAACAGATAAAAACACTTGCCTGTGTTACAACTTGTGATATTTCTAACAAGCAATTTACAGATTAATAAAGTCTTTACAAGCTAAGTAATTTCTTAATGGTGCAACCCAGTTCAGTACATTGGACAAAGGACATAGTGAAGTACTTATGAAAAGCTGGTGCAACCTAATCCTGAAAAGAAGAAAGTAGAGAGTGGTCAAATGAGGGAACAACCAAAAAGCCTTGGTTTTGAGATATCCTGTGTTCCTGGCCATTGCCAGTGGATTGCACTATACTTTCTACTGACAACAAATTGAATATTGATTCTTGCAAGTTCAGTCAGGTATGTTCAATAATTTAATTACGCTCAATAATTTAATGCTAGAGAAGTTTCAGGTGTGACGAATCTGAACTCCCTCTCCTACTCTACTGTGATTAAAGGCGTGCTGTTCTCATGTTGTTATTGTTTTAGCTTCCCACTCTAATTACTGGAAAGTATGAGTGGAATTTGAGAAGATACAATCAAGCTGCACTTTAACCTGCAACACTAATCACCACTAATATCCACCAAGCTGAGTAGAATATGAAAGTACATATTGACATGGTATCTGACCTCCATGATACAATCTGATCGCATCATTTCAACAGCCCTTTTGCCTGCATTAACTAATGTAACAACAAACAGGAAAATAAATCCATTCTCAAACAAAAGTTACACACACACACACACGCACATTAGGACATTGCGCTGACGTCCATTCATTGTGGAGAGCCTACCCCAAACATTAAACAGCACCTCAGTGATGATATTTTGCCTCATTACGACTGGGCTTCGGTCCCCACATACTGTAAAAGGTCCCAAATAGATAACAAAAACATGTATACACACTAACTAACAAACACACACGTACATACACACACACAAAACAATGAATATAAGTATTTCCATATTCATTGCAATTGATTTTCTGTATTTTTGCATATCTTTGTCTGTGGTCAGATTCTGTTCTTTCATAAGCTGCAGATCACAGAGCAAGTCTCAGTGGAAAACATAACAGTCTTTATTTTTGTGAACAGTGATCCCTGATTTTGACTCACTTTGGCTTCTGTCATCACAGTAAGCTTTCAGTCTAGTCCACATTGGACTTCAGGATGAATATTTGAAGGATGTTGAACAAAGTAAAACATTGTTTGTAATTCAGATTGTCTTCAAGCAGTTTATATAAATAACATAATCATTAACTACTGATAAAGGGGTCTGAGCAGGTGTAGAGTGGGGTTTTAGAGCTCAAACTTACTATAAAGCTTCTATAAGGCAGAGGGAAGCTGAGGGTTCGTCACCGTGAGCAACCTCATACTATCACATTGTTACACATTTGACACATTGTTAGTGTAAAATGACGGTTATAGCCGCTTTAACATTAATGTATAAAATTACAGCAGAAAACACAAAGCATTAATCCCTGGTCGTGGTGGTAACGACCACAGCCATATCATTGTTCACCTCCGTAATAAAAGACCTAGCTTCTGTAGTCTCTTTATGGCTTCAACTGTGGATGTTTTGATTACAGTTTATTCTGATGGAAACATGACACAGTTGTTGAGAACCCATCCATTATCTATACCGCTTATCCTTAAAGGAGCCCATGCATGCACAGCGAGGATAATGCAAACTCCACACAGAAAAGCCCTGGGCAGACCAGGGTTCGAACCCAGAACCTTCTTGCTGTGAGGTGACATTGCTAAACACTGCATCACTGTGCCGCCCTAGCTGTTGAGGAATTTAACTGAAAAAACAAAAATGTTGACGTCGTGGTAGCACTAGGGGAAATGCCAGGGGATCACTTAAGTGTTTAGGGCGAGCACTGTTGATGTCTGTACAAAATTTCATGCCAATCCATTTAATGGTTGCTGAGATATTTTAGTCTGGATCAAAGTGGTGGACCAGCAGATAGACTTTTCTGTGCCTGGTGTCAGGCTGCTAGCATGACTAAAAGACAGAATGAGTTATAAATAGTTACTATGTCATGCTTGACAGCTGATTAATAACAAATAACACCCTCATTACCATGCAAGATATTTCCTTTCATCTGTTCTCTCCAGATGAAACTAACGTGAGCAGCTCAACACATTCCGCCAGTCTCTTTGTAAAACAGGATTTTTTTTTCATTAATTTAGCCTTAATTTAACCACCCACTGTTCCTGCAGCACCAAACAATCAGAGAAGTGCGGCAATACATCTAACCTCTGAAGTAAACACCACTCATCGCATGACAACATAATTAGAGCTCTCTTATCTCACCACGAGATTCATAACGGAGGAGACAGCAGAGAGGTGCTCTCACATATTCTTACTGTCATTCATACATTTACATGTGAAAGATTTATCTGATGATCTTCTTGTTGAAGTGACATTTAAATAAGATTTAGCTCCCTGATTATCAACATTACAATCCACAAGAGGTGTTACTGTGTAAAAGAATTTTCTGTGAACACAAACAGCAACAATCACAGTGCAGCGCAGAAAACTTTTCTCAACCGCTGACATTCCCATCATATCGGCGTGTTGTCCCATGGGACAACAGCAGAGGAGATAACGTCAACATACAGCTAACACAAGATAACAAGATGCCGTGTATTCATACTCATACATTATTAATAACCTCAGTTTCTTGGCAAAAACTAGTCGCTCTAAAAAATGTGTACCCCAGTGGTCCATTTACTCCTCTATCCATCCATCACTCCGAGAAGCAACAGAGATTTATGATCACATCACAGCGTCTCCACTCTGAGTTCATAAACTCCGCAGGAGATCTGAGGCAATCACGTCAACCTCTGTCACTCTCCTGTTGTCTCTACTTACAGGTTTATGTCCAGGTGTAAAATGCCGTATTATAATTGACATATCTATCGCTCTCTATCTAAATCTTCTAAGTATTCCCTCTATTTGCAATTTCAGGCACATAGTTGATGCTCATTTCCTGAGTGACTTATAGCAGTATGTGACAAGTACAAGATGAGCAGAGATAACACACATAAGGAAAAATAATTAAAGCAAAGGTCTTGTCACTAATTGCTTTTTGCAATTACCTGAGCCAAGCAGATCCTTGAAACACACAACAGAATGGGTCTCATATCCTTATCCTAAATCCTTTTTTCTGAGGTTTGTATGCAAAGAGGTTCAAAGTTGGAAATACCAAAGCACCTACACTGCACAAACATGTCATAAATCACTTGTTTCCACAATAAACTGTATGTGAGCATTTGTTAGATCTGATGTATAGTCAAAGCCAAAACTATTATATAAGTTCTTCTCTATCTGTGGACAAGTTTAATTCACAAAATTGACAGACTTAAATGAGAAGAATTTCACAGTGCTAAGCTTGAAGCCACAAAAAAAATCTTGCAATGCCATTAGTAGTGGTTGTTAGATAACAAAGCCCTTTAGTCTGGCAAATTTTTGGTGAGTAAAGCTAAATCACATGTTATATAGCCAATGTATTGTGAACAATGACAGAGCCATACATTAGGTCTGAAACAATTCTTTAACTTAAAAGTTATTAAGCTCAAATTCCAAAATAAATTAATAATAAAATAACTACATGAATAAATAATAAAGAAAAAAAGAAAGATCATCACTGACACAGTGAACATATTGATTTATACCAAATTCATTCAAATTAAGGCATTTATGTGTCATTTGTGTTCTTGTGTTATTATGAGAATACTGGTGTGTAAGTAAATCACACTAAGGTGCAAATATTTTCATACTGTTTATTGCATGAGGCCTAAAAACCAGTCACTGTCATTCACTTTTGATCTGATGGATGGGACATTTACACATCAATTAAAATAACCCTTTCAGATGATTATCTAACTCTGGCACTAAAAACTAAATTCTAGAGCCATCAGAGAATTTCTCTGAATGAAACTGATCAAACAGAAATTATTGGCAGCTGTTGTCTTTCTCTTTAGACTAACATTTACTGTGAAAAAATTAAAAACATGAAAACATCTAATGCACCCCATTCCTCTGTTTGACCTTTTATTCTAACATTCTTCTCTCCACATCTCTTGCCCTCCCTTACCTCTTTCCGAGTTTTTCTTTTTTCTAATCTCTTTCCCTCTCTCTCTTTATTCTTCATATTCTCCTTTACCTCTCTCCTCCTCCCCTCCTTCAGATGCCTTTGTCCTCCCATTGAAAACGCCGATTGCCCTCTGACCTCAGATTGATTTTATTGGCCGCCACCGCAGCCAGTAACGAGATCACCACTAGCTGCACTAAACACAACTGACAACAAAGAAACTGGTTTTCTTCTGTGGGAATAGACACACACATGCACACACAAACGAACACACACACACATACACACAATACCCTTACCTGGTCAGCCAAGCAAAACCTCTCTGCATCTCACAGGTGCTGGGTCTCATCAAGCTGAAAGTGACTATAGATACTGTGCTTTGGGTGTGTGTATGTGTGTGTGTTCTATGGAGGGTAAGAAACAGACCATGTGTGCAAGAATCTGAAGAAAACAGGATGTGTGTGCATTTTCTTATGGGTGTGTGTGTCTGCATGACCGCACCTCCATCAAGCTCCCTGCTTGTTCAGCATTAGTGACTGTCAGGTGCCCGGAGGGAGGTCCCACAGCTCAAACCAAACCCACACCAGCTGCTGCTGGTGCGGCTCTTAGCTGTTTATCGCTTCAATGTGGTGTGTGTGTGTGTCTATGTGTATGTGTGTATGTATTTGGAAGAAAGATTTGAGCCCTAAAAACAGCTGATATTCTGCAAATTGTATGACCCAGTGTTGATGTAGAGTATGTCTCAGTCGTGACATTTAATGTATGTGTGCACCTTTACTACAGCTTGGTATTTCACACACATAAATCAAATGACTGACCCCCTTTTAAAGCATCAAGGACCTGTAGCCAACCAGCATTTCTCAACATAGGTCTGACCTGCATCATTAACTTCAAAACAGTAATTTGTGAACCTGCACACACACACAGGATATCTTGGTCAAGCCATTTACCCCCCCCCCCACCCCACCCCCCCACACACACACACAAAAACAAAAAACAATCAAAGGTCTGGCTGTGCCTCAACATTAACTGGGTTGTTTGTTATTTTTGAGATCAGAGTTTGGTCATCCACCTTTTTGCACCAATGTTCAACCAACATTCATCTTCAGGCACTTGTATGCCTCAAATGAAATGATATTCAAAAGATGGTATTTCTAACAGTAGAATCTAACATTGTAAGGTTTATTTAATATTTCTGCTTTTTAGCAGCCTTTGACAAATGCCCATTTCCAATGAGCCCTAGACTTTTGCTGAACAAAGAGAGAGTCAAGGGGTCACTGCTAGTTCAGAAATGTCTGTAATAACAGCAGGACATAGAGGACTGAACGCTGTACAGTTTTTTTTTTTTGTTTTTTTTTGTGGGATTTTTTTTTTCTTACAGTGATTACAGATAAAAAAGAGAGCACTGACAAGTTTTGTGGATATGAACAAAACTGACTTGTACTTGAACTACTTTTTTTTTAATGGGAGCTGTTTTTTCTCTGCTCACAGGCTTTTAACTTTGGTAAAATTGCAAAGGTTTCCGTTTCTTATAGCATGTGCTGTGGTGGATTCCAATTTGAATGTAAACCCCGGGAACACGCTTCATTTTCAGAAAGACCAATTAAAAACATGCTTAATGAGAGACTGCATCAGGTAACAGAGGCTAGCCTGGATGTGGTGCCATGACTTTGCTCTTTGTTAGGAACATATATAAACTCCTGTATTAACTAACCAGTTCACTTAAAGCATAACAGAGCCTAGCAGACCCACGATATCTTCGTCACGCTATTTATCAAGGAGTCATGGGATTGAGGTTTGGCTGTGCATCATTAGTTGGTGGAAGGTCATCTACACAATCCACTGGACACAGGAAAAACTTTTTCACCACTGCTCAACCAACACTGAGCTTAGTGTTAAAAAAAATATGGCATTCAATTGTAAGGGCTGATAAAACCCCACTAGCACTGACTTTTGGTTGTATTTACATTTTACCAATTTCATAAGCTGATATACATCTTTTATCTGGCATCCTAACCCTTTAAACGCTTTCCTATCCAGGATCAAAGGTGGGCTGGAGAGTGGAATGGAAAACTGGACCACCTGAAGGAAATCCAAGAAACCAGATCTTTTTGCTGTGAGGCAGCAGTGCAAACTGTCTTACCAAGTGTGTTGCCCAGATACATACATCTCTATATTTCATTTCATCTAGATATTTGCATTATGTTATTTCATAACATTTGTCTTTAAATGAAAACCTCAGCAGAGCAGTCAGCTGCTGCTGGGATCAAAGTCAAACCATCTGAGAGTTACAACTGTGGTCTGAGGCTTTGAATGTGTAAAAAGCACATTGTAAAACAAAGTCCCCATTAAAACATACACAGGTATGAAATGACCTGTGATGTGGTAACATTAGTCTTTAGTTAGTGTTAAACTCTACCCAAACACTTGAACGCCACAGCTCATGTGTCCCGTCAAGCATACCTTCTCTCTTATTCAGTTGCTATGGTAACGGCTTTCTCTCCATCTCTCTGGATGTGGCTCCCTCCTGCTCACTCCTCTCTGTGTCACTGCCCAGGTTTCCACTGACTTGACACAATCATGTCTGACCTGTCAGTGAACAGAAGTTGGCATATGAGCTGTAGTTCCTATGACAAATACCACACAAGGCTCTGCAGAAAAGTAGTAAAACACTTGGAAAAATCTTATCTAGAGGTAAAGTGTGATTAGCTCACAGGTATAAGTAACAGCGTGTCTATTGACATTTTTGGTGTGGCTTGATATCAGGCCAACAAAAGCAAAATTTAACAAATGCGTGCCATTATCAAACACTAACACACTGCGATGCAGGTGAACCATATCGTTGATTTAACTCACGCAAACAACACTGCTTTGTGGTCATTGTTAGTTTTATTTAGGTTCTGAAGCATTTATCCATTTCTGCTGAATGGCTGTGTTCCATGCTGGGACAATTTGATGAGTAAACGTTTTTGGGAGATTTATGTGTTTGTTAGCACAGCTATAAAAAGTGATACTTCATTAACCACTGTAGGCCTGAACAATGACGAAGTGTCCTGTTTCACAGAAGAACAGCTGCTGTGGTCAGGTCAAATCCAATTTTAAAAAGTAACATCCTTTAACAATGCAAAGAAATATTTCTACAGAAGCACCTCAAACTTCTTTTCCAGTGTGATACACTTCTCTGTCCTCTCATAAGCTCAATGTATTTTGAACACTCGCAGTTAAACTTATTGGATTTCTGTATTATGCTGTTTTCTTAAATGCCCTGTATACGAGAAGCCTAGTTTCCAAAATTTGCATAGAGAGTTTGAGATGTCTCCTGGAGAAGCCAGTTTCTTTACATGTACATAAAGCTTTACTTAACTAGTAGCCCCTGTAAATCAAGATAAATTTCCACAGCTGAGCATTTGTAAAAACATAGTGTGAAAAAAAAAAAAAACATCTTCACTGTAAGTGTCATAGTATTCATAGAAAGACTCACAATCTCCCCTATGGTAACATAACATTGTTATACCTGTATCGACATACTCAACTTTTACATAATCCATATCTCAAATCTCAAAGAACAGAAGAAATCAACATAGAACAACTGCTTTGACCAATGTTGATCATGGCAGTTAATTACACAGAGAACAAAGAGTAGAAGTGCTGGGGTCAAAGCCTGCCATCTTTAGTAAGATAACCATGCTGTCTTAGTTTATGCAGATGTGTTGAGAACATTATAAAGCCATTTTAATAGACTTGCATCCTACATACGTGATGAGATTCTTAAATGTCACCATGTTCCTGCAGCTATCTCATCCCACAATGTAAAACCTCCCACATTTATTACTACAAACACAATGGAGGTCACATTCAAATCAGCTTCCAGATTAAAATCAGAAGATTGAATCCATATAAAAAAAGAGAAAAAGATTAGACTAAAATATGACTCAGGAGGACTAAGCATTTTCTGTCCCTGCAGAGTACCGAGGCTTTTTTTCTTCTGCACATACATTTTCTGTAGAGGGGACATGATGGTGTCATCATGACTGTTTTACACAATCATTTATTTATGATGGAGTATTTCACAGTTTGCTTGAAAGTGTCAATGTGCTGTGTACACACCGAGTCCAGATATGTGTTCAAGCTACATTTAAACACAAGTGAAAATCTGACAGAGGCTGTCAGCTCATTACTAACAGTGACTATTTCAAAAGTATACCACAGATGGGTTGCTGTGAGATCCATGGTGGGTGGGGGTGGTTAGAAAACAAACCAGAATGAGTAAGAGCTCATAGCATCAATGGGTGTAGCTGCTGTGTGCCTTAAACTGCACAAGTTGTGGTAAAGAAGAAACACCTGTTTTAGGGTAAGACAGCTCACATTTGTTCCTATCACTATGGCTGCAAAGGTTTATTAGACTCCATGAACAATGTGTATTTAGATTTTTAGTTTGACCTCATGTCAGCTGATAAAGAAGGAACACTGGTGGCCTTATTATTATTATTATTTTTTATGCTAACATTATCCAGACTGAGCAGGTTTCTTTGCTCTTAATGTGTGTAAGCAGAGGAAATTGCACATGCTAACATTACTTTTACTTTCTATATGCTAAAGTTTTGTTTACATTTTTAATGCTAGTTTTAGCTTCCTTTTTTTTTTAACACTAAGATCAATTTTACTTTTTTAATGCTGATGTTATTTTTACTTTTTTACATAGCACAGCTACAATTTTTAATGCAAACATTACTTTTTATTGTTTTAATGCTAACATTAATTTTACTTTCATTGTTGCTAAGGTTATTTAACTTTTTTTTTTTTTTTTCCCACCTCTGTGTTCTATCTACAACAGCTAACTTTAGTCTTGGTTAGCATTATCACTGATAGCTGTGCTTTCTCACCATGTCATGTTAGCTAACTAGAGCCAACAAGTGTTCATTAACGTGATCTGTAAAAAAAATATTTTTGAAATGCAAGGACATATGTGGCATATACTAATTTCACTGGTTTCCAACAGATTGTATCATTTCTATTGACTGAAAATGTCCATTATAAGCTACAATGTCAATATGGCAACTTGTTTTTGACTGAAAATCACACCATGCTGATTATTCCTCCTGAAGCTGACACATATATTCACTGTTGAATACCTACAGATTGTAACTGTGGTCTCACTTTGTGTGTGCACTCCTGTTTAGCTACATGTTATCCACTGCACTGAGAGGTGACACCTGACAGCCTGTTTATTGGCAGATGGTTGATTGGCTATCTTTAATTGGCTACTGCTAACTGACTGTAGTGGCCCATCTGTGTACCACCATTACCTGCAACGCTAGCTTTGTTACAACACTTCACTTAACAATCCCTCTCTTTGCCTGCATTTCATGCCCATTATGATTTGATCTGTTTGGAACATGGGAACAATTGACCCCTCTAAAAAAATGGCACATTAGCATAAATCTGGTTTACACCTCTCTTGTTTTATCTGTCCACAATTACCTCCATGCCCACAGGTTACAGATTATAGAGATGTCTTAGTTTCTACCTGTGCGCCACTCTCTATACTTAACCTGCACTTCTGCCTCTGCCTTTCTGTCTGTCAGGTGGGAACATTTACCATAAGCTTCCTCATCTGATTTTATAATGTAACCTATTTTGATCATCAGGTGTGAAGGCAGACACTTCACTGTCTCTGTCTCTCTCCCAGTAGAAAGACAGAAGAAAAACATCTGCTCTTGTGATTTGTGATCTATTGTTCTGTCATTTGTTAGACCACTCACTTTCTCTAGGGAATATCTGTTGTTCATTTTTCAGTCTTAACATTCATTCTTCATTTCATTTTCTACAGAAATACCGGTCTTTATCTATGTGCATCAACAATCAACAGTTCTGTACGTTCAAGCTTGGTACTTTTGTCGATATTTTTCTACACAGTCAACATAAAGAATTTTGTCAGTGGCTGCTGAGGGCTGCAGTGCCTGAAACCTGCAAGGTATACAGTACCTTTGATTCTGGATTTTGCTCTTAACCTTTACTGATGAGTTTTATTCTGTCACAGCTAGAGGCTGACAAAAAAGTCAAGACATAAGAGTGTGTTTTAATTGCTTTTAAAGCAGATGCATAATGGAATCATCAGTGAACCAGGAATATATTGTTGTCATAAATGGTGGAGATTATTTAGTATGCATACATGATGTTCCCTGCTTTGCAGAGACAAACAGGGCATAGTGATACGTCTCCTCTGACAGTGTTGATGTTTTTTGTTTTTTTTAAAGATGCATTCATCAATATTTTTATATAAACAATGTGTCAAATTATTATGTGTATGTGACACTGACAAACTCTGAGGTTTAGCATCCTAATCTGCAGCTCAGTTTATTTTGTCTTTACAGTCCCCAACATTACTCTTTTGGTTCACTTCATGTCTTATCAAATTTGTCTTAAGCAGCAAGCAGCTATTTTCAATGGCAAATCTCTGGTAGACCCAAAGTGCCAGAAGAGATCAAAACAGAGCTGAAAGAAGAGTGAATATTTGAGTTGGATTGTTTGCGTGGATAATTCAAACTGAATGCTAATGTTGCTCCGTGTCTGTGTAAATTAGCAACTCTTTGCTAACACTCCACACTAATTTGTCAGATTCATGAGGAGATAATATGTCAGTATTGCCATAGTATGTGCTGCCCCCAAGTAGGCAAAAATCTTATGACACTGCTTTAAAGATATTTACAAGAACATGCACAGTAGTAATTTGTGTCAAGTTGGAAGTCAAAACAAATTAGATTTGAGTCTGTAACTTTACTCTAATTTCAAAGGACCTGTCTCTGCTTTAAATGACTCCCTTAGAAAGAGGACAGAGACTCGTATTTAAGGGCAGTAATTTTGTGCCACTTGAGTTCAAATGGCATCATTTTCACCTTCCCAAAGAAACCACTCCACAATCAAACCACTTTAAACATGGTTAGCATGAGTCATCCTCATTGAAAGTTGTGTTTGGCCTAAGCAGAGAGGCTTCAGGCACACATTATAGACCTCAAGCCATCTCACCCAACTGAAGGAAGCTCAGTAAAATATATGTTGAGCTAAAGCTAAATATCACCTGCTAATATTGTTTTGGGGTAAATGATTTTCCATACAGATGGTCTCAGCTACCCCTGGCACTTAATGGCACCTTCCCCACTGAATCGAATCAACTGTCGTACGACTAATTGCATATTGATGTCCCTCTGTGTCTAGGTTGCTTCCACCCAAGGGCCACAAAGGAAGTCATTTATTTCAGTCGTCAACTAAAGAGTGTTCTGTTTTATAGTCATTAACCAGTGGCAGACCAAAACTGCAAGAACAGTACTGAATGTAAAATAGAAAACAATTAAATTCAGAACAGCAGGACCAAAACATTAGAACCAAAGTTGAGACAGGCATACAGTAAAAGTCTCAGCTGCCATCAACCAAATCATTAAAGATGAAACATCAGGTAGGTTGCTCAGTGAAAGGCAGAAAACATTTGACGATTCACCTTCCACCTCATTTTTGTAATTGCGGTATCGTTTCCTGAGCACCTTTGTTTTGAAGTACAAAAACATATGCGTATCAAAGTAAGTCTCCCAGCACCCATTAACATTTTCAGTCCTTTCATCTCGTTTCCAGTTCCCTCTTTTATCTCCTCTTTTCTTCTTTCATATCAGGTAAAAAGTAAGCAATTTGTGTTTCTTTTTTCTTTTTCTAATCTTAAGGAGAGTAAATTGTGAAAATGCAACAAAAATACTTAATGTGAGCAGTAGAGTGGTGAGTGCTACTGATTGCTGCTCTCCTGGTCCCTTTTAGGAAGCACTGACAAACTATTTTGTCGTACGGGTATGATCATCCATATTCCACTTGTGCTTTTTTAATTTTTTATCTACAGTAAATTTATGGTTGAGTTCAGACAACTAAAGTGTATTGGGTATGGCTGAGGTGGGGACACACATTATGACTGTTGAACTGATTATGAACATGATTTGGCCGTGGTGACTGACCAGAGCAGTCTAAACCACGTCTGTTCCAGTCTGCTTCAGTTGGTGTTGACAGTTAGCAGATAAAATCAAAGATACCAGTAAATGCCTCTTCAGCATTAAATCAAAGACCTTCTACAACCAAATGGAACCGTTTTCACTAAAGACTGATGCTTAACCCAAGGTTGGACTGGAAATGAAAACTGTCCCTGGCCATTTTCATCCCATTTTCCTCTACATACACACCACAATAACAGGCTGATTATAACATATAGGCTAAGCAATAGATGTTAAGTTGGCAGTGCCGCAGATGTTTCAAAACCATGGACTGTCTGGCTTTACTTAAACTGCAGTTACCTTTGTTTTACAAAGTTTACTTGTCTCTGATTCCCTCTGTAGACTCTACAGTCCATGTTGCCCTCACTTCTCCATGCAGGATCTCAACCAAACTTGAAAGAAATCAATGTTTATTTTTTGCATATTTGTTATTTTATCTCTTAGTATGGAAATGTTTAATGGATTCTTGTAACCAAAATACTCACTTCAATCATATTTGTGCTACAAGACCTGGAAATCTCTGACACACTCATTTGATCAGAGACCTCACTCGTCCTTTTCTCTATATGTACAAATATGAACTAACTCCTAACCTGCTGTAATGTGAAAACAATTATGTTTACAACATGTGGGTGAATTTTTGCAAGCTGTCAGTACAGATGCTTGGGCTTTACAGGTTCAGGAGTTATTCTAACATAATTACATAATGTATTTGTAATTATTCACCACCTTGTGTGGGTTATACATGTGTTCATGTTTATGCATATCTGTGCATGTGGAATTTTTGCCATGGGGGTAATAATATAAATATCTTGCATCACCTCAGGTGTGTTTGACGATTTTCAGAGTTAGAGATAAATCATCCAGTCCTACATACAGCATCAAAACCTCTGAAGTACTAATCAGCAGTGGTCTCAAACAAATGCGAACAGGCAGCAAGACGGCCACTATGTGGGCTTCAATCACCACTGCTGATGTCTTACTTTGTGTGTGTGTTTAACAGGTATCTGGGCTGTCGAGGGAAGAGATAAGAAGATGGAGGAGGACAAAGGAACGCTGAGACGAGAGAAAGGCAGGAAAATCAAGGCAAGGCAAAAACACACACAGTATGCTACGGTCAGGAAAATTTGCCACTTTTTCTTCAGTCTGATCTGCTGCGGTAAGCATCACACTCAGGAACACTGTTAACAGTGAATGTGAAATGTCAGACAAAAGTTCTTTCCAGCCAGTGTTATAATTCATGTATTGTGTTTGTTTATAGTGATGGATGCTTATGTTTCAATTTATGTTAAATGTCCTTGTAAAATGTACAACACTGCACATAACCTCTGCTCTCACCTCTCTCTCATCCTATGAAATTGAGGGCTGATTCAGGTCAAAGCTGCTCAAAAGAAACTTGTCAAAGAAACTCACAGATATAACATTAAGAACACAAATGCAGGAAGTTGAGGTTTCCTAATCTGGTGCAGCATCTCCAAATCTGTGCTCTGGTTTATGAAAATAACCTTTAATTTCACATACAAAGGCCATATAGGAGGCTACCATAAGGAAATAAGAGTTGTGAGAGAAAAGACAGAAACAGGTTATGACACTACAACGCTGAGGTTTCAAGATTTGTAAAGTTTTAATTTTCATTACAGTATGTCCTGAAATTTGACCAATATTACTTTTCACAATCCTGAATCAGAAATACTCCACATAATAATGTCTTCACGCACAAACAAAGTAAACATGGGCAGTGATATTTCCAATTATTTTTAAAGCCAGTCCCATAGGAGATCCATTTTTCACTGAATTGTTTACCTCGGTTCCTGGGTCAGTGTCATCCTTCTGGATTTGGTACTGTATTTTCTTTACCACTTCTATAGCACATCACATGGCAGCTTCAGGAACCTGGAGGAGCTGCAGCTGGTTAGAAACTAAATTATGTGAAAATGCTGAGTGTTATTAGGTTGTTTAGTCTTGACAAACTTACGGTTTGTGTTGCTTGTATTTGAAGAGTGCAAATGGTAAAGATTTAAGGAGTAACATTTCTTGCACTAACTTTTTAAAAGTATAGCGTAGCATATACTCTTTTTAGCAAACCATTGTTGTGTGGTATACAGACACCAGTTTACAGGCACACTGATAGTAACTTACCAACAGTGTAATTTATGGTTAATGGGGATCATTATTTGCAAATGACTCAAATCCTGCTTTTGTCTGGACTATTCCTACACCTAACTCACTAATATCTCTCTCTGTCAAAATGAATTACCCTTTCTTCAAACCAACACTGCTTAAGATATTTTTCAAATTTTTGCATACAGCTAAAGTAGCACTTATAAACCAAGCTTTGCAGCTACACAAAGGACTATACATGCTTATATATCCCATCAGTTTAACTGCTACGGTGTTAGGAAAGCGTCAAGCATCCTGCCTACATAAAGAACTGCCAAATTAAAAACAAGCCAGTGCTGAGAGAGAGCAAAGCTAATTACTACATGATTTCTCTTGTTCCTTTCTATACTTTTACAAGAGCTCATGATTGCTTCTTATAATTCAATTGTACATACGAATAAATGATCAATGACAACCCCGTTTTCTTTAACAGATTCAAATGTTGTGATACTATATTAGTATAGCTCTGAATTCAATGAGGAAGGTAGACCTGACTTCATGAAGTAGATTCAGTGCTAAATGCTGACGGATAGGTTCTATAATTCCAACACTTACATCCGCTATACACCTAAATAAATAAATAACACCGGTCGATTTTGATTGTTTCAAGATGTTTTAGTGCACAGCAGCCACAAACTTTTCTGGCATTTTGCACCTGTAGACACCCTGGTGTAAAAGTGGAATTGTCTGGATTTAATTGGCTCTAAAATGGCATGACTCTCTCCTAAACCCGGAACCGTTCAGCTCCATAAATACTCCACGCAGGCTTCATTGCTGGTTGAGCTCCACATGGCAGCAGCGCAAGGTGATGATTCAGGGTCCCAAGCTGAACTGAAACACATTAGGCGGAGCATTTCATATACTTTATATTCACAAGATCAATTCATCACGGATGCTGAAATTTGGAGCAGCTATTGACCAGACTGCTCGTATTTTCTTGTCTAGCAGGAGGTTCATAGTGGAGTTGTTGGGAGGGCTTACTGTAACTCACCTAAATTCATACCACTTAAATAGAGTGTAAAATGACTATATGAGAGTCTACGATCCATAATCTGTATCTATCAGCTCCTGTATTAGTAAGTGGTCAGATTCAGTTCTCCATGTCTTAGTCTTGGTTCGGTGGGCTCAATCTCAATCCAATTGACTGTGGGTAATTGGGTAACTAATTCCTCCATCAAGAGCAATGTCTGTACAACATTTTATTTCTACAGTGAAGATGTATTCATTTTGATTAATTATACTCAAAAGTACCCAGCAGTACAGCACTCTGCTATATACAGTATATTCTTAGTCTGCTTTTGATTGTATCATCTTACAAACTCAGTCTGTTCAGTGGTGTAGTGTGTCCTCAGCCTAACCAGATTATCTGTCCACAGCAGTGATGTGTGTTGCTCTGTTCTGTTGCAGCCAATTCATTCTAACTGTGTCACACTGTCAAATTACTGTACAACACATTACCTCCAGCAAGTCACACACTCACACATACGCACAAACACACGAAAACACACAAACTTTACAAACGCATAAGATGGAAGGATAAAGCCAATACACAGGCAGCCACAGTGATTTCTATCAGAGGAGACAGGGAAGAAGGAAGCGAAATCCTAATCAGAACTTCTCCTCTCTGTCTCCCCCTGCTCCTCACATACATCAAGATGATGTGCTGTACTATACAATTAATTGTGTAATTAGCACAATAGCTTATTTAAAATGTATAAAAATCAACTAGGAAGGCATCAAATGTGTTGTGAAATCTTTTTCTTTAATCCCCAAAGCACAAACTTTTCACAGCACAGCCAGGTTTATAGCTTGACCTTCATGCATTTGTGGGTTTATCCAGTGGGGTTGGTTAAGGTTTTCATAAGCCCATAAGGGTTTCTTTCAACCCATAAAGAGACTATGCAGCCCCTAAGTAGGCTTATAAAATGACAGCTGAGCTGCTCTACATTTGTCTAAGTATGTAGACTATGACCTCACACACAGCAGACCAACTCAATTAAACCCACATAGTTTAGCTCGGGAAGAAAAAGGACTTGTAGCAGCTGATAGTGTCTTAAGAGGTCTCAGGTCAAAGATGTAGCAGCTTTAATCCATAACAGGAGAGATTAGACTTTCATGTCTCCTGAGTTTTTAGATGGACAGACAGACAGATAGATGCATGGACTAAAGTGAAAGATGTGAGAAGATGTGGGTGTTTTCTAGGCAAGGACGCGTGGCAGACAAAGCTGTTGATTGCTTTATCTTTTGCCCTATTGATGGTAACAACACCACCAACATTTTCTATCACTGTCATTACCATAATTGAGAACAGAGGCAGAGCAATGACAGCAGGGCCAGTGAACCAGCTAGCTCTAACTACCGTGGCTGTGGCTTGTTTCGCCAACAAGCTAGTCAACATACTGAAACGTGATCAGTTTGTGGCTGCCAGTTTGTAACTTTAGGTGTGAGGACAGAGCACAAAGATGAGCACTGTATCTGAAGAATGTTCCACTGATTCTATTTTGCCATAAACACCTGACACTTTGAAAATTTGACACACATCTCTTGTAAAATCTAGCATTTTTGGAGCTTGACTCATGCTAGAGACTAAAAGTCAACATATATTGACATTAGTTTTGACCATTATTTTTGTGAAATTGCTAGAGGGCGTCATTCGAAATAAGACAAGGCATCCATCAGTTCTTTTCTATCTCTACCTCTGGCAGCTTTGTAGCTGAAGAAGGAAAAGGAGCAGGAAGTTCACCTTCATCTAGCATAGTATAGCTCTGGATGGTGCTCTGAGTAGTATATGAAAGAAACATTCTGCCAGCTGCAAACAGAATGGAGGTGATGTACATGTCTATTTGCATATCAAGTGGGACCATGAAATCCAATCAGAATTTGTAACGGGAGATGGATTTTGAGATGCATGTCGATGCCCAGTGAGTACAATCTGTCTCAGACGCAACATCTTGACAGGAGCCAGGTGTAGACAGGTCTCTGAGATCAACTCACCACAGTCAGGGAAAAGAGTTAGAGGACAGAAACATTAAAGGACAAATGACATAACAGATGGGTGAAGAGGTAGCTAGAAGATTAGAGTGTTGCTCATAAGCTCTCCAGGACTCCTGCAGAGTCCCTCACTGTGACATCAGCCTTGTTAAAATTTACCTTTTTACTATCTTAAACACACACACCATATAAAGTCTCTCAAGGCATGTCTTATGCAACCCCAGAGTGTTGTCTGCCAATTGAATTATGCAGAGTGGAGTGGAATCATCTTTACTGCTCCTCTTAAAGTTATACATACTGGTGGACACACGCACACTCTCCGGCTCTCTCTTTCTCTCCCCAACTAAATCACATGTGGTTATGCATATCTAAGGCTCCCCTCCATGTTGTTTTTAGTCCCCAGTGTGTCAGTGTTTGAAGTAGAGTTGCTGGAAGCTATGTTAAATCTGCTCTCTTTGTACCCAATATCAAAGACACAATCTTGAATGTATTTGACCATGAAGAGTCTACATATATTCAGGTCGATTCTCCAACAGTGTTCTCCCTGCTCTCCACTCTCACAATCCTTGGTTACTCAATATAAAGATCAGGGACTGTAAATATGACGGGAGAAGATCTGCTCTAAATTCATTGAATTAACATTTTGCAGCACTTCCAGCTGTAGAATACACTCGTGTACTTAACTGATGAAGAAGTGGAGTGAATTCATGAATATGTTACCTGCACAGACTTTTCTACTTGTTCCGAACCAAAGTAGCAGGTGTGAAAGGGGCCTTGGACCATAGTCTGGGCCAAAGGACCAAAATTTAGTGAGACCAAAAGAGATGGTCTCAGTCCAGATTAAACTGAACCATGGTTCACTTTGTTTACAGTTTTTAGATTGTTTGGACTTTCGAACCAATTACAGGAAGTTGAGGCAGGCTTGTCCCGCAGTAATCAATAGAGGAAGAATAATAACCAGAAAAGAAGTAAAAATGAGCCACAGCACACAGGGAGAGGAGGAGACAAAATATTTACTGTAACTTGGTCTGATGACATAATCAAAAGTCAACTTGGAAAAACACATAAAAATGCCACAAGTTACAAGTTATTTTCAAAAGGGTGAGTTTAATTGACAGCATGCCGACCCTCAGATGCACTCCTGTCTATAAATCAATCAATATCAAGTATCAGGAGATGCAGCACACATAGGTGATGTTGACAGGACATAGGTGTGTCATGCTTAAGTTCTTAAGTGCGCTCACAAAATTGCAGTGTGAAACCAGAACTAACCAGATTAAATGTATACAGTGTAACAAAAACATGAAAAATCTTTTTTTTATTCTTTGGTCTGTACTGAGTTTCAAGTTTCATCTTCCCTCCTCTCTGCTGCTCTCCCTCTGAGGATGGTAGCACAAATCGAATGTGTCAAAGATAAATACTGGTCAGAGTACAGTAGTTGATGTTCTGATTCAGGCAAATGTGATGAAATGCTGCTTTGAGACTTATCATTTTTGCATATTTGTGATGCAGTATTTTCATACAGTGATATTGCTACTGTGACCTAAGTGGAGCAACTTCTCCTACCACTGGTGACTGCTGCTTGTAACTTTCACTAATTTTAACACAAAAAGGCTAATTTGTGTAACAGTTTTTAACAGTGAAAACCTTAATCCATATAACACAAATACAATTGAATAATTGAACATAATTGAACTTAGTTTCCCCTAATGAAATGTGGGACCTTATGTGTCCTGGCCCAATTTAACCGTTGCTAAAGATAATTATTACCGTTAGCAGGGATGATGGGTCTTCTGTGTTGAAGCTTTCCCTTTTGTAATTAGAGCTGATCGCAGGCACATTATTACAATTGCTTCCTAGTGCTTTAATAACACTGTAATAACTCAAGTATGTACCCTTTTAGAAATAAATGCTATCTTTTAAGTTCACTGGTTTCTGTGTTGGTCTTTGACTTATTTTGTTTTTAATCTGTGGATTTGGCCCCTCATGTTTTATTCTCTTAACAACTGTTCCGTACATTTCTGTTTTGAAAACTGGTGTATAAATAAAGATTGGTTTTATTATCTATATGACGGGAGGATTATCACTGCTTTCTTCTTTATTAATTCTCTCATTTTCTCTCTGTTTCCCCTTTACCATGCTGTAGTGTTTGTTTTTGAAGTTGCTTATTTAAATGCAGGAATGACATTATGGTAAAAATCATTTTTCCTTCTCTTGCTGTGGCAGAGGGGGTTTTTGTTCTAGACATGCTGATTTAAATTCAGGTCTGACAGGAGGATTTTTGCTGTTTTTTTTACTTTCTGTTTTTCTTTCTCTCCACTCTCCTCTCATCATGGGGGAGTCTTGCTCTAAAGGAGCTTATTTAAATTTGTATAACAGCAGGACTCACTGATTTGCTTTACTTTCTAAGTTCTCATTCAGTCTGCTACTGTCTCTGTCTCCTTCTCTGCCTCCACCCACCTCCATCTCGCTCTCTCTTCTGCGATTTCAGAGTTTAGCTTTAACTGAGATTTTTTGCAGCTCAGAGAGGGAATGATAGCAGTTTTGGCTTACTACTGTGAAATACTGTGTGTGTGCACCTGAGAAATAGGCACAAAATTGGTTTGACCATTGGCCGTCTATTGTTGTGCCTGACTGGAGAACTGGCCCCAGTCTGCAGCTTGGTTGATGTGGCTTCTGAGGCTGTATGAAACTTAAATTTTCTTTTTCATCTTCTTCTTCCCTCATCCTCTAGTTCCATTTGGCATCTGTAGCACAGATGTACAAAACTTGGTGACTGTTCATTCCAGTAAAAGCTCACCCAATGTATCCACCTAAAAGCCCACTGCACAAGACTCCCTGGTCTCCCTGAGCCCGCACGGAGCGTCACTTCACGCACATAAAAGTAGCTTTTCTAGACTCTGAGGTTCAACAATTCATAATACAAACATTAACACCTCAATAATTCCATACATTATACAGAGTACAATCCCTAGTGTTCACTGCTGAGAAATGCATGTTTTTATGGATGGACAAAAACAACACTGCAGCCATGGGAGAGAAGCTAATTTTGTTTTTTTATGTGAGGAAGTTGGTGTGCCTGATGTGTCATCAGTTTTGTTAAAAGATATATGAAGCACTGTACAGACAGTGTATGTTAAACAGCTAGCATGCTACCAGTGTTACCTTACTATTCAGATGCATCTAAAAGTTAGCTAATTTCTTTTTTAATGCTAACTTTGTTTGGCACACAGTGCATATGGTCTGTTTAAATTTTCAACCAACCTGAAGCAAATTCTGGGCTTAAAAAAAGGATCACATTGAAGATCACAGATGTTCCCAAAGGAATGAATGGACCTCCAGTTGACATGTGTACGTACACAGAACTATGTGGAAATGAGGTGTAAAGCCCTGTCACACAAAACAATGGCAAAGTGAAGCTCATCTGTGCCTCGTCCCGAAATCAGCAATGCTAAGCACAGTGACTTTCCACTGGCTACAAGTAACCTAGCTAGATCAGCCACTGATGGACAATACGTTCACACAATTTATAAAAAAATGTAACTGTACCATCGATTCCTGTCTCATAACTTTTGTGGAGCAGTTGAGGAGGTTAAAGTGGCTAGTGCAACATTAGGTAATAAGCTTTGGTTGCTTTCTCTGTGCTGGACTCTCCATTTCCTCAAAGGTCAGCTCTGTCAAAACAGTTTGCTATTCAACAGCACAAGGCTGTGCGTCACTGTTCACCTTGTTGAACTCCATGCAAAAGATTATTGAATTTTCTCGGCCTCTATGGTAATCAGTTTTGGGTTCAGTTGTGATTAAAGGTGTGGCAAAGGATCTCAGAAGACACAAAAAAATGTTAGAATGTCTGCAGGGGCATTGTACTTTTTGAGCATTCCCTCTCCCTGTAGCCCCAAAAGAGCTCAGACCCAGACCCCTTGCCAGTCTAATACTCCCTCTCTCGCTCTCTTTTATTCAGCTCTAAGGGAGAGGGATTTTAGACAGAGAGACTCAGATGGCTAAGTGAGGATAATACTGTCATTAAAGAGAGAGAGCAGCAAGACAGAGCAGGAGATGTGGACAGAAAGTGGGGTGGGAGGGAGGGATAAAGCGGCGAGAGGGGGAGAGTGGAATCAAAAGAAGGCATTCATGAAAGACTTAGTGGGAGCGAGCCAAAAAAAGTCATTTTTATTATTCAGGTTTTAGCAAAAATCCACTGATGTCTGCAGTGCTTGCAAGTGTTGGATTTTTGCCCCTGCAAGAATATTTGGGTTTGTCAGTAAGCACCTTTGTGCCTCACAACAATGAAATACACTTGAAAATGAAAGATGACAGAAGGAGGGAGGACAGCAGAGAAGAAAAGAGAGAAGGATGAAAAGAGAGGAAAGGATTCAGACATTACATTGACTAGTGAGACTGGCCTGTTGCAACCAAAGGACACATAAACCCTACATTTCTTGTCATGTCTTTCATGTCCTTACCTTGAAAGATCACTGAAGACAAGTCCACTCAGAATAATTCACTTCACTCCATAATACTTTGATAAAAAACTGAATGAATCATATCTGTTGTTGATAATTTTATGTGCTGGCATGCTTTTCTTTGTGTGTCATGTCATGATGGTTCTCATTGTTCATGCCTTCTGCCTAGTGCTTTAATGTCATGGCATTGTGACAAATTATTATAACACTCAAAAACAGGCGAAAAGCCTCAGTATCCTGAAAACAATTCTGCTGTAGCTGTGCATGCAGCTCTCAGCAGGCAGGCAGAACTTCTGTGACACAGGAGCTAGGAGCATTGGAGCAGCCAATAGTAAACAAGTCACAGTGACCTGCCCTGTGCTGTCAAGTGTCGCTCTGGCTGACATTTCCATTACGTCTCTACTTCCATCACAGTTAGTCTTGTGGTACAGTCATTTTAAGAAAAGACATGGTTGTAAAGTTTACAGCCATACTGCCACACTGTTGCTCCTGCATTGCTGTGTGTGTGAACTGAGAGTCAGGATTTGTTGTGAATCAGGGTCCTCCTCAGCAAAAAAAAATAAAAAAAATAAAAAAACATTTTCATTTTAATGATTTTTTTTTTTTCCCCGCTGTACAAATGTGTGAATTCAGATACCTAAGTAAACAGTAAATACAGTACACTGGACTGTAAATATAGAGTGAGTTTAGATGCCCTGCAATGTTCTCATCATCATGAGGTTTCCAGACAACTAGCTAAGACTAGAGGAAGTCACTGTGCCTGGCCAAGAAATAGTCTGGGGCATGATCCCCTGTAAAACTATAAACTTGTCATTTTTACACACTTGTTTTTGTAAAAATGAAACAAACAATATACAGTATGTTACAGTATGTTCATTTGTGAGCTTTAAAGGAGGTTATTGACAGATTTGTTTTTCCATGGGGCAAAGCCAGACTAGCTGTTTCCCCCTGCCTCCGGTCTTTATGTTAAGCCAAGCTGACGTCTCCTGGTGCTAGATATATATTTACAATACAGACACGTGGTATCAATCTTCTTATTTTAATGCTCAGCAAGAAAATGAGTGTATACTCTCTGAGTTGTCAAACTGTTGGTTTGATGGTAACCTGATCAACTGACATCAACATTATTAAGCCCTACAACTAATGGAACATAACTGCTGTTCTTCTTCAAGTCACTTACACTGAAATATTGTTCTATTATCTTTCCATCAGAGATAGGAAGACAGCGCCATCAAGGACATTACTCTATAATCCTTACTTTAATAGTGATAATTGCATGCTTTATCAATCAAAACAAGCAAAGAATATAAAGAGGAACAATGAAATCTTAAGAATGAAGTAAGATATTCAATATGTGATGACAATATTTCTACCCACCTCCCTGTCCTTCTTTGCTTTATTGGTATGAATATTGAATGTTGTCTCTGTGCGTCTGCTGGTGTATAAAGACTGTAATTCCCTATTGACAGAAACTGCAAAGGTAGAAGCCATTAGTAGTCTTGCTGTGTGCAGTGTGTGTATGTTGTGTGTGCGCTGGTGAGAGTTGAAGGTCAGGGAAAGGAGAGGCAAACACCATCATACTTGTCAATCAGAACACGACAGAGAGGGAGGAGGGTGGGGGGTGGGGGGGGCTGAGAGACAGAGATGATGTGATGTACTGATAACTTTAGAAAAATTGAGAGTGAAGGTAGAGAAGGCAGAGGAAAAAAAAGAGACAGGAATCTGTACAATGAATAATTGAACCTGCACCAAGCTTACGTTGCTGATGCGAAGAACTGCTTTAAAAGGGACACCCCCACAGACACACCCGAATACACTGCACACTATAACCCAGATTCATTCTTCTGATCTGGGTGCCTGAGTGTGTGTTTTGCTGCTTTTACTGCCTCTATTGCTTTTAAAGCGGGCCGAGAAGCTTGTGAGAATCAGCTAATACTCTGAAGGAACTAAGTCATACAAGTCTTTAATACTGCTTTTAAGATTCAAAATACCAGCAACATTTGGTTTTAATGTCGACAGAAGCTGGGCTGGGCAGGTTAGACCTCATTAATGACAGTTTTTGACCTGTGGAAATGCCACATTACAGGGTGCAGTATTATTCCTAATGCAAATTATGTTTTCTTTTTTTAATAAAGACAGAGTGATTCATGAGAGGGAATAAGTGTAATATTGAGAAAATGTAACTTTTAGTACAAATCTTAACATCTTAGCGGCACTGTAATCACCTTATGCAAATGAATTCACAGAACTTCATGGGCCTTAATGTCACTGAACAGAAACACAAGAAAGAGATCACATTCAAATAAACAAACATTTGCTTCAAGTTCATCGGTCACTGGTGCAAATGCAGAATTTGTGATATTTACCAGAAAATAAACCTGATTTCTAGTAAGAGAGGTGGATAATCAAAATTTTGCAGCTCACCATCACAGAGAGGCCAAGTAGCCTGAGGGCAGCCATAACTCCTTATGTGTGAGCATACACAGACCTGTTTAGGGATGATAAGCAGGGAGATAAAGCCACTGTTATCACTCACTTTTTATGTTCCTGTGTCATGTTATGTGATGTACGTGGGGTGTTGTGTCGACACTGTGCCATCTGTCACTGTGTGAGCACGTTTCTGTAAACACAAGGGCTTCAGAACAATAAAGGAAATACTCAAAAATCATAGTCTCACTACTGGCTTATCCTATAGATGATCTGATAGTTTGCAGCAAAGTGAAACTAAAAATTTAGTTAAAGTGCTTCAACATGTGAAGGTAAGTATGACGACACAGTGACACTGATTCTCAAAATCAGCATTCAGACTGCTGCAGCCTTGTCAATCATAGCACATAACTGCATTATCCATCTTTGAATGGTTAAATCAATTTACAGCTACTGTAGTCCCTGAAATGAAGCTACTACAGTACTATAACTGAATACATTTTTTCGTCTGCTGTGTTTTTGTCCAATTACTTGTGAAAACACCATCTTATAGTACAGTCACTGACACAAACACAAACATCATTTTATGATTAATTGTCTTCAGTTTTATGTTTAAAATTCAATTTCATTTACAGTGAAAAATCTCTGGAAAGAGTGATATGCTCCAAAAGTAATGATTTAAGAATCATATGAAATCATTCAACACTAACACAAATCACTGTGACGATACTGGGCTAATTGGTTGGCAGTTTTCGTTCCAAAACAAAGTAGAACTTTAAATGTCAGCTGCTGGCCAGATAATTATCTAATCATAGATATTGAGTGAGATCCCATTAAAGTCATTAGTATTAGTAGTAATGACTAGTTACTAATCAAACATGTAAAGTGACCTTTCCCAGCAATGATGCAGGGAAAATCTTTGGCATTGGATTAACATTTCTACAGTCATCTCCTCAGACCATGACATGCAGCTGAAGGCTCCAACAAAGGTAGTAAATACAGCGTTTGAGTTTAGATCATTTTGTCACGCATATTGTTCCCAGGGTGAAGCGTGAACTTCCATTATCAGGCAGCATGTCACATTGTTAAACCACTTGTCTGGTTTCAAGTCTGACAAATTGCCTCAAGTGATGTCACTCGAGCTGTTTGGGGCTGAGGACTAAAAGTTTGAAAATGAAAGCAATCTGGAGGTGTGGACCTAGAAAGAAGTATGTTTACCAGACCTCTGTGGCCTGCTGCTCATCTCTGATTGAGGGTAGCAGCTTAAGGCTACATTAGAGCTAATAGCATAACACACCTTCGATGGCCAAGTTGCATTGTGGGTAATGTAGACACCAGGCTTTGACAAGGAAAAAGAATACGAGGAACAAAAAAGATGGTATCAATTTTCAATTTTAACTGTTCACTGTGAGTTCAAAAATGTTATATGCTAATGCAGTGGAGCGCTTTTGTAAATGTACCCTGTGGATTGTTAGACTGTAGAGGCTGTGGAGATCAATGCTTTGATGTGTATTTTTTGCATCATGTTTTCTATGAGCATGCCCACAACATGTAACGTGTCAACAACATTGCATCATAAAAGGTAGCAATGCACTACTAACAGAAGAAGATGCATTCAGCATGTTTGTAACCCTCAAGGACACATACACATTGTGTTTTGGTGAGACACAAATGGCTGTGTTTGCAGTGACTCCACAAGAGACCTTTTAGGTGAAAAATTGAAAACAAATTGCCTGAATGGATTTTTCTATCATTATTATTTGTATTAAAATGGTATCAAATGTTTCAAAGGAGTAAAATGTGGAAAAATCTGCCACAATACTCAGCGACATCATTGTCCACACTGACACAATAATGGTTCAGCACAAAGCAGTTCTGTCAGTTGTAATGTGTGGACAGGGCTGACTGTTAGTGTGTCGAATGGCATGACAGATGGGGAGATGACGAGAATAATTTCTGTGTGAGTTGTGAACCATGTCAGAAGAAGCAAAAAACTACAGTGTGCTGCTACAGGGTGAGTGATACTGCTCAGGCAGCAGCACCATCACATACTCAGACCTGCGGGGCAGAGGGAAGTCTAGAGGTCCAACAAAGAAGAGCAATGCTACAAAACCCCAGACTGGTCTGACTGCAGATAAAAGCCTAAATAAAAGGACTACTGTAGCTACTCCTTTGTGTGGTAAATGGCTGTTGGGATGCCAGCTTTGAAATCACTGAGCGACTCTGTGGAGCTGCTGTCTTGAAACCATCTTGCTGCTCAATACCTACAGATGTCATCATTGCACACCCAGGGGCTGCATTTGCACAATGTAACTGGACACTGCTGGAGACTTCTCTAGGCATTCACTTGATGGCGGGACGCAGTAGTCTAATGATTCAGAGCTTTAATAGACATCTGAGGGACATTTGCTGTATATTCTATTCTCTGGTATAAAGGCTATTTTCCAAACATACCAATAAACCTTAAAATCACAACAAAACTAAATTGTATTGGACCAAGCACCAGCAGCTTTGTGTGATCTCTATGCTTGAGAAGAGCAGCACAGCACATTTGGGACAATGCTTGTGTTGATAGCTGCCAGCAGGGACAGTAGCATATGTCTTATGTATTACCACTGCTCAAAAGCTTATATTAGTCAGCAGTGAGCAATTTAGGACTGCATTAATGTTTTTTTTTTAATCCTCTCTATAAAATCCAATATGTGCAGATAAAAAGTTTCTCTTTCACATTAAAGAAAACTGCCAATACAGTTCACGAATATACACTGAGAGGCTAAATAATACCCTAGAAATCTAGCTATTGTCTGTTTCAATAGACTGATTTACTCTATTGAGTCTGGTGCAATTTTGGTCATATTTTTGAATATGGGCCACATTTTTTAAAATATCAGGCTATTATATTAATAAGAAAGATACAGTACCTCTTCACCTGCACATAAATGGCAGCTTCTGTTGGAATGCCTGAAGGTCAGAGTACAAAAATATATGTGCAGCTTTTTGTAGATTTTAGTCTTTTACTGAAAGAAGTTTAATGAGTCATGAACAGAAGTACATTGCATTGTGTTTTTGTGTGTACTGTACACAAATGTCATGCCATACTGTACACAGATAATGTGACTTTTTAAAAGATGATTTCCATATTTTCCTTGGGGAAAAAAAAACACCTAACCCAGTTCAATCTTTCAATTCCAGAGAAATGCTCTTTATGAAAGATTACCTTAATCACATTTCTATATTAGGCACCTCTCAGTGAAAACAGACAGAAAAGATGTCAGGATGTCGTGCAACAAAGGTTTTAGGCTGAATACAAACCAAGAGTATGACAGTAGCTAAGTCCCAAAGTCACCCTGGAAGAGATTTGTACCCTTTCATTTTCAGCCTGTCACATGCCACTGGGTTCGAATGAAAAACCTGCATACTCCTGGGCTTTGACAGCACATAGTTTGACACTGCTGCAGCATACAGAATGCAGTATTTTCAGCAGGAGACCAATTGTTAGAGAAAAAATGCTGAGCAAAAGTCTACTCCACAGGCAAATTAGCAACATTTTTTTTTTTTATATAAATTTGTCCTCTACTGCAGCAATGAGGACAAATATGATAATTAAAGACAAGGAAAAAAAGAAGTCGACAGACATACACCTGGCCTGCTTCACTGATCTCCTCTTGATTTCCCCTGATTCAACTGAAATAATTTACAATACCAAACTTTATACACTGCACCTGCTACCTGACCTTCAGACCCATCTTGGTACTCCAGAGAAAAATACACTTTTTATAACGACTACTTTATGATTTAGAAAAAAATGCACAAAGTTGTGCTTTGAGCTAAAGGCTAATGTCTGCATGCTAACCTGCTGATTAGCTGGTATTGCCATTTTGCCATTTTCACTGCCACGGTTTAACATGTTAGCACGCTAACATTTCTGACCTGATGTCCTTGCTAGATTAAATTTCAGGGTATCAGGAAAGTTATTCCAATTCATTGCGGAAGGGGGAGATGAATGTCCGTCCCAGATTTTGTAACTGGTCTGGTAGATGTTAAGACATTTCACTCAAAATCACAGATGTAACTCTCATGGTGGTGCTAATAGGATCATTGAAGTCATAAGGACATATCATCTGTGGATCATAAAGTACATGTCTGTACAAAAATATCTGCCAATCCAGCAAGTAGCTGAAATATATCACTGGATGAGTTAGCCGCTGGTGATCCCAGATGTAAAAGTCAGGGAATCACCAAACTCATTAGGACACATCCTGTGGGGACCACGAATGTGTCTATTCAATTTCATGGCAATCTATATAAGAGATACTTCAAATGAAAGTGGTGGACCTACGACCTGACTGACCACTTTGCCATCTCTGCAGCCAAGCCACTAGCGTAGTTAAAAACATTCAACCTCCACTGAATTTCACCTTTGTTTCAGCACAGGCTGTGATTGGTTAGTTATGTTAGTGCAAAGCAACACAGGAGAAATAATCAGACACATTTCTGTTTTCCAACCATAAGCAGCAACACAAATTTAAGCTAAGCTTCACAAGGCAATGTTATGTGCTAAACATGTTTTATTTCATTGGCTTGTGGTTTTAGCCACAAATGTCTGCAAATAGACCCAATCTCTTGATTATGAAAATAAGGAGGATAACACATAAATTTTTGAATTACCACCTTCTCTAAGCATGTGACTGCCTGTTGTAGAGCAGTTTTTTGTGTGTGTGTGTGTGTGTGTAAGGGGAAGTGGAACCAGTATTTCACTTGGTTTTCAACAGCAGCAGAGTAAAAGCAGAGAGTGCAATGGAGAAAAACAACAAACCACAGATAAAGACATCATCGATTGAGTGAACACAGCTGAGATTGTATCAGCCAGAAGCTATCATAATCATCTTACACTTTGTCCATGTACCACAGAGATTACTGTGGAGCCTGCAAGCCAAGACATTTGTTCTCTGCATTTACTACACAACTGTTAGAAGACAATTATTTAAGAACACAACACTTAAACATAAGTAACAGATGATCCAAATAATTTAATATCATACATGGCTTGTTGGAATTGTCTGTCAGTTACATTTTTAATTCTTTGCAGCCTTTTATTGACTGTGTTCATAGGTCACCTTCGTGACTGCAATAGCAAATGGCTGGCAGGTTGTGTCTTCGACTTTGCTTTTCTGACAAAGAGTGAAAAATGAGGTCTGATGCTCAAAAAAGTAGCTCAGCCTCCAACAGACCTTGAGCGATGAAAGTCTTGGCTTGCTGCATTGCATCACAGATTTGTCACTTCCTCCCTGCTCGATCCTGAACTCAAACCAAATCTCCTTCACACCGGAGACGGCACCTCACTCAGCTGTGATGGATTGAGCTGTCTGAGAGACTGCCTGGCTAACTACCTGACCAATTTCTCTGTGAATGTGTGTAAACCTAGACAAAGTGTGTGAGACAGTTGGAGGACACATGCTTGCAACATACAAGCATCCTTCAACATATAGACTCAATGAAAAAGGTAACAGATCTTTTGCTGTCAGGGCTCCTAGAGGTTAGAAGGAATTACCAGAAGAGATCTGGCCAGCAAACTCTGTATTTTCCTTTAAAGCACATTTGCAATCACACTATTTTAAAATAGGGGGCTTTTAGAAATGCTACATGAACACATGCAATGGCTGCCATCACTGTATGACAGCATAGGTATTGGGTATGCCTCTGTGATTAAAAGGGTACACTGGATATATGTTGCAGCGATAGGAATATGCCATGTGAGTGCACTGGTGGACTTGTTTCTGTCTGTCTTGCTGTAAAGCACTTTGTAACTGTGTTGGGTCTTTTTTTCCCCCTCGATATATAAATTAGTTCTTTCAGGTTGTTTAGTAATGTGTTGAGACAGATTGAGTCCTGTTTTAGAGTGACAAATATTTGACTAGCTGAAACTTTAGTTCAAGTACCAAAGTCACACCTGTTGATTAGCATCAGCCAAATCATTCACGCTTCACCAGCTGCTCGGTTACCAACTAATTAAGTCCCAGTATATTCATTGCATTGTGCAGCACAACCATTATAGCCTGAGACTCCTCAGTATTACTTTGCAGATACACTCATGTCAGCATTGTTTGTTGTGGCATTCTCCCTCTACCACCCCAGTCTCCTCTTTAAGAGCCGCACTGATTAGTTGATTAATGGGTTAGTCGATCAAAAGAAAATTAAACAAGCAAATATTTTCATAATCAGTTTATTGTTTAAGACATTTTTAAGGCAAAAATTTCAATCATTTGTGTCCTCCAGGTTTGGTCTGTTGGTTGGACCAAAGAAGACATTTAATGATGTCACATTTAACTCTGGGGTATTGTAATGGACATTTCATTAGCTGCATTTCATTAGTTATCAGCCCTTTTGTCTTTAGTAATTCACTAACCTCTTAAATGTTCTTGTATGCATCTAGTATGAGGGGATGCATTCTCCCAGCAGAATCATTGTTGCTGTTGCTTGGATTCTGTAAGAGCTGCCTCAAAAAAGCCTACTGGGCCAGGGCTAACTGTGTGTGTGTGTGTGTGTGTGTGTGTGTGTGTGAGAGAGACATGTAAAAGATGTTTACTCTATAAACAGATCTCAAAAACCAGCCAGCACGTTTAGCTTCAAGGCCTTTATACAGTATGTACAGGACAGCATAAAAGTACAAGAGTGTGTGTGTGTGCGTGTGTGTGTGTGACACAGACACCAGAAGTCAATTTAAGTATTCATTGAGACAGCTGTCCAGATATACTTGTCTTACCTGCTCACAAAGAGCCAACAAACAGGACTTCACAGTCAATGTTAATGCAAAATTCAGCCAGCAGAACGTGACTGCTGCTATGACTGTACTCAGCTGAATGATGGATACAGCTGTCTGACTGAATCACTCCCATGTGTGCGTACACGTCACTTTATATGTACTGTGCTCCGAGTGTGTGACTGTACCAGGCTGAAGATGAAGGATGCAATTCCATCTGAGTGACTTGTGTGTGTGTGTGTGTGTGTGTGTGTGTGTGTGTGTGTACTTGTGTTTGTTTGTTTGGGTGTGTTTGGTTTGTGTGGCTCTGCAGTTGTGAGAGATGATGGATGTGTATGACAGGTGTCTTGCAGGTGATGGATGGCTGGTATTTCAGTGGTACAGACGCAGCAGGCAGCCAGAGTATCAGTGACTTTCTACGGCAGAAATAATATTATTGGGGGATATCAGTATTCAACTCAGGTGACACTTTGAATAAATATACAGTAAAAGTTTTAATGATGCTTGTGGGGAAACTGGGTCACAGTAACCACAAATAGTAACATGATACAGCAAAGACAACAAAAGGTTTAACAACTGGATGTGCAGTATTTTGATGTGAAAATCTTGTTTTTTCTCACCTGTGGTGGCTTAGCTTTTCACCTCAACGCAGTGAAGTTGCAGTGTCCTGCATGGTGTGTCAGCATGCTGTGACATCACCGCTAGGTGTGGTCAGAGGTGAAACAGACTTGACGTTTTGTTTTTGATTGTTCACGCGCATCAGGACATGCTAGCATGCAAGTACAATACAAACTCCTGATGCCAGTGTTGCTGCTTGTTCACTGATTGCCAGTAGATGGCTGTAATGTGCAAAGAAATGTACTAATGCTGCAAAAAAAAGCAGTGAAAAAGAAGGCTGTAAGCTAGCAAGCAGGGATATCCAATATCCTTTTTTTTTTTTTTTTTAGGCTGTGTCTTATCTGGGAGGAAATGCATACACACAGACTGTCTGGTTGAGTAAAGCCCTGGTCGGTATATTTTAGAGGAAAAAATAAAGCTCACCAAGCAAACAAGCTTGCTAATGGTCATTAGCTGACCATTAGCAAGCTTGTTAGTTTGGCTCAGTTGCTAATGGGACACACAGTTCACAAAGTTTATTTGAGAGACGTTCTTACACCACGAATTCTTGTCTCATAACTGTCCATATAGCATTTCTCTTTTGTGGAGCAGTTTATACTATACTTGCACTGCACTGTTTTAAATGCTGGTGTTAACTCTGAATGTCAACATAACTTTGGTTACAATAAACTACACTGGGTACCTTTAACTTACTTTTAAAGTTAATGTTATTATTAAGTATTGCAGTCAGTAGTGTAGTTGGAACTAGATACACAGACACTGCAGCTTAGCTTCTGTCACAGTGTGATAAGCTAATTCTTTTTAACCTGCTACTGCTGATTCAGACTATTCTTTTATGATTAAGTATTTTATTGTTAAGTTTTGGGTTACTGAGTTTTAAGACATTAATATCAATATGTGTGAGAAGAGCATTGTTTTGGCATTGTTTGTACCCACCCAAACTAAATGGCTACTTTGACTGAATATGGCCATAATGAGATTGATAACAATTCCTAGATCACACAGACCACTCCACTGTTTGTATTGTGCATTGCCATCCTGGTAAACAGATGAACTAAACACACAAAATAATGGAGTGTGAGACGAGGAAAGCAGCACAGAAAACGAAGGGAACAGGATGTGATGAAAAGTAAGAAGTGAGTGCATGCAGTAGGAAGAGGAAGTGACAGGCAGAGGTTAGGGGAGAAAAAGAAAAGGGCACTGGGAGAAACAAAAATTAATGGAAAGACAGAGACAAAGAGCAAGTAAGCCAGTCAGAGAGAACAAGAAAAAGGGCAGAGTCTGAAAAAGAAGTAAGAGGGAAGAGAGAATCAATCTGCCATCGCAGGCTGCCACGGCCAGACTGATTACAGCTGCCTACAAAACAGCCTGTGGTGTATGTGTGTGTGTGTGCGTGTACATCTGTGTGTGAGGTATTGATTAGCCTCAACCCTTTGACTGTTACAGCGTGAGGTGTCCATGACTTACCCAATCACTGATGAGAGGGAGCCTGCTCACTTCCTAGTCTCTTTCTCCCACACGCATGCACGCACACACACACACAGACTTGCACTCTCTTATCAGCAGTCTTCTTCCTAGCTTACTGAAGCATCAAATTATATCAGTCTACAGGTATACATGCAGCCACACAAACACACATACAGTATGAACACACATACACATATATAGACGAGCGAATGATAGTAACACAGAAGGTTTTCACTCAGCTGGATTGGTGCCAATTGCTTGACTCAATTGTCATTAACAGAACCCAGGAGAGAGGAGACATACAGGGTGAGACATACTGTCCTCTCGTGCACTGAAGAGGAAAGCGAAGGTGAAACCCTAGAGACTAAGCCAGAGAAACACAATATGGCCGAGTGTTTCTCTTACGTTCACTGGGACCATAATCGGGGCTTTTTGCACTCTGGTGCAAAGCGGTGAACACAAAGTGCTGCAGTTGTACTTTCTCGAGGACGAACTGCACCCAGTGTGTCTTAGTGCCCATCAGTGACATTGGCTGTGTGTCTCTACAAGGCATGCTTCAGAAAACATCCACTAGAAGAGGTGGCTGTCACCAGACAAGTATCTGTTCTTCATAGCCAGACAGTTATGTTGCCTTTGTAAGGCTTTTGTAAGCTTGTGTTGTTTGTTTTGGTTAAGAAATCATCAAAGACCAAAATTAACACTGTTTTGGCTGTTTTGCTTTCCTCCTCTCTGTAACCTCCACCCATACCCATTTCTTACAAATGTACACTTGTAGTTGTGTATATATATATATGTGTGTGTATATAAAAGCCTTGGTTATCCTCACTTAAAACAGCTGGGGCACTTTCAAAAGTTTTAGGAGAAACTGTCCACACAGGGTAAAAAGTATTCTTGTTGGGGACTATTTTCAGCCATCAATGCATATTTGATGCCAATGGTGTAAGTCCTTTACAAGGATGTCTTTAACATATGAAGAAAGCATAAATGTCATTAGGCTTCTAATTAAAGACAACAATTTATTAGGGAAAATCCACCCGTACAAATACATAAATAAGGTGCACTGCTTTTTCAAGAAACATAACAGAATCTGGATGGCAATAGTGATTATAATGCTTTTCATGGATCAGTGTGCTATTGTTGCAGCACTGCTCTGCACCATAGCATCCCGCTATGAGAGTGAAATTAGAAGCTTGTGAATGTGAAAACATTTGCTCACACAGGTTATTGACTTGTTCAGACACTGGTTGGAAAAATGCACATTCACTAAACTCTAACAAGCGCACATAACATTCAGATTGCAGCTTTTCATTTTTAGCTTGGATGGACCATCACTATCGACTGGTTAATCATCCTTGATTAATGTTCTTTCTATTTGCCTGAATTTAAAGCCAGTGCCTGTACTTTCGATCAGAGATCTTTTGCAAGGAAAAGAACCTCCCACTCTGTAACACCATTAGCCTGGCAGCAAGTCTTACATGGATTCCAGCAGGCGATAAACCTTCTCTCATATAGTATTTCTTTGTGGAGCAGTTTATACTATACTTGTAATTGCACTGTTTTAAATGCTGGTGTTAACCTTGAATGTCAACATAATTTTGTTACAATAAACCATAATTAAAAATTTTTAACTTACTTTTTAAAGTTAATGTTGACATATATTGCAGTATTGTAGTGTAGTTGAACTAGATATGATGGAGATGACTGCAGCTTAGCTTCTGTCACAGTAAAGATAAGCTAATTTTTTTAACCTGCTACTGTTGATTCAGACTATTCTTTATGATTAAGTATTTTATTGTTAAGTTTTGGGTTATTGAGTTTTAAGACATTAATATCAATATGTGTGAGAAGAGTATTGTTTTGGCATTGTTTGTACCCACCCAAACTAAAATGGCTACTTTGACTGAATATGGCCATAATGAGATTGATAATTCCTAGATCACAGACCACTCCACTGTTTGTATTGTGCATTGCTATCCTGAAATAGATGAACTAAACACACAAAATAATGGAGGTGAGATGAGAAAGCAGCACAGAAAACGAAGTGGAACAGGATGTGATGAAAAAGTAAGAAGTGAGTGCATGGTAGGAAGGAGGAAGTGACAGGCAGAGGTTAGGGAGAAAAGAAAAAGGGCACTGGGGAGAAATAAAATTAATGGAAAGACAGAGACAAGAGCAAGTAAGCCATTAGAGAACAAGAAAAAGGAGTTCAGTGCATAAGAGGGAAGAGAGAATCAATCTCCCATCGCAGGCTGCCACGGCCAGACTGATTACAGCTGCCTGCAAAACAGCCTGTGGTGTATGTGTGTGTGTGTGCGTGTACATGTGTGTGTGAGGTACTGATTAGCCTCAACCCTTTGACTGTTACAGCGTGAGGTGTCCATGACTTACCCAATCACTGATGAGAGGGAGCCTGCTCACTTCCTAGTCTCTTTCTCCCACACGCACACGCACACACACACACACACAGACTTGCACTCTTATCAGCAGTCTTCTTCAGCTTACTAGCATCAAATTATCAGTCTACAGGTACACATGCAGCCACACAAACACACATACAGTATGAACACACATACACATATATAGACGCGCGCATGATAGTAACACAGAAGGTTTTCACTCAGCTGGATTGATGCCAATTGCTTGACTCAATTGTCATTAACAGAACCCAGAGAGGAGATACAGGGTGAGACATACTGTACTCTCGCAGCACTGAAGAGGTGGTGCTACAAAGAAACTCTTGTAGAGACTAAGCCAGAGAAACACACATGGCCGAGTGTTTCTCTTACGCTCACTGGGACTAATTGGCTTTTGGGCTCTCTGACGAGTGTGCCAGAGGATAACTTGCAAAGTGCTGCAATTCCAAAGCACTGGACAGAACTGCACCCAGTGTGTCTTAGTGCCCATCATGACATTGGCTGTGTGTCTCTCTCAAGGCATGCTTCAGAAAACATCCACTAGAAGAGAGGGCATGTCACCAGACAAGTATCTGTTCTTTCAAGTAGCCAGACAGTTATGTTGCCTTTGTAAGGCTTTTGTAAGCTTGTGTTGTTTGTTTCCATAGAACCATCAAAAGACCAAAAATTAACACTGTTTGGCTGTTTTGGCTTTCCTCCTCTCTGTGGCACCCACCCCATGCCCATTTCTTACAAATGCACACTTGTAGTTGTGTATATATATATGTGTGTATATAAAATTATTATCTCTTAAAACAGCTGCAATTAAAAGTTTTAGAGAAACTGTCCACAGGAGTAAAAAGTATTCTTGTTGGGACTAATATCAGCCATCACCCATATTTGATGCCAATGGTGTAAGTCCTTTACAAGGATGTTCTTAATATATGAAGAAACGCTTAAATGTCATTAGCTTCTAATTAAAGACAACAATTATTAGGAAAATCCACCCATTACAAATATAAATAAAGGTGCACTGCTTTCAAGAAACATAATTGGAATCGATTATTTATTAGGTGATTATAATGCTTTTCATGGACTAGTGTGTTATTGGCTGTAGCCAGCACTGCTCTGCACCATAGCATCCCGCTCTTTATGAGAGTGGAAATTGTGAGCTTGTGAATGGAAACAGTTACTTCATTATGTCAGGCTATTGACTCTTTGTTCAGACACTGGTTGGAAAATGCACACATTCACTTCAAACTCTGATGTTTAATACAATATCTTGCATTTGCAGTCATTTTTAGTATTGATGACCATCACTATCGATCACAATCATCGCCAGTTAATGTTCTTTCTGTTGCCTGTTAAAGCCAGTGCCTGTACTCGATCAGAGATCTTTTGCAAGGAAGAACTTCCACTCTGTAACACCATTGTACAACGGCAAGTTTCCATAGTTCCAACGTTTACAAACCTTTCTCTAGAAACACATCACATCAATTTCAGAGTCACATTTTCTCTCAGGATGAAATCTTCATACTATATCAAAATCAGCTTAAAAGCAATGTTTTTCAACCAGGACCTCCAGTATTTGGATCCACAAACATGAAATATAATGTGTGCCAATTAAATAAGCTAAAATTTAACTTCAAAGCAATTTAGGCTAACAAATATTATTTTCCCAGTTACAACTACATGTAACAGTGACCATTTTGCTGTTGTAAGGTCCTCATATTCAAGTGACAGACTGACATGAGGAGTACAGGTAGCTAATAACATCAAATATAATGTCAATAAACCAAAGGCTCGGTTGCTCAAGATCAAACTGAAAGAAGCCGTGAATGTGATGCGCTGTGTGTGGTGGACAGTCCATGTACCGTGCCATGGTTGTGGTTTAAAACACTTTGGAAAATAGCAGTTGCATTGCTGCATTGCTCAGCTGAGCATTTCTTTGTGAAATATAATGCATTGAACTGATTTAAGATTATCCTGTGATTATGTTGAATCGTTCTGTCTACTTCCGTCAACATCTTCTGATTATGATAACAGGACAGTCTCAGACATGTGGTAAAAGACATAAGCCTCCCCAGACACACAGAGAACAACAGAAGAACAGTCATAATGCATTGGTGAAGGCTTCTACCCTCACTTACACATAAACACACACAGACATTACAAAACAGACTTAACACACCTGGAGAGATTGAGATAAACAAAACTTTTAAGTGAGGGGGGAAAAAAACTAATGGGAAACATACACACATCAGACATAATAAATATTACACTCGCACACACATGCACACACACATACTAACTATCCCCTGCTGTGTTTCAATCTTGATTACACCCTATTAGGTACTCCACACCAAACACCTGCTTTGTGTGTACATAGACGTCTGCAGCTATCTGTCACTGTTTATTGCTGTTTTTGTTGCCTAACTGCCCATGTAACTGTGTGTGCTTGTCTTGAGAAATGAGGCTAAAACATTAATTAAATTAAAGGCAATGAACTACTACTACTACTGGCAGAAATACAGAATACTTTATTCTACCCTTTCTGCTCTGTTTAGCCTGTTAATTGATTCACTGTACGGCAATGAAAATAACTACACTACATTTTGTTAATTTGCCCATTCTGTCTTATTTTGCTCTGTCTGTGTGAGTGTATTTGACTTTGCTCTTCCCATTTGCCTTCTGCTTTATTTACCAAAGGCTTATTCATTTTTTAATATTCTTTCATTGCTCTTTTGTTTTCTGCATTCATTTTTGTTATACACTTATTCATTTTTAGGATTATGAACAGGCTTTTGGGAACTGTGTGGGACTGTGTGGTGTTTTGGTATAGTGGCTGTAGTTGGAACTGTATGTATATGTATGTCTATTGCCATCTATCTGTATGTATAGTACATCCTCTAACTCAGACAGATGTTTTTGCCCCACAAAACATTTACAAATGAAATGCTGTATAACTGTTACATACAACATCTTACACTTTAACTGGGAAAGACGTTTAACCTGGTGTTTATCTTGAATTCATGTAGAATGGAAAGAAAGGGAGCAATTTTCTGTAGTTCAGGGTTCATTTGTTATTCCACAATAGTCACCCCACTAACCTTGTAGTAAGTTGAAAGTAGCAGCTTATGTTGTGTTTTGTATTTGTGGCCTCTCATTAACAAGTGAAGCAAGCGGGGACAGATTATGAGAAAATGGCTTCCTGGGTACAGGTATGTAAAAGGCCTGTCATCCCTCCAAACATTGGAACAAGACCTCGAGATTGAAAGAAACTCTTTACAGTCATTTTTGTAGTTATTTCTTCTGCCGTTATGTTTGCATCTCTTTGTCTGAACATCTCTGTGATCATTTGGTGTCTGGTCATACTCGTTTCGTGTGTCTACGACATTATTTTGCTTCTATTTTTCATCATTATTCATTCATCTTATTTTGTGTCTTTTTGCAGTCATTCAGTGTCTTTTTGAGGATGTTTTGCATCTCTTCTAGTCATCTGTTTGACTTTCCAACAAGAAATATTAACAGTCATGCAGAGGCTCTGGTCCAGTGATTGCCCTGACCTGACGGGGCAAGCTGGCCCTGTGCTCAGTAAGCCTATTCAGTGATCCATCTGTGGAAGCGAGATACAAAGAAATGGTGTAGAGCCCCTTTTAAATTTCTCATATTGATTTTATGAGCTGTAAGTGCTTATGTTTGGTTTTGTTTTGCCTGTGGTGAAGGCTTTTCACCACAAATTACACTTTAAATGATAGAACACAAATGCAGAATATTGCTAAAAATGTAAGTAGTCTTTCCTGGAACAAACAGGCTATCATGATTGAATTTGTCACCCACTGTTAACTACATTTGCAGGTATGAAGGTGCTATTGCAGCACCTACTGTGAGGAGTGTATACTCCATGGACAGGACACCACTTCTTCAGTGCACCTTTGACAGATTGTGTCCACCCTGTATTGTAATAGTCTGCTTCACTGAGGTCAGTCTGGTGTGACACCACAGAAAAAGAGTCAACGGCTAACTGTGTGTCTGAGATGCTTCCTCACTGTACTCTGTGTGGGATTCTGAGTGTGTTATCTTTCTCTCTATTTGTCAGTCATGTAGAAATTACTGCGGTCTGATGAGTTAGCCCTTCAATAACACAACATGATATCATCACCCATTAGTTGTCACCTCAGTCACAACTAATGGGCAATGAGAGAGACGATAATTTGAGGGACAGAGCAACACAAACTGTTTCCTCTGAGTCATAAATCAATGTCTGAGATGGAGTGACTTCTGCAGAGTTTACTCAATATGAAAATTATTTAACTCGGGAAAAAATTATGTACAGACAGCTAATCAAATAAACTAGCAGCAGAGCTAGTCAAATGATTTCTTCTCAGTGTTTGGAAGAATCATTAGAGCAAACACTGCAGCAGAGAGTGTGAAAACCAAACCACTGCACTGCAGACGACTAAAGTCAGCAGTGAAGTAAATATTAGTTCTGCAAAACAATAGGCCTAGTGTAAATGTTTCAGGTTATTTTAAGATGACAAGCTAAAATCTCAGTGTTGTGCACACTTACACATTCATTAAAATATGCTGTATATTTTGGGCCCTATTAAGGAAATATATGGTTTGAAGTGTCGTGTTGTATAAACAATATCTGACAGTTCTTCTCGCATGGCAAACACACAATTACTCTGAGAGGATGTTGGAAAGTTTGGAGGCAGTTTTGCAAAATTTATGTTACAGTGCAGAGAAACATTAGCAAGTTGTAGCAATAACATTCCTCACTGAGGAAGTGTGTAGCTGATTTCATGTCCCAATTAAAATAAAACTAAGTCATCACAGACTGGAATTAGAGACCATTGTTTTATTTTTCAGCTAGGTTTCCATCCAAATTTTAATCAACTTTTGAGAAAGTCTGCAAAAGAAATGCAAAATTATGCACATTTCCATTTGCTGCCATTATGAAGCGTTGGTTGATCAAAACAGGTGGCAGCGCTAATTCAGCAGTTTTCCTGTGGAACTGGGTTCTTTTTGGAGAGTTTCCTTGGTTAGAATTTTTTGTCCACTAGTGGGGTCAACCTATTTTGAATGCAAATAACAGTATCTATAAATTAAATGCGAATAAGTCCAGTTTAGGATGTCAGTGAAATAACTGATGGGGGAAAACTGCTTTTAATGATGACACATTAAACATGGTGGTTATGATGTTACTCTGTAGCTATTACAATACATTTTGCAACGATAGCAGTTGTGTTGGACTTGAGAAGTACATTTGGAGTTCTGTTATTGGGCTGTTGTTTGTGCTTGTTTTATTGGCCATTGTCCTGATTTTGTCCCACAGACCTGGTAACCCTGCCAGCTGGTGCCATTAAAGCATGGCAGAAGAATAGGGCACAACAAGATGATATGATTAAAAGTGCACCAGTCAAACCTAAAATAATAAAAACCAATGCAGAAAACATGATGAGAATACAGCATTAATTAAGCTTTGATTTATTGATTTCTTTTGCTTCAATTTATTTATTTATTAATGTCTACATCCAAGTTTAAAGTCTAAGTCTAGGTTTCTACTTTCCCATTCCCACCTAAGCATAAAAACCTTTTTTGTAATATTTCAAGATTTGTTCACATTTTTTGCGTTTTCACTTTTTTTAATGCACCAATTGAAAATGCGCAAAAAACAGATGTTAAGCAGGTTCCCCATCTCAGTTGAGCCTTTAATATGCTAACATGTACTAATTACTGTCATTACCCAATTGCAGATATTGCTCATCAATCAAAGCATTGCACAAAAATGGTTGGCAAAAAATTCACTAATCAATAATACCTGACCACTGGGTGACAAAGTAAACGCTGGCTGAAACATCCTATCAAGTACACTGATGAATGCAAACAAAACAAGGCATTAAATACTGTCATGTCAACAAAGTCCACTTGAATCAGCCTCAGGGCAGCTCCCAAAAACAATTAATGAAACAATAACATAAATGACGACATAAATCTTGCAAAATCAAACAGACATCCTTCACACTCATATACATCCATACACCAGATGCACCTACTCACATGCACTATATATTATACAGTTGCTTAGCAAAGCTTTCAAGTACTTTACTTATATCTGAAGTGTCTGTGTTCTAATGATTGCAGAGCTCTTACAAAGAACAAATCCATCTGCATCTGACCTTAAACCACCACTTGAGACAGCGAATTATCACAAGAAACAATCAGACACATTCAATGAATGTACAAAAACTTACTTCTTTATCACTTTGAACCCCAACTTTGAACTGAATTCTGAATTTAATATTAAAAAACATTGGGCAAAAACAATTTGGATAAACAGTAACCAAATTAGTAGTATTAAAGGGTAATTAATTCATATTTCCTTTCAGAGCTAAATTTGGACACTAATTCTAACCCAGATCACATTTTCATTTGAAAAGAAGAGCTGATAAAATCTTAGTGTCTCATCCACTCATGGTACTGCTGTGCAGAAATGTCATCTCAAGCCTCCCCTGTGGCTTGAAGGAGGGTGGTTGCTCCTGTTCTTTTTTGTGTAACTCCCAAACTGAGAAAAATAACTCTGCAAACTTCACTGCCAGAAAATGTGTATTTTGATTGTAAAAAACAACTGGAAATTCAAGTCCTTCAAGTTAAGCAGGTGCAAAGAGCTGTATAGTTCCAGCACATTTTTTCTCTTAACACTGGTAACTGCAGCTTTGCTCCATCAATTCAACCATGACTGTCAAAGAACTCAGAAGTCACAATAGCTGTCTGAGCTTCTGTCTTCTCTGTACTGTGCTCCTGCAGGAGAGGAATTTTTTGAGGGTTGGCTTGGTTGTTAGCCTGGTCACTACCAGGACAATGAGCTCACAGAGTTTTCTCAAAAGATGTGTATGTGCTATCAACTTGTCTCATTACTGTCTGGAAACATTTGTGCCAAGCAGTTATATTCAAAAAAATTCAAAAGAGGAGGTTTACATAAAAGTGAATTGTGCCGCAGAGCTAATAAACTATGATGGAATCCTTCAAATTTTACTCAAACTAGAGTCAGTGGTGGATGAATACACTGTTTGGTATGCTACTGAGTATTACTGGCAGCAGGGCAGTGTATGTGTGATTGAGTCAAAGTAAACAACAGTGGCTGTGTTCATTATAACGAAGGAACATGTCAGCCAGTGCAGTGATGTTGCTCACTGATGTGCTTTCACTAGTTTTTGGACAACAGTTGTGGTTACACACACACGTACACACACACACAGACACACACCTCTCTGAATGTGATTTTTTTAGCTGATAACTACAGATAAATAAATTAGGCTTATCTAATTTTTTAGGAGCATAGTTCCCCCAACACCCATTTAACTTATTGCCCTCTGGTGGTACTGTGCCTCTAACTGTGTGTGACTTATGAGTGTAATATCTGAATACTTCCTCAAACACCAACTGCAAGTCAGGCAATGGTCAGCTGTCCTTTCTGTTCTTATTATATTATCATAATCTCTCCTGGAAAATCATTTATCCTAAGAAAAAAAAAGTCTTCACTAGTTATCGAGCCAATCAAATAAGATCCACATCATACTATATGCTGCAGGGAAATCAGGGTCAGGTTGCCTTGTAAGTCAACAATGTGTTTGTATTGCTTGTTTGTTGCTTGTTTAAAATGTCAAATGAGTGGTGCTTTGATTCTCCAGTTCATTAGTCAGCGATGTATTGCTAATGCCTTGATCGATGGAAAGAGGTACATTGGAGAGCATGCCCGTTTTCACCCACTGCACCTGCGATGATGACATTATTAAATATTATATATACTATCAACTTAATTGATCATATATTGCAACAACCCATTGTTTTTATCCTAATATCAGATACTGTATTTTCATGCCCATTCTTGAAGAGGTGATCTTTTTCTTTCATGCACTTAAGCAAAACACTTAACCCCTTACTTTCTTGTTGGACTGTTGTTACCATGGCAAACATAAAAACCTTTAATAGAACCAAAAAAACAACATAATTATTCTTCTACTTCTGTCACTGGGTGTTTTTAGGCTCAGGCATTTTCCTTTAAACAATAATTAGCTTTTAGCTGCTTTCTAAGGGTTTTAGCTGGAGGCTAAGGTTCACCAGACTTTGTTGTGTGTCACAAAATGTCTGTAAATAAATTTCAGCATAACATACACACACACACACACACACACGGACACTAGCCACAAAAACACCCAGTAGCTCAGTGGGCACATCTTGGTTAAAGGGCCACATATTCCCTTATCTGTAAACACATTCAAACCTGTACACACATTATTCCTTTTTTTAAAGAGCTAAATAATGGACAAGCTGTAAACACACACATACCTTTTTGGTAACAGGCGAAACAGTGTACTCCTCTGTATTCACATGGTCAAATGACAGAATAATTATATGCTTGGTAAAAGGCCAAACAATTTGTCTCATCTTTCACGCACACACGTACTGACATACACACTAACAAAAGACTGAAAGCTAATAACCTTTTGGTCCAATTCCCAGTAGTCTGCTTAATTTACACACAACACAATTCATTATGTACACCCACATACAAAAATAACATTAAGAAATTATGCTCTCTTGACCCACTCAATGGTGTTAAATATTAATACAGTCATATGCTCCTTTTGATACACGTACACATATCTCCTTCAAATGTGCAGTTCCATTGTGTTGCTATGCATCTGTGTGAAGCCTCTCAAAGTCTGAACCAAAGCCTCAATGTCCAGTCAACACTGCAAATCAACCACAGAGCCACCTGTGTTCCTGTGTGTCTGGTGTGCTGACACCAGCCCAATCGGTGAGTTGTCAGTGACATGCAAAAATTATCATTAACTGCCACCAGCAATTTTATATAATGTATTATTGTTCAGTCTACAAAATGTCAGAAAATAGCAGAAACTGCACATCATAACTTCCCAAAGCCCAAGATAACTTCTTCAAGATGACTTGTTTCTTTGTCCAACACTACCTTCAGTCCAGATATTTAATTTACAATGATGTAAAATAGAGAAAAGCAGCGAACACTCACATTTGAGAAGCAGAAACCACAAAATATTAGACATTTTTGCTTCATAAATCAATCTATTCATCATTTCAGCTAGCTTCAGCTAGTTAGTGTGTGTCCATGCAGATCTGTTCACAGTGGGATTGCCCCAGTAAAAAAGGAGTGTATTAGATACAATTTGGGATGACCTCAGGATTCATTGTTCTAACATCTTTGCATCAGTTAAATCTGATTTATTTATGTATAATTATTAGTAGAAGCCTTATGCCTTTATCATTCAGAAATAATTAAAGAAAAATTATTTTATATTTAGATTCATTCCTCCTCTCAATTCTCATCCAATTAAACAATCTGTACTATATTGAAATGCATAGCATGATATTCATTAGGACTGCATCGAATCGCATTCAATCGCAGTGTGTGTGGAATCAAATTATGTCAAATCACACTGCAAGAGTGAATAATATTGTATCACATTAGTAGTTGCTTCATATGTGTCTAATGTATCAGATTGTTGGCAAAGCATCATCTTAAATGATGGAGATGCACATCCCTAATTTGATTGCACAGGTGTAAATCAGCATCTGTGTTGCTGTACACCCCTTGATTTCCATGAGAAAGCCAAAGCTGTAAATGACATTGAAAGGTTGACATTACGATGATATGACACTTCCAGCTGACAGTCATGATGTGCAACACTATCTACCACTATGCCTGTGTGTATGTAGGTCTGTGTGTGTGTGTGTGTGCAGTGCATCTATGAAAAGGCAGCATTGTCTTTCAGAGGTATAAATTATTAACATTCATAAGACCCACTGTCCTTAGAGACAGAGGGCACTTAATGAGAAGGCATCAGAAAGAGAGATGATATAGAGAGAGGAGAGAGAGACAGGAAAGAAGAGACAGGACAGGAGTGAGGAAGAGATGTAATGTTCACACACAAGCACTGATCTTAATGATCTGTTAATGCCATGTTGTACTGTATATGAGGTATTTATGGATGATGTTTTGTTTTGTTTTTCTTTTAATTGTATTTTATTCAGGCCAGCTCACCCCACAGAAGCCAGCCAGGGCACCGTAAGCATCTATGGACAATGACCTCAGGAACCAATTTATCTTGAATGATTTGAACACCCATTTTAACTTTGCACAGGAGCACCTTTGGGTCCCACACTAGTCTCTAAGAAGCTCTATGTGTCAAGAAGAAGCAGCGGCTATCCTCTGTAAGCCAGCACCATGCAGCAATTTGCTGGAGCAATGTGACACAAAATCCCATTTCCCCCTCTACAGTGGTTAACAGGATGGAAGGCTCTCTCTCTCTCTCTCTGTGTATGTCCTTCTCTCTCCCTCACTTCCTCTGTCTACCTTGCTTTATCTTTCCCTCTCCTTCTCTGGCTCTGGAACCTTTGCTTTGAATTGCTTTCAAGCCTGTTTTATTTTTTCTCACCCTCATCCTCTCCCTTTAGTCTGTTCTCTCACTCTCTCCCCTACATTCTTTCCTCTGTCTTCTTTCCTCTCCCATTCCCTTGTCTTTCTCTACTTCTCTCAGCCTCGCTTTCAAATACATCTTTATTCTCAGGCTAATCCTCTTTCTCCCTGTTCAGCCTTCACTTCTCTCACTCTGGTCTCTGCTCTTCTGCCTGTGCCCTTACTCTCTCCTCTCCTTACCTTTTTCTCATGCATTTACACTGAGACAGCTAAATCTGGAAATGCAGTTTACGTGTGCAAACGCTATTCATCCATAGAAGCTTTTTCAGAGTGATTTCGTAGAGGTCTACATATACACGAAAACAACAGAAAAGCAGCTAAATGTTACAGCCGATGTTTGGTAGAATGAGACAGTGAGTCTCAGGTGGTTAAAATAGAGAGGTAATGGAATAATTGATGTCTTAAGCACAAACGCAAATCTGTGCAGTTCCCCTTTAATTATGATGCATAATAACAAAACAAAGGTAGTCGCTTGTGGTTTCAGCATTTTGAGTATTATAGTGTCTGCTTAGTGAGAGATGCACTATTTGTCATAATATTAACAGTTGGTCCATGATCCAGAGCCAGATCCAGCCTGGTCTCAACAAAGAGCATACCAATAACATGCCAATTTCCTTAAATCATTTTGCGTGTTATCACTGCGTGTTAACACACACGTGTATTTTTTGCTTTTCACATTTCATCTCACACCTCATCATTTCTCTACTTACTAACCCCTAACCTCAAACTTAACCAAAACAACGTTAAATGATACGGAAAAGACTTAAATGTGTAGCACGTCCTTAAAGTACACAGTCCCATGAGATCACCTTATTTTTTGCCCCATTGTACCTTGTATGAATTATGAGCACAACTTCCAGTCTTCCCTTTTATTAGCATTTTTGGGGAAATTACTGATGTTTGAACACCACTTGTCACACCTTAACCAGAGTAATGTGATTACACCTCTACCTTCTGCTGCCGAGGAGCGGGAGGACAACCCTGAAGAAATGGCTTCAGATAGCAGTAAAGACCTAAGTTAGCTTAGGCAAAATGTCACAGTTCAGGTTCAGGGGCAAGTTAAATTAGTTAGGTAGTTACCGAAGCTAAACGAAATCTGTGGCTTGAACTCTCATTCATGCAAGGCATCATGGGGCTAGGAATAACATGGATACCATATCACAGTCCTGAACGTCTGTCAGCTGAAACCCAAACACTACAGTCATTAAGACGTTAAAAAAACAGGAAAAAAGGTTGAAAATACAAACTGACAGAAGGGGAGGCAATTTTAATGTGTTGATTTAGCATGGGTTTGTTCTGATTGTTTGTTCTGATAGATTTTAGGGGCGGCTGTGACTCAGGAGGTAGAGCGGGTCGCCCACTAATAGGAAGGCCAGCGGTTCGATCCCCAGCTTCTCCAGTCCGTGCCGAAGTATCTGTGGGCAAGATACTAAACCCCACGTTGCTCCCAATGTGTGTATCATCAGTGTGTAAATGGGTGTGCATGTGTTAGAGCGCTTTGTAGAATAGAGCAAGCGCTATATAAATGTGTGTGTGAATGGGTGAATGTGACACATAGTGTAAAGCGCTATGTAAGTACAAGTCTATTTACCATCCACAGCCATCCAGAACCATCATAAACCTGACCTAGAGGTTAATACATACTGCAATCTGATTTATATTTACCTAGAAATCTCTAACTGGAAAATCTAAAATATCTGTCACACATTATTTTTTTAGCATGCATGTGAATGCATTTTTGTTATCTAACTTAGACATATCTTCTAGCATGATCCTATTTTGATCCAAATTTAATCAAACAAAGGGTATACGCATGTCTAATCCAACTCCACTGACTGTAATGTCTCCAGGTATTGGACAAGCATCATCTGAAAGTGCCTCGACAAAACAAGAAGAAAAAAAAACTGTGCACACAATGGAGTTGTTATCATTGGTGTTATAGGGTTTGTCTTACTCCATTTGACACACAGAGACACACAATAAGACACACAGGGGGGAAACATAGCTGCAGGAGGTGCTTGTTAGAAAAAACAAAACCCACTTCACTGCAGAGTCACAGACACATACACACAAACCTTTGCACAAAGGCATCCTCACAGACAAGCACACACTGAAAACACGTGCTGACAGGGAACTACCAAGAGGTATAAAACTCATGCCTAAGCTCTCACTGATGGTGACACATATTATCCACTGTTTCAGCAGTACAACTTCTAATGCTGATACAATACAATTGATTACTCTCTGTATATACCTAGTAATATATATACACTAAAGGGACTGCACTAAAGGGGGTTTGCAAGTACATGCCAGGACAGAAAGGTATAGTGTGATTTAAATGTTTGAAGCATTGTATTAACTTTGCTCAAAAAATCTTTAATTCTCTGGCATCTTCTCTTCATCCTGACATTTCCAGGAAAGCCCACTTCAGAGTTGAACATCTGTCCAGTACAGTCTGTAAAGTAACTTGAATTGAACAAGTCTGCTTTTAAGTTTGGCCCCCTTTTTTGACATTTCAGGATCTTGTCCCTTTCTTTATCTGTAACACCTGCACCAAGGGGCAAATGTGCAATATCACAATGGTTCCATGGCTTTACCCAAAGTATTTAGGACTTAATATGAATTTGAGTCATACACAGATTTGATTAAATAGATAAAGTAAAAAAAAAGAAAAAAAAAGACAACCTTTCTTGGTTGTGAATGTTCCTTCAGAGGCAAGCTGAGCTGTAAAGTAATGGATTGGCCATAGGTAAAGATAAGGAGTGTTCAACAGGGAACCACAGAGAGGCTCATTCTGGGGGAAATACAAATGTTCCTCATGTCTCAAACTGAACACAGTGATTAAACAAGAACTGAGAATTTTACCAAAAGATGCTAAATGTTCTGTGGAGTAGTTATAACATTGGGAACCAGCTGTCTGAAAGAGTTCAAAGTGCATCCTGATCATGTTTAATAGCTCGATTAAATATGCAGTACCATTTAATACCCATATCCATTATTTAATTGCCTTTTCCCATTCAATGTCTGGTCACTGGAAAACTAACAGGAGGCAAAAAGGTTGATTAAACACAGTCCAACTTGCTCAATGAAACCGTAGATAATTTGATAATGATATGAGGAAAAGCAGCAGAAGAGATTGCGTCATTTCAGGGATATACACCACATTGTCATCAGCACAGAATGATAGTTGATGAGTCATTTAAGACTGGCTGTCTGAATATGATGCTTAAAATGCACGACTTAAAACATAAAGTATGTGTGAGTCACTGGTTTTACAGACTTACGTGTTGACTGTTTAACTTGAAATTACCTTTGATTGAATGCCTTGGAGAAAGAATGCTGTGTATCAGCTTACCTTCTCTAGGGACTTCATTTTAGCAGAATATTTTTTCTAAGCTGCCCTGATCTGGGAGAATGAAGAAGAGACATCCTCATTCTACAGAATTCTGAGATAAGAAAGTTCTCCATCCAAGGTGTTAGTGTTAGTTAGGCCAAACTGTTAAACTGATGGGCATGTCTTTCTGCAGACACTGTTGCAGCTGATTTACGAATTCTTGAGTTGCATTTTAGTGCAAATGGGTGTTCATGGGGATGTTTTGATGAGCTAGAGTTACCATCTCATTATCATCTTCATTATTTTGAAAGCACTAGCCATGCCTATGTTTAATATGGACAAGAGTCCATAAAATGCATTTAGTTCACATTTTCTCAATAAAAGAAACACTTGACAAACTTCCTTAATTTGTCCAAACAATTCTATTCCTTTTTTTAGAACAGATTTTGACCTATATTGTTTCCATAAAAGCTCAATATATTACAGGTCTGGTGAGACACAGGAACAGCATTAAGCTGCATTTATTCTGAGAAAATAAATTAACCACAGTCAGAGCATAGATGTCAAATGCACATGCTACTGAAATGCTACTTATATGTGGTTTGCCTTATAACTGCAACATTTTTTATCGTTGTCTAATTGCATTTGACTTTGACTCTGTTTTAATGAGCCTCGATCTTAATATCCAAGAATTTTAAAGACTCGCCCTGACACAGAGCAAGAAGTGTAACACGCTTCAGAGTGGATTTTTATGACTCATTCGATTTGTCTTTATTAAAAAATATAGTCTGGGTCGGGATCGCCTCAAGGTCTAATATTTCACTGAGCCTCTATTCCCAAATAAAATTCATAGCAAAGTGCCTGAAAAGCAGGTACATGAATCATTAAGATTCAAAGACAGTTTAGATTAAAGATGTCACCTTATTTATGCAGTTACCTTTAGCTCAGTGCAATGAAAAAATCATTATACTTATGAGATGAAAAGGAGAGACGACCCCTGTAATAGAAGACTATCTATCTATCCTCATATTATCACAAAGTATTTGAAATATCAGTGGTATTCTGAAAAATATGAATCAATATTTCATTTTCATTTAAGTGAATTGAATGTGTGTTAGTGTGTATGTGAGTCACAAAACTCTCCCCCACACAGAACCATGTGTTTCTATGCGATTGTGTACGTTGGCGTTTGTGTATGTGTGTGCATCCAAGTCGTTGTCTAGGAGGCATGAGCAGACCATTTTTACATGCCTGCAATTCTCTTGACAGACCCTTAGTGTTCTCACACTCTCCCACAATCCCCCACACACACACTCACTCACACACCTAGCGACCCTCACAGCTATCCGTACAAGCTGTCTAAAAAGGCTTTGATTCCACACGGGCCTGTCTCCAATGCATCAGCCCTCCCTCTATTTTTCTTTCCCTCTTTCTCTCTCACGCACAAAAACAATAAAAAGATGTGTGTCATTCAGCGTTTTTACTCATGGGGCCTTTCATTGTGTGAAAAGGAGGGTGGGAAGAGCAGAACGAAAGACAGGTACGTGGATAGTACATCCACACTGTGCTAGCTAAATGTGAAAACAAATCTGCTCTCCATATCAGCCCTCCATCCACTTTAAACTAGCATATTTGACATCTTACATCTTTTTTTTTTTTTTTAAACAAGTGTCACAGTCATTAGTCTAATTAGTGTTGACAGGAGGTGTTTTCTCAACTTTTGTGAAGTGTTGGACAGTGCAGGACTATTACATTATATTTATATTTACATCTGTTTAGTGTGAATTAGGTGTATGTAACACTATATATATATATATATATACCTCGTTAAACAAACATCAATGCGTGGGTAATATTAACATACTGTAGTACATTACAACATATTTGATATGCCGAATTATTCTTCAATTTGATGTTTCTATCTGTAATTTATAAGCTCCATCGATGACACACATTTTTTGTTATGTATTGTGACTCACCATGAAACATGTTTGTGTGTATTAACCTGGTGTATATGTGTTTTTCAGACTGTGCTCAGGTGTGTCTGCACACTCACTTTTCTGTCCATCTTCATCTATCTGTTTGTGCCACACTGTGTTTGTATGCCCGTGTCTCAGACTGTGTGGGTGAGTGTTGTTGTGTCTGACTGTATCTGACTTGTTGTGACACACTGGTCACATGTCTATGGCTGTGTGTATTCACTGTGTGTGTGTGTGCTTCAACACTGTGTTAATTTATGAAGTCTGTGATAATTTGACTGTATGTGCCAACTCCCTCATCTAGAGGACTGATAATTAAATCTCACAGAAATAACAATGGTGCACGCACGCACACACACACACACACACACACACACCCTAAACAAGGTTAGAGAGAGATGTAAGAAAGTAATAGGATGAGAAAGGAAAAATAACCAATATATGAAATGAGACAAGAAGCAAGAGCAAAGAAAAGAGTATTAGCTGGAAGCGGAAAAGAGTAAATAATAAAAAGGCTGAGAGGTGGAAGTGATGAACCAAGAGTTCACGTGAATGAGATGAAACAGGAAAGAGACACAGCTGAGGAGAAAAAGAGGGAGAGAGAGAGAGTGAGTGGGAGGATCATGGGAGAGTTGGAAACAGAGAGCGCGGGTTCAAAATGCCAGGAGACAGTGTGCAGTAAATAAAAAGCTCTTTATGGCCGGCTGAGCGATTTACTGGATTTATCCCCTTACAAAGGTCAATGCCAGTTTGGAGCACAACCAAAACAACAACACCACAACAAAAACAAGAGGGAAAAAAAACAACTTTCGTCTCAAGCTGTAAATGGCATGACCAGTAAACAAATGTGACAACAATGACAGCCGCTTAACAGACGGCTCAGTGATAAACTGAAAAATGAGCTGAGAGCAAATAAACACGGGCTGTTCGAAATGAAAAATAAAAAGCTTAAAAAGTAAAACGTCCCAAAACACAAGCTTCAGCTGCTGATGGATATGCAGAGTAATGCAGCTGGACACAACAGGAGACTCAGGGCTTATGACAGATTGTGGATGTTTGACTAGAAATTTTGCATAATATTTGGTGCTCTGTGGTGTAACCAGGAATGGAAATGAGCCAGATTTCACCAGAATGTTATTCTGGCACAACAACAACATTTGGACATTTGGAACAACACTCCCACTGAGATTTGGAAAGTTTCGTAATGGTTTTATAGGAAAAACAGAAGTTTTCTGAATAAATGACAAAGATTCTGCATTTGTTGCACGCAATCTATAACACTTTCTGATCTGATGCCACATTAACAGGACAGCATCAGTTGTTACAAATCATTGCTGAAATAAATCTCTTATGATGTGACAGTGCTGTGGTTTTGGTTTGGATAGGTTTGGGTTGGTTTGCTCCCGTTACGATGTCATTACAGGACTTTATTGCTTATATAACTTATTGCTGTTGACAGTCTCAGCGGCGTGGTGCTGAACATGACTGTGGAAGGACTCAGCCAGGCATTTCTACATTCTCAGCTGAGATGGATGACATAGTGCTGCATTAGGTGTTCCCACACTATTCCTTCTGTTTTATTTCAGCTATTTAGATCAGTTGCAACTATTTCCAAAGCAATGTAAGTGCAAGTTTTTATTATGTTTAATTGGCAGATAAAAGCAGCTTAAGGTTTGCTAGCTTGTATATATTCTACACTGTCAAACACTAACCTGCTATTTCCAGCATTCAGATAGATAGAAATGTGAATTTCTGCTCAACTCCTGCTTCCTGATTGGTGGCTCCCAGTCCAGTGCTGCCAATCCCTCTGATGTTAGACACACTAGGTACAGGAGTACTGTCTCCGTTGTTTTCTTCGCTTGTTTGTGTGGTTGTTTTTACTGCCAAATTCGAGTAGTGAGGTTTTGAAAACCAAATATCTACCCAGCAAATGAATATTTGAATACTTTTATTGGGCACACACAGAAGGAGAGAGACTGGCCTGGTCAAAACCATTAGAGAGAGAGAGGGTGAGAAACAACAACGTTGTTCCATTTTATGTTACAAGTAAACAGTAAAATCCCTTTAATGACAGCAGTGATGAAAACTGCAGCAAATTCTGACAGAGATTCTGCGAGACAAAATAGCAGCAAAACACAAGCCTGTGATTTTATAGCCTGTTATTACAATTTTATCATTTTGTTTTCCTGGCCTGCTGCTTGAATGTGCTTCTTCCTGACTTTAAATGACTCATGACTGTCTCATGCAACATGACTGAAACAGCCAATGATACTTATTAAAGATACCCTGTGGAGTTTTCTTAACAAACACAGTTCATTTTGCATTGTTACTCACCAAAATGCATTGTGTTCTCTGAGCTCTAACAGACGTGATGAATGCACTTATTATATTTCAAATAATGAATGTGTTTACAGCTATGCTTACTAGCATCTAGACTACAAACATACAAAGGAGTTAAGCCTTCTGCACATATAGCCCTCTTGTAGTTGATTGCAGATCCAATAGTGTCTACTCCTCAACATCCAAGCTCAACAGCAGTGAACACATTCAGTTACACACCATTGCTTTTCTCACATGTACAAAGACAGCCTCCAAGAGTCATCTCCCATTAGTTACATTTCATAGAAAACAGGGTTTCTTTAGGGATTAAGAAACTAGTTAACTTATAGCTTCCCTACAGCAATGAAATTAAATTCTAAAAAAAAAGGAAAGAAAAAACGTTTAACAGCCATTAGGCTGTGTATTTATCAGTCCATCATTGTCACCATTGAAAGCAGTATAACATTGCAGTTATTACACTTAAATACATGTTTTCTGACAGTTCTGAAATGATTTGGGGAGTTTACACTCATGGGCAAGGCTGAACATTTCTAACCATTAACCTTTGCCCATGTCATCCAGAAGCTGCATTGCTCAACGTGGGGCTCAAACCCACGACCCTGAGATTAAGAGTCTTGTGCTCTACCGACTGAGCTAGCCAGGCCAGATCCAAAGATCCATCAAAACAAAAAAGGCTGCTCACAAGACACATTCATCACTATGAATACTATGTTTTAATCAATTTGCTTATTAACCATCAGTCTAAAAAAAATTTAACAGTGCATCTGACTCAATGTAGCATGGCATCTTCATTTAGCTGTAGAGTTAATTAAGTCCTACAGGATAATGTGTGTACATACTATTTATTTATTTATTTATTTTACATACAATATTACAGGGATAATACTTGAAAGTAAAACTGTTGTCAGGAGTGGGATTTGAACCCACGCCTCCAACTGGAGACCAGAAGTCCCTTTGCTGAGGAAGGAATCACTCCTTGAGTCTGGCGCCTTAGACCACTCGGCCATCCTGACAGTTGAAAATGTGAGCCCACAAATTCAGTCTGGACTTTGCAAAAGCTAGAAGATCAGATCAAGCTGTCTCATTACAATTAATGAAAAACAGAAAACGGCACTTTTGTTAAGCACATGCCAGCAACTGATAATACTGCCTATGGATTGAATAAAAACCTTCTTATGCTGCTCTCTTCATTGACCTCCTGCTCTACCAACCAAGCAAGTTGGGCTACACAGCATAACTCCTACGTCATGTGATCACATACATCTATATTGTGCTTTGGAGGAGGCCCCATCGGCTGCAGTCTTTCAGCTATGGTTCAGCTATGTCATCAAGACAAACTGCTGGGCTCACTGCCAAACTGGAGGCAATGGTCAGCTAAAGTCTCCTGTTTTATGATGTATTCTCTACTCAGGGGTCTTACTCTTGATTTCCATCCTTGTGCTTATCCTTTCTTTTAAAAGCACCATTGCCCAACGTGGGGCTCGAACCCACGACCCTGAGATTAAGAGTCTCATGCTCTACCGACTGAGCTAGCCGGGCCTCAGGTTGAGAGGTATACTCACAAGATAACAAGCTCACGTTTAACAATAGTGCGCTCAGGAAACTCCAGGAGATTATCCACAATTCTAACGAGAGGTATGTACAGAAATATTATACAGAAAAGGAGAGCTGACTAATACAGTTGATGCAACACAACTTTAAGCCTCTCTACAATCAATGAAGTCTAGTGTAATTCAAATACTGACTTTATTGAAGCTGGTTCAACTAATTTTCTTGGCTTTTTCACATGGGCTGTACTCAGTCTTTAGCCTTACAATTCATGTATACTTAAGACTTTTCCTCATTCAAATGACCAGAAAACAGTACTGTCGAGAACAATTAAGCAAGAGGATGCCATATCAACCCTCTCGTTCAAAAGGATAAATATTATGGATTGATTAGGTTATTGTTTCAGATGTTGCAGAGAATTTTCAAGAGCTTAACAGCCTCTTGTAGACCTGGAGGGAAAACAGTGAAGTAGGGAGGGAGAGACGAGGGATGAAAAGAGAGTAGAATGATCTGAGAAAAGGTTGTAGTGAGTAGGAGAAATAGGTAAGAATGAGTAGAGGAGGATCGGTGAACACATTCTAATCAGAACTAAATAAATGAGGGAGAATGAGTGGGCAATAAGGGAGGAGGCAGAAAGGGGATTAAAGCAGAGAGAGAGAGACAGAGAAACAGAGGCGGGTCATTAAGAGTCTCTAGTGGAATAAAGTGAGGCATTATCATTTTAATGCTTGACTTAATATTCCTGCTTGTGAAATATGTGGGAGGTGCACATACATACACATATCCTACATATCTCCTTATCCTCCCTCTCTTAGTCACTCATTGCTTGTATTTTTATGTTTCATCCCTACCTACCTTTTAACGCCTATAAATTATTTATTTCATTGCTTTATCTAAGGCTTTGTTTAACCAGGATACTCCCACTGTGATCATACATGTTCTCTTCCAAAGAAGAACTGGCCCATAGCCATTCAGCAGAAGAAAAAAAAACAAGACAATAAAGAGATTTCATAAGCAGTAAGAGACAGAGGAAGAAAAAAAATAGAAGAAAGAGATGAAAGAGGACAAACATTCGCCTGATTCTACAGCTCTCAACATTCAACAGCCTGCAAATTCATTACTGGTGACTTGTTGATTGTCAAGGCTTCCTGCAGGGTATTACATACAAAGCTTCGATGAAAAACAAACCTAACCATTAGAATGTCATACTCTATTGTCCTCCATATTAAATGAATAAGAAACAGATCAACATGGACTTTTTTCCTTTATACTGTCAATTCATATAATGGCTCTCTATGTGACACAATAAGCTTAATGTGAACTTGAATAAATAATGAAACCTCCATTCATTCTATTTGTTCATGTAACATCTTTATCACTGCTGATAATTGATCACAAGAATACCCATGATCCCATTATTTTGAAGATGGAAAAATGGGTAGAGTGCAGCATCAAAAAAAATCCCAAATTCCCCAACATTAAAGTAGATGGTTACATTTACATTTACTCATTGGCAGATGCTTTTATCCAAAGCAACTACAAGTGAGCCAACTTGGGATTCAGTTCTCTTGCCAAAGGACACTTTGGCATACAGACAGGAGGAGCCAGGGATCAAACCGTCAACCCTGTGATCAGTAGACAACCCACTCTACCCTACCACCTGAGCAACAGCCACCCCTAAAATGTTTCAAAATAAAAAGACGTTTGCTAAATATGGGTTAGTACATTATAAAAATACAGCAACCAGTAATATCACACTTGCAGTCAAGGCTTAATTCCACAAACCTGTGTTCAAACAGCTGTAAGACAATGTATTACAAATTATCTGTGTTTAATTATCTAAAGTTTAAATGTATACAATCTGCCGAGCAGCAGGCAGATAAAGTTAGCAACTAGCTGGTGAACATAGTGGAGCATTTAGGAGGTAAAAAGTCCAATATTTCCCTCAGGAGTTGGAGACCAAAACAAAGCTAAAAGGAGAATGAATATTCTACTTACATTCATGAGGTGGTCTGACATATGACTCCAAATAAATGCTAATGTTCCTCTATATCTATGTAAATAAGCAACTGTTTGCTTACAAGTTGTCCTTATCAACTTAAAGTCTTAAACGTTTTAAAGACATAAATTACAAGATAAAGAAAGAAATGACAAAAATACATGTACATGTACTGTGTTCATCCCACTGTGCTGGCCCCAGTGCTGTGTCATATGGACAAGAGGCTGACTGCCACAGAACTTAAACAACTCTTTATGCCACATCTCAGCCCAGCAGGGAGCAAACTTGGAACTCAGCCATTTCAGTTGTTCATGTTTGCTACGGGCCTGATGTCAATCCCACCAGCAGGAAAGCCCATGTACTGTATCCCACAGCAAACACAAGTGAACACCATCAAACTTCCACTGTTGGCAACATATGCAAATATGGACTTCGGTATTCAAAACTAACTAGGTTTTTGATGTCTATGAAGAGCACAAAGATGTTGTATAAGTTCTATTTGGTCTGGCTTTCTTTTGCCTACCTGACCTCTCTCAACCTTAAGTCCATTGCTGACTGCAAAACTTTTTCCACAAGTTTCTTAGATCTGAGACAGAAACCCTTAGGTTAAAATCCTCACAGGTGACTGTGTTTCTGTCAGTTTGAGGTGAGGGGAAAAGCTGCCAGTTTGGTCTTTTTTTATATCAAACTTCCTTTCCACAGTTTACCTGTCACAGTTTTGCTTTGATGCTTGGTACAAGTTTATAAAGACTTAAATTCATTTCATTTCTGGCTCTGGTGGCTCAAACATGAATGTCTGTTCAACTCCATGGCTGCTAGTATCCATTTTTCAGGTCGTGGTGCTAACAGGATGCTAACAGGGAGCTAACGGTCACTATGCTGCAGCGTTCGAGTGGGCTTGGTTTCAGCGGACACGCCCCCAAGGTTTCAGAGCAGAGAGACCTCCTTATTTTTTCATGATTTTGAAGCCTAATTTTATATATTTGCTGAATTTTTTAACCATTCAATTTTAGCTGGGTGATTAATAGCACACAGCATTACTGCTTTACACAGACTTTACACAGATCTCTAGGGACTAAAAACTTTGTGACAATTGTATTCCAATATGCAGTTTATCAAAAGTTGGAAGGATGTAATTATCCTTTGTGTAAGTTTATTGTCATTTTATCACTGCAGGTACTTTTTCAAACATTCAATAATAGCTATTCTTGATATATGACCTATACATATGCTTTTTATAATTGCTATTTAAGGAGAGGGTCCCCTGAGTTGTGTGAAAACACTGTGACCTCTGAGCCACCTGTGACATTTAAAAGAAACATGCAGTTTGTGTGGACGCGATGATTTTCAGGCGAGTACTCCAACGGCCACTTATTGGTCTTAAGGGCAGAGATGCCTTAATTTCATAAATAAATCAAATAAAATGTGACAAGGCATTAACCTCAGTGAACCCTGTGACATTTAAAATGAGTGAGTCACAGTTTTTTCTTTCTGTTCTCAGTCTCTCTCTCTCTCTCTCTCTCTCTCTCTCTCTCACACACACACACACTCTTTACGCAAGGAACACATAAACTCAAGGGCAAAATGTGCATACATACCTAATATTAGATACTGTTGCAGTTTACAGAAGGTATCAGCTATAACTTTGGGTAAATATTACAAAGCCCCTCTCTTCTTGTAGTGAATCCTGTGCCTTGATCAACCCTGGAGCCATTTAATGGCACAAAGAGTAAGGCAGAATGGAGCAGACTGAAGTTACTATTGGGCCCAACAGCTGAATTAAAGTCAAAACTGTGATCTTTTATTGATTTGCCTGTAGATCAATAACCAGGTGATGCAGGTCCTGTTTCACTCCCTCCCCAGTGCCTTCACCCCATCCACTCCACCTCCACTGGCGGGCCTGTTGAGGACTGTTCACAACTGAAGCGTTCACAGTGCGTATTGATGCTTGTGACAGACTTCTAACTCTCCATTGATTAAGAACACAAAGGACACCACTTATAAACTGGAATACCCATCATGCACATCCATACAATACTCCAACCAAAGTCTGTCTTCTTCACTCTCTCTCTAGACTTGAAGCGTGACTGTGTCAAGTTTGGATTCACAGCACCTACTCTGATTCCAATAGTGACAATAGTTTCACAGTAGATACAAAAAAGTATCAAACTTAACAAATCACTTCTACGGCATAATCCACTTCTCTGCTGTCAATAAGTCACCTCTTGAATGCAGTTGAAGGTTATGCTGAAAAAGCCTCTGGATTAATTTGGGATATTATTTTGCAAAGAATGACTGTGTGATATGAGGATGGTTTGGGAGTAGAGAGTGGTCAGCTGGGTCTGTAAAAATGAATGCTGCTTTGAGGTAAGTGGATCAGAGGAATAGAAGAAACTCTCTTGATAAACATTTTTCAACAACAAATGAAATCTACAAGGGTGGAGCTCAATACCAAAGAATTAAAATTAAAGGATTTACTGCTAGGTGAAAGTCAGTCACGATAATTTGTGTCAAAATTTATACTTGTCAACTCTGAACACAGATTAGTAGATTCAGTATGGTTCACAAATTCCAAGGATGTCATTATCTGTGATGCTCGTAGGGAATAACTGTCTATAAATCCACTTAGAAATCAAAGAAAAAAGATGGACACTCCTTATAAATCCAGAGCTTGCCAGAGATTCATCACATTTTAACAATTCAGTGATGGTTGTGTGTACATCCATGGTCATGCAAACGGGAACTGCTAACAACTAATTCAGCATGTTTTCAATGGCCACAAATCGCAATGTAAACAAATATAGCCTTAAAATAACATGCTCAACATGCTAAAAGATAAGAATGTCAAGCATGTCTAGCCCCCAAATTGATTGATTGATTCAACTGATTGTTTGCATCTATTGTCATCCAAATTAACTTTTATTTTTTCTACACCCATGAAGTGGCTGTGCTGCTTAGAAAGGCAATGTATAATCGTAATGCATTCTACTTAAGTGTGGGTAGGTGAGTGATTGCATGGGTAAGTGAGTGTATGCGTTTTTTGTGTGGGGGGGAGGTTTTTGTGATATAAATTTATCAGCTACATGTAACTGTAGGCCAGAAGACACGCACACACATTCACACCCTCACACAGTATAAAATAAGTCTATTACGTTGTCAGTGATAGCTGTGCTCTTGGCTCTTAGCTTCTGTTTGGGGCCAAAGAGCTGTTATTACTGCGTGGGAGATAACAAGAACACACACACACAAACACACAGTGAGGACTACAGAGTAGAGAATCACTGAGGTCAGCAGGATTCAGGCTGCCGTAATAGAATGATGGGAAATGTAAGGAACGTGATAAAAAAAGAGACCTATAGTTTCAGACATGATCTACGCATTATGCTTGATTACGCTTTCTATGCAGTTCACAATGCATTTATTTGTTTTTTAAATAAGCATGATCCACAAAGGAAAGTCAGGACAATCACAGTCAGACATGAAGTTAATTAGACCCAACACAAAATGCAATGGACCTAAACAGCTGAACAGACCCAAACAGAGTGACAACAACACAGACAGCAGCATGATATGCCATCAATTAACAAAGAGCAGCAAGAGAAGCAATACAGAGTTCACGCGCTCAAAAAACCTTTTGTGCTTGTGATCCTTTAAGGTTGATTTTCGGTCTTGAAATAACTCTTAGGCTATTTAAGGAAACAGAACACAAATGCAAATTCCCCAAGGCATCATCATCTAATTGGTGGCCACAGGTGCTGGTGCAAACCAGGTGCAGAGGAGGAGAGAAAGGTGATTACACGATTAGTCAGAAAAATACAGAATCAGCAGGTGGAATCAGTAATGACCAGTAGCATGTGCTCTTCTAATTCTCTTGCAGAAATCAATGAAATGAAGGGACAGAGACAGAGAAAAAAGCAACAGCACTGAAGTTAGAAAACAAAAAAAAGAAACAACACAGCTGATGTATGTTGATGTCTCAGATACAAGAATATCAGTGCTTCTGGTTATGCTGTGTAAACAATTGATAAAGACTGATTAATACATTTGAACTGTCAATCTTTCTCCTCTGCATATTTAAAGACTCATTTATGTCTAATAAACAAAAATCCAGTAGGTGTTATCATTTATTCCCAGTGAGATGTCTGGAGGTTTAAATACTTGCTAGGCGTGCATTAGTGATATTCTCTGCCATCCTGCTGGTTGGAGGAGAGGGGAACACAACTGAGCATATTCCACTGAAAACATGACAAGTGCTTCTGCCTCTGCAAGCTGCTCTATCAGCGTGTTTTTACTTAATTTTATCACATCAACAGTATCCTGTGCTCCGTGCTTTTACTTCAACTCTCTGAACAACAGCTCTGAATCTGTATTTAATTATGGGTCAGGTCTTGTATCAACTGGTGAAGCCAAGTCAGGAGCTGATTTAGAGATAACTGCAGGTAAGAGACGGGTTCAGCTGTGGGATGGGTATACTGTAGTTTGCAAACTGGACCCATGCAGGACACATTGCCGGATGGATCATTTTTGTGGTGTTATTGATTATATGGGTATGTTTGCATGCATATAAGCCAAAACTAATACTCTATTCTAGAGATGAAGTTTCAAGATTTTGTCTGTGTGCTTTACTGCTGTATATGTCCTAATATTTCAATCAATTCACCAGTAGTTGGTTAGGTTGATATAGCAGCAGGCTGGACCATGTGCTTATTTCTGTTTGCACTCTGTGTGTGAGCATTGGGTAGAGAGGCAGAGAAGGAGAAGAAAAATGAAGAGGGAGGAAGAATGACGGGGAGTTCTGATGTGGAAATGGCTTCGGGCTTCAGGTTGGGCTCTGGCAAAAATATTTTATTAGATATCAGGCCAGGTCAGGCTGAGGCTGGAATTTCAGGCCCTCTAATAGTCTGAGACTTGAAACCTCTGGTCCAAAGTTCTCAGACAGCACTCACATCCAGAAGGACTTATTGACTGCTACTTGTGCAAAACCTGACCCATCCCAACTCTCCTCTGCCTTTCAACATAGTTTGAGTCACGAGGTGACTTTGTCAGTTGGCAGTCTCTAATAACAAATGAAAAGGTTGATAGGATGTTGTAGCTTATTACTCATACGTTTCTCAAGAGCAACATCCATTTTGCAGGATTCGTCTGACTTAAGAGGCTTTTTAATATTTGAACTCAACTATAAAGTGGCCAGTGAGGCAACAACAGGGGGAAAACAAGTTTATCATTTTAAAAAAAAATTATGAATCAGCCCAATAAGTGGAAGAGAGAGGAAGAAGAGCCTTTGTGCAAAACTGCTAAAGAATAAAAGCATATGATTATCAAGCTGGTAGACTGATAGCAAGTAAACAGCCTGACAACAGTCACATGTGGATGGATCAGTTACTGCTGCTACCAATAAATGAATAATTCTGTAACATTACAAGCAAAAAAAAAAGTGAAAGAGTTGCAGAGACACATGGGAATGAAGGAGAGAAACAATACAGAGAGCATGGAGAGCAAAGATAGAAAACATGAGCCTTACAAGACGCTTGTGATGAGGAAGAGTTGCACTAACCATCAGTATTGGGCACTGGCATTCATTGAAAAGTACATCACTCTATTAATTTCTCAACATCAAAATGAATTAGTTATATACCACTTTCATTTCCCAGCCCAACTCTGTAGGTGCCTCTGAACAACTCTAAATCCTCATTACAACAGTTAACATATTGTGTTGTAATTAAAGGTCAAGTATGCAGCTTTTACACATTAAAGTCTGTACTGTAGCATATGTGGAAAGATTCTCCTATGACATGTCTACAAAGAAGGCATTTCAGTTGTATTTATCACCTGTGTCCATTAGGGATAGACCAATTATCGGCCGGGCCAATTATCGGCGCCGATATTCGGCATTTTGACGCATATCGACATCAGCCTTTTTTTTAAATCTGATGGCTGATTATTCGATTATCAATTTAAAACTGGGTTATTTTGGCTCTGATGCAGCCGCCTCTCTGTCTGCAGTCACTACTCTGTCTCCAGCATTGTCCCACCCACAGCACCATCTGATTAGTTACACGCAGAGCCACGGCACGGGTAACAGCCAATCAGCAGTGAAAGCTGTGCATGCACAGTGCTCACACACACGACAGAGAGGAGAAAAAGTTTTGCCGGGTGGAGAAGCTCCGGAGAGGAGATACATGTTTCGAAGGTAAGTTAAGGCAGCAGACTCTCCCGAAATTGTAATAAACATCCCAGTCCTCTACAACTCACAACTACTAGTAACATTACTGTGAACCCAATAATGTTATATAAACATAAGCGGCAGCTCTGCTCGGTGAAGCCTGATAGCTTTTAGCGTAACGTTAGCCCACCGGTCCGCTTTCTCCTCCTCTGGCTCTAGACGCTCAGCAGACTGTAGCAATGGGGAGAATGTCTGTTATGGTAGAGAATAGTGTGTGTTTGTGTGGAAGCCACATGAGAAACTCTACAACTCACGACTACTAACGTTACTGTGAGGCCCAATACATTAGCGGCAGCAGTCTGTTCCTATGATAAACGCTGATTATTAAAGATGCTGTAGGCTATTTAGTGTTTTTAACGGTTTAATCACTTGAAACAAGGTTGCTGATAATATTGATAGGGAAATAGTCAGTGATGATAATAGCAAGAGGTGTGTGTGTGTGAGAGAGAGAGTAAAATTCAGTTAGTTTTATTGCAGGGAAGCACGTTGAGGGGATGGCTAGAGAATAGTGTGTGTGTGTGTGTGCGCGTGCATGCGTGTGCGTAGGCCACATGAGAAGATGCAGAAACAGACAGCAAAGCACCGTCTGTCAGAGAAAACTGTAGGGCAATAATGGCTGTTTAACTACCAAGTTATTTTACTTTACCTTTTTCTGTGTTGATTGAGAGATCCCAAGCAGCAGAAAATGACATATTGTTACATGAAGTGTGTCCTGAAGCTGTCTTTGATAGTTTCTTGTAGAGAGGAGCAGGATATTGCTGTTCAAGACTTAAGACATAATGTAACTGCATCATAAAGCCTACATGAACTGCATGGTGTTCAGGGATGAATAGTCTCTTCTATTGCTATTGTACAATTTTTTCAGCTATAGTAACATTAATCGTTAGCCTAGTTTTGAATGACGGGGTCCCTGCTATCACATGTTGTTAAAATATAACATTTACATGATAAAATCAACTACAGGCTTCCCAAATGCTGTAATAAATTAAGCATGATGAGTTGAGCATATGTCAGCATGTGGCCCCGCTTTTAACTCTCTCTCTTTTTTTCAAACCCTTATTGCAGATGGATAGACTTAAGTTTAAAAGTGCAGTATGGAAGTATTACACTCAACCAACACCAGGGAAGGCAGTCTGTAATACATGCAATGAAGGTGTCAGTATGGGCGCAACAACGGGAAAAACCAAAAATGCTTCAAACCTGTGGTCCCATCTTAGGATTCATCACCCTGAGTTGTAATAAAACAGCACAGAAGAAATGTGAATCTGAATCTCATCGGGTTGAGGCAACTTCAACTCAGCTAATGGACAAACTAGTCATAGAGATGATAGTCACTGACAACCAACCGTTCACAGTGGTGTCTGATGTTGGCTTTAAGCGCCTCATGGCTGCAGTAGAGCCATGATATGCACTGAAAAGTGACAAGTATTACCGAACTGAAAAGCTGCAAGAAGTTCACCACAAGGTTGTGGACAAGATCAAAGCCCTGATTCAACCAGAGAATGCTGGCTACTCTCTCTCCTTCACCAGAGACTGCTGGTCTGGTGTGACAGAGTCTCTCATGAGCCTGACATGCCATTTCATTGACGCTGAATGGACAAGAAAGCAGGTCGTCTTAAATACAAGAGTGATGCATGGGTCCCACACTGGGGAATACCTGAAAGAGACATTCCTCAGTATGCTTGAGGACTGGAAGATAAGCAAAGGCCATGTAGCACTAGTGCTTTGAGACAGCGGAGCAAATATTGTGAAGGGAATGAGGCTCGCTGAACTCCCAGACCTCAGCTGCACAGCACACACCTTGCAACTTGTGGTGAATGACGGTCTGTCAAGTCAAAAAGCCATCACAGATGTCATTGCAATACTTAAGAAGTGTGCCACACATTTCCACCACTCCATTCTGGCCAAACAGCGTTTGCAAGACATTCAGAGGGAACTTGGCCTGCCAGAGCACAACATAATCCAGGCTGTTCCAACGAGGTGGAACTCAACGCTCCACATGCTGCAAAGAATGCTGGAGCAAAACTGTGCACTTACCATCTACTGTGGTGAACACGGAGGAGTTGCAGGATTTACATTGTGTCCAATTTAATTGAAACTCTTCTCCCAATAGAGGAAGTGACACTTCAGGTGAGCCACAGCAACTCATCAGCATCCTGCATCATTCCATGCCTGACTGTGCTGAAGATGCTACTTCAAGATGATGAGGGGCCCTCCACAAAAGGCATCAGAACACTCAGGCAAGCCATGAGGGAGAGCCTGGACAAGCGTTTCTCAAAAGTAGAAGACACAAAAACTGTGGTGCTGGCCTGTCTCTTAGATCCTCGTTATAAGAGTCATGCATTCTCCTCTGCCACAACATTGAGCAAGGTCAAAGGATGGTTGAAAGAGGAAGAGGACGCTGCCACACAACAGACCACTCAAGAGGAGCATGCTACCACAGAAGGAGCCAGTGTGGAGGAGCAAGCAGCTGCATATGGGACACACAAGAATGACAGAAACACCCACAAAAGGCAACGGAGAGAACACACATCCTTCCGCAGCCGTGTTGATGAGATGTTCAATTCTCTGCTGGCTGCGTTGAGGATGAGCTACATCTGTACCTAAAGTAAAAAACCATATCAGTCTATCACTAGTGTCCATTTAACATTTCAAACACATGCATTGTTGGGCTCGGAGTGACCAAACACAGGTGACCTGTGACTCAATACTCTGCCAAGCTATTACATCGTCATTCAATTTCTCCACTGAACACAGAGACCAAACCCTGTATTAAAATTCCAATAAAACAACCAATAAGCTAACCTCACAAAGCAGAACTCAGGTTTGCGATTGTAATGAATTACTGAATCCCCTACACCACTTGTTACTGAATAAAGTCATTACATCACTGTAATGTGTCACTAAGTGATGCATTACTGCCAAACACGCTGCTAAGTACGTGCAATTCTTTCAAGTGGCTCCACAGAATCCTGAACTAGTGTTACTTGAATAAAGTAAAGATGAATCCAGCTTTTGGCTCCATGGGCACATTAATCACTTACAGTGGTAGCAATGTTGTCTTTCTCTTACCCCATCCCCCCACCTCCCTCTCTCTGTCTAAACCCAACCAGTCGAGGCAGATGGCCACCCACCCTGAATCCAGTTCTGCTCGAGGTTTCTGCCTCTTAAAAGGAAGTTTTTCCTTGCCACAGTCGCCTAGTACTGCTCATGGTGGGAACTGTTGGGTCTCTCTCTGTAAATTTTATAAGATAAAGAGTATGGTCTAGACCTGCTCTAATTGGCGCTATATAAATAAAATTGACTTGACTGGTAGAAGCAAAGGTAAAGGATCTACATAAGCCTCTTTAGAGACCAGAGGCAGAACAAGGAATCAAATATCTGGTTTTAGGATAGGTGTCTGGCATCACAACACTGACCGCATCTTCTCTGTAAAGCTGGTGTTCATTGGACCACCACAACTATCCAAGGATTAAAATTTCTGTTTCTGATGTGAAACAAATAACTCTGAATGACATGGTGAAGACTATGCCTAACATACAATAACTCTAGGGGATACTAGACAAATGATACAACTTTCTTAATGTGGACATTTTCAGCAAATTTCTAGCAGGATGAAAAAAAGCCATGCTTGGTAGAGATGCATCAGTGCAGGAAAAGCAGATAAGCCAGACAAGAAGCTCTACCCTCCTACAATTTCATCATGAACTCTATAGACAAACGTGGATGACTTGGATACTAATGCTGTCTAATGAATTATTCCTCTCAAAGGTCTCCTATACCTGTTGAATAACTGAGTGGTGCTGTGAAGTGCAGTTCTGACTTTGTAAAGTGCTGTGCTCTTACACAAAGATACCATGCTCTTCACAATACAAGTGAAAGCAAAGAGAAAAAAGCACAAAAAGAAATAAGATATACAATATTTCAAAGTCAAGGTGTCAGAAAACCAGCTACTGTATGCTAAAATGATTAATGTGGCAAACTTGCAGGCAATTGCCATATGTAGCTAATGTTTAAGGATTTACAGTGAGAAAAACAACAGCCTATCTTTTACAATGTGTGTGCTCAAAGGTCTTTGCAATCTCCAAGTCCTTAAAGTAACAGAAGGTTACATGTGTAACCCTGATTCTCTGAATGAAAACCCTTCCAATGCAGGGCCATTTTCCATATATATCACCGTCATTGACATAAACCTTAAGCAAATTTTAGACACAGTGGATTGCATACACTGTCAATGGAACCACTGGGCATGCAAACTGAGGTACAGATGCATTCTCACAAAGTGAAAAATGATTTAACTTGACCAGAGTTTGATGTATGAACTCGAAACATGAGCTGGTTGGGACGAATAAACATAGATCGAAGAAATGATCCAGTAGTCAACTTCTCACAAACAAAACGAGGTAAAAAAAAAAGAGGACTTCTCTTTTAGCTGAACAAGCCCTTGTACCTGTGGTGCACCAACCTCTTGTCTTGCAATAAATCAGGTAAACCTTTATTGGGCCCATTTTGGATATAATTAAGCAGCTGGCAGGGTACTGAATGCCGTTCACCAAACTGCAGGTTACTTCCACCACACAGGTTTTTATTGAACACACAAGATTAGCCAGCTCACCAAGAGAAAACCTAAAGCCCTTTGTAGGCAACTACAACAACTCTGTCTTACACAGGGTAAGACGCAAAGCCTGGTCCTCTAATAGAACCACGTGTCTCTTACAAACACACTTCTAGAATCAAAATGATTGGTGAGGGTTACCATAGCGCACTGGAGCTTTCAAGCAGAGCACTGCCTCTCAAAGATGGTTTATTGTACAGTCAGTTCCTTGACAGATGGGTGGAAAGAGTGCATATATGTTGAGGTGCATGACCTGCATCAAGTGGTAAAAATATGAGGTTTCACATTGCTTGTGTTTCACTCACTGAACACACTATTTTTACAAAGCTTTGTAATGCTGATTAAATTGTTAATTTAATGTAATGTTTTCTTTGAATAATTTCACAGAAGTCTTTGCGATGCCTTTTGAATACGCAATGTGCTCCCTATGAGTTGTTATGTGTAGTAAATTAAAGCATTTTCATTTTACCACTCAGAAATTCTCTTTGGTTTCAGTGATGTGTTGGTTGTCTTTGTTCTTTCCTTGTTTTGTTGCTTGTTACCATGTCTTTCTTCTCTTCACCCTCTATGCCTCAAGCAATTTAGCATGGTGAGGCCTTGGTACCTGTCACACTGATGTGACCCAAACATGAATAAAAGGGTTTTTAAAAAAAAGAATAAAAAATTATTGCTGAGCTCAAATGGTTTCCATTGTACGATTAAGCAATATTAACCGAGAGGGTGTGCTTTAACGTCATTTGAGCATGACAGTGATGCGGTAAGGACCGAGGCGCTTGCCCAAAATATTTTTAGTGATGAGTAAGGCGTGCTGTCGTGCTGATTTGAGCACATTCTAAATGTCTTGTTGACCAATCAGATTGCTTGGTCAGAACTACTTGTTGTATAAACATATGTGTGTGTTGCAGAAGGGGAGTATGTTGAAGGAGAAAGACACTGAAAAATGAATTACAACCACTGAAAAATGTTTATGTCCAATAAAATTGTATTACAGCATTAGTCTTGTTATTTAATAGCCATACCTCATATTTAGCACACAAGATTACGAGACATAAAAGGAAAACATGAAATACTTCCATTAAAGTACAATGTAGTAAATTCCACACTTGTGTATGTATTACATGTACCCAACCAAAGAAGACATCAGCTAGAGCTATCTTTTAATACTAAAATGTATTTAAAAGAGATTGCTTCACAGATACACCATATCCACCTTTAGAAAAAAAAACTAACTCCCTCTCATTAAATTGTAAATTCTATGGTGCTTTATTATGGTAATTAATAAAAGATTAAATGTGTCATAATGCCATGGCTGTTTTGTTGAGGTTTCAAGAAACGCTGAAAATTAAAAGATTATTTTTCCAAAAAGGTTAAACAGAGCATTTACAATAAGAAAGAGTAACAAGACAGAGTGAATTAGTCCGACAATAAAGTGTTCTGGCTGTAAGCTCACAGCTGAGGCAGCTGCTGTGTCAGTTGAGAGCAAACAGTGTCCTAATAGGATCATGTGAAGACTCAACCTGTCAACCAATGAATTCTACAGAACGAAGAAAGAGGGAAATAAAACTCCCACACGTTCACAACAAGACACTAGACCTCTGGAGAGTTAAAGGGGCTAAAAATATGCATGTTCAAAAACACGCTTCACGTTTTTTAACAAGGTCTCTCTTATGAAGACAGTGAATCTGAATCTAGAAAACATTTAACCTACATTCCTTCTCATGCAACCACAAAGCAGAAACAACATCACACTTGCAACTTGAGTAACCTGACTGCTGAGAATGCTACTGATTTTCTATATTTTGTTGTTTCAATTTAACGGCAGCATCCTGTTTCACACTTGAGTGCTCAGTTCGAATTTAGTTGTAAAGATTGTGATTAGCCTTATTCAGGGTGAGATCGGACTACACCAATCATGAGGGCGTGGAGCAGATGAACAATGTGACAACAGCTTTATGAAGAGTTTTCAAGAGAAAGTAAGTTCAGTTAAGTGTTTATTACCAAGAATTTGAATTACTTTATGCCTTCTTAACCTAATTAAGGGCAGTTCACAGGTTAAAGGTTAAATTTATGCTAAACTGCATACTATAGTGTAGAAAACTGCTGCTGCACTGCTCTCAGTGGCTATACTCCAGTCAGCTGTGCCACTGTGCTTTGTGTTTGCTATCAGTAAGGGTGGGGAAACCAAAACAGAGTGCTTGTAGGACATGAAGTGGGCATGATGTTGAATCTCTATCCACTGATGATCTTAACAGCAGCAACTAGTGTTTTATTGTGAAGCAGTCACAGCATCTTTGTCACTGCGGTTAGTACTGATAACATGACGCCAAAACAATGTATGGCGATGCTCTGCATTGAAGGGAGTAACAGAACAACTTATGGTGAGATTGTTTTGTCAACTACTTTTTTCCAAGGTCAGGAACAGACTTTCAATCTCATTGTTTAACTGCTGTTTATGAGGCTGCATGCAACCCAGGCTGTGCTTTTATCTCATCTTTGTACAGGAAGTGTATAGACAGTAAAAAAAAAAAAAAAAAGCATTTATATTCATCCACATTAAGCCATGTGGGTGATATTTAGTAGTCTACACAGTTTAATATGTTGATGCATGTTGTTTTGGGATTGCTTGCTGTGAGCTGAAAACTTTTTAACCACTGTAACCCATTAAGCATGCAATCTTTCTTTAGGAAATCTATTTCACTGATGTTGGGTTCAGCATCTTAGTTTTCAATATCTGGGGTTCTCTTAAATATGTTAGACCCAGGATCTTCGAAACATATTTGCAAAGATTTTGTTCAGTTTTGTTTTGCTTTGCACTTTTTCTTAATGCATGTTCTCTTTAAACAAATCAGTTACTCTTAACCAAATTTACAATTTACATTTTATTATTAAATAAAATAAAATGAATTACAACCAAGAACCATAATGATTAACTGAAACCAGATAAATGTCCATACAAGAAAATAAGTGTACCCTTTTGAGTGTTTCAGTTACCAGTCTTTATTCATCCTTTAAGGTTGTCCCTTTAAGTTTCTTAAGGTTATGAGTTTATTCAGTTTTGGTTCATTTCCTCTGAGGACTCCTTTAAAGTTAGTAGTTATCTTTAGGTCTCTACGCAGTATCATTTTTTATTTTCAGTTTTGGAATCCTGAATTGTAACACTTATTTTGTGTTAGTTTTGGGCATATAAAAAATAATCTCAAAAAAGAAGGTGCACCATAATTCTCCTTGATTAAATTCCATGTGATTTGCTTCCTACCTCTTCTTAGAATGAGACAACGTCCACATATCAGCATCCAAACGAGGTGGAGGCATCCACGTGCAGTGATGATGATCTCGACGGTAAATGATGAAGCTCTCTGCTATCAACTGAAAGACTCGCACCTCTAAAAAAAAAAGAAGAAGAAAAAAAAAAGAAAACAAAAAACAGGTGTGCAGAGCTGTTACTTTATCATTCAAATGTCTCCTTTAACTTTATACTTGAACAAACAACAAACTACATTAACAATAATAAACATTTATGAACTAACTGTATCTACTTTCTCAACTACAAAATGGCACATATTGCTGTACATCCACAAATCACAGTACATACATCAGCTTTAACGCACGTGCAGAAAACACCTGGTGCAGTGGCTAACAATGTAGCATCTGATTTAGCTTCTAGGCCTCAATTAAGCTAGCCGAAGTGGGTGGCGGCTACCAGCTCATTACTGTCAACTACAGTATCTTCACCTCACATCACACACAATATCGTGACTGGTCTCGCTCTATGACATTCCCTGCAGTAAAATAACACACAATTAACCGGACTTTTAATGATAATCAACTAACTCAGGTAGCTAACTCACCAGGATAATCCATGTTAATTGGAATGAAAACGCCGTCACAGCAACTTGGCAGTTAAGTAGCGTCCGCCCTCTGGGAATACTGCAAACTTCAGTCAGGTCCACTTTCGACTATTGGAGATTTACACTGTAATTGTTTTACTCCAGACCTGACAGAGTTTTACTCGCACACCCGTTTAAACTAAGTGCTCGGCAGGGGGCAAAACTACCGTGTGTAGTCACTAGCTTGCAGGTGATACGTTCAAGGAACTTCTGTAACTGTGTAAACTGCCATAGCATGCAGGTGATGCATTTAATGAACTTCTGTAACTGTGTAAACTACAATAGCTTGCAGGTGATGCATTTAAGGAACATTTGTAATTGTGCAACTACAGAAAATAACTGAAAAATTATGTTTCAATTCCCCAAGTTGATTAAAATTGTAAATCATACCCATCTTTTAAAAAATATATTTTTCAGCCATATTGTGCATTCCCAAGAAATCCTGGGCTTCAGAGCATCCCTGTAGCACATCTACAGGTAAATACTTTACAAGTCAACAACAACAAACAACAAACTGTTGAAATAAATTGTTTGGATAGTTTTCATACTTTGTTCCCAGTGTTCTTTCAAGATAAAGTTAAGCCTCAATTTCACACTCGAAGAGCAATTTGATTAAACTTACTCAGAATAACATCAGTGTGAGGCAGTTATGAAAGCGCTTTATTAAGAATTACTGGAACTAAGCTCTGAGAAAACTGATCCTAATGTTTTATTAGCCCTCAGCGTGCCTCTGCAGATGTATACTTTACCATACTAATTTTGTTCAGATCGATTTCCATTTCTATTACAGCAAAATGTGTTTTTAGTAAGATAAAGTGACATCTCTGCCTGTGTCTTGTCCCCCGTACCGACCTCTGCTGTATGATTAGCCGCTGTGGGACTTCATCAGAGCCCAGCTATTGATTGAGGATCAGCTTAATGAATGTGACATTTTAACCCGCCAGTCCAGCCCATGTCATACACTCCCCGGGGAGGCCAGGAGTGAAGTGGAGAAACAGGAAGTAATTGATGGATCTGATTAGCTGACCAATTTGTCCTGTATCCCACTGTAATATAGGTGTGTTTGTGTGAGTGTGCAATAAAAACAGTTAATGTAAAGAATACCCAAGAGAGTGAGCAGACTGCCTTAATTTGGTTTGAAATATTATATGTGAAAACATGACATCCACTATAAATGATACATGAAACCTTTGGGCTATGATGCATCATCATCAGCAGAGTTTGAAACTGTCATCTGTTGTGTCTTCATTAAAATGATCAGTGTAAATGGTTTGAAAAGCTTGGCTTACATGATTCACATTAAAGTATCAGTCTTGCAATGCTCCTATCTTGTATTTCGCCCTGTAAGAAATGAAATATAATGTTTCGCATCATCCATCCCAGTTTTGTCAGAATCAGATCAGTGGGGTCTGAGATATCACCTGAGATGTCATGTTTGATGGATTAAAAGAAAAATGGACATTGTTTGATTTATAGCATTTCAAATATGATGTAGCACCAAACTGAGAATTGAGATATAAGTATTTGTCCATGGCTCTGCTTTTGAAATAAGTAACTCTCAGGTGTCAGGTTGAAATTACATTTAACACAAAAGTTCACCATGTCATAATATCATAGTGTGAGAATTTCAGAAACCTTGAATTAGCCACTTCCTAACCCTTAAAGGGGCTATTTGTAAGTTTTAACTGCTGCTAAATGTGGTTTGTTGCTGGGAGGGGGTAATGGTGATGGTCACTTGTCCAGACCCTCAGCGATTCTTGCATTTACAATACAAGAGTTTAGAATACACTCTTAGAGCAGCGCTACTTCTTCAGAGTAATCTGGATGCTATAGTGAGTTGCTATCAGAAAGTGACAAGCTAGCTGGCTAACATGTTAACTTCAGTAGAAGAAAAGAAGTGATAGATCTGTGGTCTACCACTCCCGGTAAATCCCACATTCAGCAGCAGGGAAAACATATATATAGCCCCTTTAACCCAAATCACAATGTTTCCCTAACCTTTGAAAAAAATGTATTCTAACTTAAACCAATCAAGTCATTTTTTTTTTTTACCTGAATCTAACCAAACTTAACCCACAGTGTTTTCAAATCATAAAACCTATTTTTCATCAGTGATTTGTGTTTTGGACAGCACAGAAAAATGAAGCCATCCTGACAATGGGGCTGTCAGATCAGATGTGTTGTTCTATTTTCACCTTCATTTTCAGCTTGGATTTTTAGGTTTACAACAAAGACTTTGTATGAAGAATCCCAAAACACCTCCCACGCAGTAGATGAGACAGTCCCAACTCAATCACTGACAGAAATGAATACAGGCAGTGTCATCATCACTGTTAAAATGGGAGCTTTGCAGACTCTCTCAAAATAATAATGGCAACACCAGCATTACTGGTAATAATTAAAATAAATTACAGTCAACTGCTATATTTCCCTGTCCACCAGCACTTGTGTTCAGGTGGTAGGGGCAAAGGAACGATATGCTGCCCTATCCCACCAGTATACAGTACATATGTAGGATGTATGTTTTGTCTTGGGGTTTTTTCTGACTATGGATATTGCTCTGTAGAAGTCAATATGCAAGAAAAGCCATCCTGGATATTTGGATACTGTGACTGTTCGACTCACTTATATTCTCCATCTGCCAACTCAACAGTCATTTTCAGCAGTTTTTATGCAGGCTGTTTAAACTGGCACCTGTCTCAGTGTGAAATGTGGTTGTGAAAAATGTGATGAGCCAAAACCAACTGCGGAGTGTTTTTATTTGGTTTATCTACTTATCTGCTCATGCATAGGCTCCATTATTCCAACAGGCAGTATCCTTCACTCATTCTGTTCATCAGCCTTTCAGTATTACATAGGTAAGAGATGAGAACAGCTAACAGAGATCAGTGAGAGCACCCCAACTTCCAACCTCACAAATCCATCACCTTTAAACTGATCACTGACTCAGTGCTGTGTGTGCTGAGGCGGCTTTGTGGAAAGCTGACTTTTTTTCTTCTGATATTCAGGGTTTTTTGTCAATTCCTGCAAGTCTGTGTTTGTGTGTGTGCGCTGTAATCTGCTGAACCATCAAGAACACTGGACTGTTTCTTCCTTCAGTATTGTGTTTATGGTAATTCTGTTTTAATTTGCCCCTGCAGCACAAATTGCTATAAACAGTAATGGGACCCAGATTGCTGGAGGTGCAACATGCTTTACAACCACAGCCTTTTCATAATCTTTCATATTTAACCCTCTGCTTTGCCAAACTGATTGTTTTAATGCTGAGACTGTAATACTGCCAAATGTGTTGTGCGTATTGTTCGTGCCATAGCCTGTTAACTGAACAGTCGTGCTTTTAATTAACATTTTAATATGACCTTGGAGCACAGTTAAAAAGTGTCTGTATTAAAAGTCAGGTTGGCCCAGGAAACCTGATGGGCACTTGATATGACAAACTGGACGTCCCTTTATGAGCTAAGTGTGGCACCAGAATGCTATGCTCTTAAATAGCTAACAGATGATGCATATGCCACTTTGCATGTCCAGTAAGTCAAGTAGTAGCATAAAATTAAAGTTATAGAATGTCATAGTTGGTGATGGCTTTTAATAAATGGCTAATATTAAATACAGAGGTAGTTCATTTCAAGGATAGCACTTTAGCTTTACTGTGCGCAACATATGGAGACATTTCTTTCATTAAATTGTGAGTAAGGTAAACAAAGTCCCCAAACTTTGTGTATTTACTTAAATGAAAGTAAATTCTACTGCTTCAAATCCCTTGAGCATTTGAAATGAGACTCGGTGCATTTACTTGATGTATAATGATGTACAACACCTGGTCTTTGTAGTGATGAAAAACAAAAAGAACTGTACTGTATTGCTTTTTAATGGTGCTATTTTTAAACTAAAGGTACATCTAATGAAAGCAATGCTTTACATGGAAATAGCATCTTTATGATTATCCCCAACACTACTGGTAAATACTGTATGAACACAAGCTAGAATGGTAGTGGTTTTCTGTATATCTATGGTAGCATATTAGTTTGTATGCAGTAAAGGCGCGTTCAGACAGCCTGTATGACTTAAATATTTAGCAGTCATGACAGCAGGGTTGGTATTGTTTTCATCTTATGAGTCAGTGTGTCAGGATGGCAAAGTGTTGTCCTGAGGCAGATTTGAGTATTTTGGCAAGTGGTTTTATGTCTGTGGACACATTTTGCCCATTATCACTGCATTCAGTTGTCATTATTACATTACTACATGAGTAATGAGTACCGCATGCATTATGTAGTGATGACTACTGAGTACACAAGGGTTGGAACATTGACAGGCATCTGTAGTTATTGTCTGTATCTTTCAATTAATTTAAGAATATGATTTATCAGTGTTTGTTGTAGGCCTATATCTGAGGGCAAATTACATTTTTCCTGTAAGGTTGTGCTAACAGAATTATATGTACATATGCTGTGGGGACAACGCAGTAGTGTAGTGGTTAACACTGTTGCTTTGCAGCAAGGGGGTTCTGGGTTTGAACCCCGGTTCACCTGGGGGTGGAGTTTGCATGTCCTCTCTGTTCCTGTGTGAGTTCTCTCTGGGTACTCCAGCTTCCTCCCACAGTCCAAAGACATGCAGGTTAGGTTAACTGGTGACTCTAAATTGCCCATACGTGTGAATGTGAGTGTGAATGGTTGTTGGGCACCAGTCCTATGAGAGACTGTCCAAAGTGCACTTAGTTTCCTGCCCAATGTCAGCTAGGACTGGCTCCAGCCCCCCTGTGACCCTTAAGGATAAACCGTACAGATAATGAATGTTGTAACGTGCAAATGTATGTTCTGTGTTGTGAAACATACAATTACGCTGGAGATGTAATTTATAGGGCACACACATGCAGTAAACAATGTCCTGCCTCCATTATTGCTGCCCAGCAAGGTCATATTTACATTTACACAATCCTGATGTTGCTTTATTATGTATTTTGTAGTACAGTATATCCTCAGACAGCTTCCACATCCCTAGTAATCCCAGGATCAGCACCTTGGACAGCGACAGGGACACAGCAGAAACAAAGAGTTTTACATGAAAGTAACAGAATACTTCTGAATACTTCCCTTGTGATCAGTTAAACCAATTTTATTTCACAGTTCATTAAAAATTATTGTTCACTGCATTCTGCTGTATTGTCACGGAAGTGGCTGGCCTGCAGGTCTGCATGAAAGCTTTTGGTTGATTTCCTCTTGTCTATTCAAGTCAAAGTCTAGTCTGCTCCCAGAGCTGGCCCTGTTTGCATATTATTGAGCAACATCTCACCTTGTCAGCTTTGCAAGATGTTTGATAGAGCAGGACTCTAATTTTCTTGATTCTTTCAGATATCCATTGGTCCATTGCAATTTTTTCAAATGAAATTCAGCTTATTACCCTTTCATCTCCACAGCCAAATTACAAGGAACTGAACCCCCAACCCACAGATAAACTGGTCAGTGGCTCTTATTAGAAGACTGCTCATCTGTCAGGGTGTAGGACTGACTGAATGTGAAGTAGGGCAGTTCAAGAAAAATATTAACTCCGTCAGCTCTCCCTGACTAAGAGAAAATACATGACTTTATATCAATGATGATGCTACTAAGTGCACTTGAAGATGAACTACATTTATAGACTGTGGGCTCGTTAAAACTACATTGCATTAAGTATTTTGTACATGCTGCCAGCTCCTTCAAATAAAATCAAAGCATGCTGAATTGATTTTCGTAATGGTACAAAATGGATGGGTACCACACTTGCTCCAGTGAAAGTGATGTTGGCTTAATGAGAGAACATTAAAACCCTTACATTTTGACCAAAGAGGCCTGAGGTAATATGCAATAATATAAATCAAAGACAGTGATAGAGACATTAAGTGATTTGCTGGTATTATGCTAATCAAGGAGGGAAATGAGGCAGACAATGGATCATAGAGTGTTGTTTACTGTCTAAAGTTAAGTTTTTGTAAATATTTTCACATGACACACTGGGGAAAATGGATTGTACATTTTTATCAGGTTTGTCATAGGAGGAGACGTAATAGTTGTTAGAGAAAGACCTGCCCCCTAAAGGTCAATGAGTAGACCCCAAGTTTAATCACATTTTGTGAGTCGACTCACTTTTTTTTAAATCTTCTTCAAAGTACACAGAGCAATGCAGGTGCAAGACAAAGGCAGGCTGTGAACTTGTCTTAAAATGACCAAACTGACTGTGATGTGAATAACGACAGGTGATGGAAATGGGGGACAATAAAACACAGTACAGTGCCACCTGTTTCTCTTGTCCAGTAATCTCAGCTCCAGCATCTGGCTGACAGATCTGTCAGCAGCCCGACAGGAGACACACTCTGTGACAGAATTTCATACCTGAGTTATGACCGGGACTCCAATGTATACATTCTCTGACTGTGTGGAAATCTGATGTTTTCACATCCTAGATGATGAACAGAGACAATAAAATGTGAGTTTTTAGGTAAACAGAGAGCGAGAGTCATGTACAGCAGTATAGTGTGGTAATATGTGCCTCCTATTTGTAGGTAAGATTTAATAAAAAAGAAGACATCAGTATACACACACACACACACACACACACACATATATATATATATATATATATATATATAGAGAAGAAGAGAGAAAGACTGACAGTAAGACTCTGTAACGTGCTTTACCATTGCAAATGAATCATGAATCCAATAAAGTGAGACATCTTCTCTCTGGCAGATCTTCTGTTAAACTTTTATTCATATTATATCATTAATGTATATTGTTGTAGTTTATAATTATTTTAATTTTACATTTATTTTTTAAATGTTTTGAATCAGTGTAAAAGTAACATCAATATGATAATTGAATCAATTGTATGAACTAGATATCAATAGAGTCTGTATCACACACCTGAAACAAACACAAAACTAAAACAGTACATTAAAATGCTTAAGTATAATATGAAACACCATTACTGTTACTGTACTATACTATACTATACTTTTACTGTATCTTTACTAAAAGATGCAAAGGAACAGCCAGATTAAGTAGAGGTAAAACCACCATGTGGTGTATCCAGCCAATTCTTCCCAGTGGCCACTTGTGGTATGCAACAAAAATCCCCCTAGAGACCACCATTAGAAAAGAGATGCCTGTAAAACTGTCAACAGGACACCACTGACTGCAAAAAACATTGGTTTTTAATCTGGTGAATCTTAAATCTGCAGATGTTTTATATTTGTAAAACATTCCCCCAGTTTAGAAAAGTGAGTTATGTTGGCTCATAGACCTTGCATGTGGACTGAGGCCAGGTGCATTCAATTTAATATATGAGAGACAGAGGAGAAGAGAGAGAGAGAGAGCAGGAGAATATAATGAAGTAGGGACAAAATCAAAGAAAGAGGGCAAGAAGACAAAATATGTAAACCTATGATTTATCAATGGCAACAACCACAATGCAGTGGAATTACAAATAAATTAGAAGAATTATGAAAATGCCACTTTTCTGGCGAGTGCGCATTTACATAATATCTTCACGCTTCAGCAGGGTGTGCAGATAAACTCTAATCGTGCTTTAATTCTCTTGTTTTGAATCCTTAAAGGGGCACTTCACTGAGAGCAAAAGCCTGATTTATTATGCACATCTAATTTGCTGAGCCAAGGATCCTGCATGACGAAACAGAGACTCTCATGCAAGGAACCGAGCCCATTGAAATGTGTTGGTGTTATTGTCATCATGAGGGGACCCAGTGGAAATATTAAGGAGCCCTGAATCAAAGCTTGAGGAGCCACAGATATTCATTTCCTTTTTAAATTCCAGTAATTACACAAACTCCTTCACTTTTACAGACATAAACAGGTTTGTGCCAGTCCTGGAAAGTCAGATTAACAGAATACACACTTGGCAGGACCTTCTTGTTGCCATGCACGATGGCTACAGGTATTTAATCAACTGAAAGGAGAGAAGCCACCATTCTATGAGCAGTTGTTGATGATGTACCTGCCAAACAGAGGCAGTGAATGTGCAGTGCAAAAAACTGATTACATTCAGTGACATGAACAATATTATTGGTACAGACTGGTTAATCTAACCCATTTTACCTCTGCCTAATGGAGTTTTTGAACTGACTGAGAATGTTGGTACTTTAATTTCATTGGTTGGTATTTCTGTGGGCAGGCACTAAAAATAGTTCATAATATCTCTTCTTCAGCATGCATAGTGGACATAAATAATAAGACATGGTGCAGCAGCTACAACTTCAGTTCTAAACACAGTGTTTCATTAACAGAAGCATTGGCCAAAGCAAACAAATGAAAGCCAGCCAGTAATTACTGTACAGTTAAGGGGATTAATGACAAAATACAGCCAGATAGCTGATATCTCTCCCTCTCCAATTGCTGATAGTGTAGTAGGGCATAGGATGAGGTTGGGCTGACAGGCCGGCCTCTTTTTTTTCATCAGCACCTGGAGCAAGTCTAGGCAGATGCACTATCCACTGTGTAGCCTGGAGATTAGGCCATGTTTGATACGGATGACTTTGAGAATTCTCTGCATTCGCTTCATTGGGCAGTCTCTCTAAAAGAATTGACTAAAAGCTCTGTTTTGTCTACATAACTGGGGAGTTTGTAGACTGTTTTGCCTTTAGACCAGGGGTTGTATTTTAGGAACTGGACACCAGACTCAAAGTCTGGTACCCAGTCACTTGAATAAAAATTGCTTGCCTGATGCACGCGCCAAAAAAATGTTTTCAAGTTCACGGGTTTGATTCCATGTTGTGCAGCGCACTCCACGTGTGCATTAGTTTCCCCCAAAGGCTTGCTTGACCAAGATTTAACAGAGACTTGACACACAAAAAAACAAAAAAGCTTTACAAATGTAAGACCTAAAAAAGATAGAAAGAGTAAAAAATTAACCTTGTTTGCAGTTGGAGGTGTCCCTATTAACAGTTTTAAGGGTGATTCTATAATGGTGTCCTATGAGGAAAATGCTTTTTGGACAGTAGGAGGATTATTCATTGCAATACCACAAGTGCCCACTGGGAAAATGGCAGCAAGGCTGAGGGGTGGTGTCATATCCAGCTCTTTCAATACATCTATGCTTTACACAAATCAGTTGGTTTGATTGTCTTTAATTTTCTTTTTGTATTGTTGTAAAAGTACATATTTATGCTTTTTGTTAAGGTTTCAGTGCAATATATGAAATTCTTTGCTATGTGTTATAGATTGTCTAGAAACCCAGAGCTTAAAAGAAGAGCCTGTACATTTAGGTTAAAATTAACAAAATAAGTCCCCCAGTACATATCATCGTCACAGCGTTTTATGGTGTGACAGAAAAGTTTAATACTGTCTTGTTTAGAGCATTGTGCCTATAGGCTTTAATGGCACTCATTGCTTAGAGAGAGTGGGGAGGACAGAAAGCTTAACATCTTCTTGTTGGGGTCACAATCACTATGGCTCTAATGACACTCATTCACACTCATTTCAGGGAAAACGCTGGAAGAAGAATTAATGTTGCACACACACTCTTTCAGTCACACATGCTCACAATGTGATCCAAACAGGGAGCCAGTTAGCTGCTCGACTAGCCTGACTGTAAAATGCCTTAAGCGCACTAATGTATGTGTGTGCATGTGTGAACTCATGCACATGCTCAGGGGAAGTCGAAACTGGCGAGGAGTTGTCAGCAGAAACTTAAAGGTGGCAGTTTACATTCACTGTTTGTGTATGAGTATTTCATCCTGCATATACAGGGGAGTGTGTGCATTTAGTTCTTTTTAGCATGCACGTGGCGTGTGTGTGTCACTTCTCTGTAGCACAGCGGCACTGAGTCTCAGCAATTCAGACTGCTAAATGTTATTCATTCACTTCCCAGCAGGCACTTGGCTTGTTAGCACTGTTTCTAAAGCTGTTGTCAGCAGAGAGAGAGAGGGAAGAGGAGAACAGAGAAAGATAGAAATAGACAAACACAGCCAAGATAGGAGACACTATTGGGGTAATACTGAAGATCTGAACAGTCTCAAACATCCTTAAACCTGAATCTTTCCCTAGTAAATTAACCACTATGTCTATTATAGATCTTTCCTGCAAAAAATCCCAGGTTAGCCAAGCTACCCAGGCTCTACAGTATAAGACTGGCAGTATTGGTCGGTCAGTCCAGACTGAAATATGTATGAGTTACTATTAGATGGAATGCCATGAAATTTTGTACAACCCCTCATGGTTGCCAGAGGATGGCACCTACAGACTCAGGTGATCCACAGATTTTGTAAGATTTGCTATAACTTCAAAGCTAATGTTAGCATTAACAGCTGTTTACCTGCCAGTTTAGGAGTTCAGCATGAAACTTCATCCTTGTACTTGCTAAGAGCTGTCTCCAGTGGTGGAAAGCAATGGCAATGTTTTGCTTCTACGGTCTATCACATCTTTTCTGTTGCTGAAGCTAGCATGCTAACCAGCTAACCTTGGCCTGGCCAGCCCGTCTCGTCACTTTCCGATAGTGACTCACTGTAGTGTCCTGGCTGCCATGAAGACGTAGCACTGTTCTGAAAGCATATTATAACCTCTTGTATTGTAAATGCAATGATGACTAAAGCTCTTTGCCAGTGACCATCACCCCCACCCACTGCTAGCAAAGCTAAAAGCTAAAAATGGCCCCTTCAACTCCCTCTGTACCATGAAGTTGACATTTTTGGTTTTTAGTAAAAGATCATTCAATAACTGCTGCATAGATTACAATGACATTTGGCACAGGCATGATGGCGATACCATGGTGCTGAGAAGATGGATCCTAGAGAAGTCTGTGGTCTTCATGTAATGACACCAAATTTGGTACAGAGATCTGGTACAGATGATGTATCCTAATGACTATTATAAGACCTAGACTGACTGGCCCTCTAGAATTTGTGAAATCTCTCAACAATTGGATGGATTGCCATGAGGTTTTCTACAGAGATACAAAGATATCTCTCCATAATGTCAGACTTGTACTGAAAGCTATCAAGACAGAATGGGTTGTCTGTGAAGAGTCTCAGTCATCCAGTTCATGGTATTTGTAAGTGCTATACAAAGACAACTGGACTTCTCTGAGGTTCTTGAAGGCATTTCACCTTTCATTCGAATTTCTTCTCCTCTAACTGAGTGATGGGCATGTAACTTGTGGGGTTGTTAGTACTTTGAGAGTCGTTGGGGTAACGTGAGTCACTGACCCACCCAGCCATTGTGTGAGTTGTTATGGTCACATGAATCATGGTGAGAACAGATGTTAAGTCACCTGTGGATGGATCTCAAGACTGCATGGTAAGCACAGGGATACAGTGTTTGTTGAAAAAAATCGACCAAACATAATTGGAGTCACCTGGTGTGGGCTTAATAAGTTTCCCTTGGTAAACCTGTGATGAAATATGATTTCTGGCAACAATTCTACTTGATTTATTTACCTTTAAAATTCACAGGGCCTTGAGTGGAGGCTACCCATCTTTCTGTCATCCATGTTGGCAAAATAGGCCCCCTGTGGGACCTAGGCGCATTGAAACAAATTACAGTTCTAAGCACTTGGGGATCCAGCTCAGCAGGTCCACGGCCCTTTTTATATCCTAAACTCAAGTGTAGTGAGCTCAGTGCATTAGAATACATGGAGAGCAGTTATTTACAGTGTTCATTGCTTAAACATATTATGCAGCACAGCCGCAATGGCTTTGTTCTTGTTAGAGGCCTAACATTTCAGGCGATCAGTTGACACTTTTATCCTGAACTACTGAGGGCAAACAGAGAATAAGCTTCCATTCCTAGATCCCACCTGGATCCCAACTGGGACACTTACCATATTTTTGACCCAATACATCAAACAGTGTGCTCTCAGACTTTACAGTAAATTACTAGACTGGTTACTGCAGACATCTTCTTCAGGTAGTTTTGCATTAACAAGATATAACTTTGTCAACTTTATCATCTGCAATTTTATCTCAAATATGCTCTAACGTTTGCATTATATTGAATATGCTTTAGTTGACCTTCTTGTATCTTTGAGTTGTATTCTTATCTAAAGTATATCATACTTTTTTTGCTGCTGCTGTAACATAGCTTCTCTCTGGGCAATTACAAAATTTTCAACAAATCCTATCTTATGGGAACAATGAAAAGGAGTTTTTATATACAGAGATGGCCAATATTCATATATTATCTGGAAGTCATCTATATCTATCTATGTCATGTATATATCTATCTATATCATGTATGTAGCATTTAAGTGCATATTTAAGTAGTTTTAAAATAAGTCAGCCAGAAATATTAGAAATGGCAGCCAGAGATGATAACTTAAACCAACTATTAGAGCTAATGTTTGCTTATTAGCTACCTAGCTGATAAAATCTGCTGCAGACAGTAGTCATTTTAGCTGACAAAATCACTGGTTGCCAACTAGAAATGACAATTCTCCCTTTGTCTACCACTGTCCAAACTCAAGAACCAATTGTTTAAAAAATTACTATGAATTTCCAGTGGTATTTCTGCCACTGTTATCACTGGGAAATGCATATGTGCAGTGTCAGGACAGAAAGCTTAATGGGCACAGCAACAGTAGACAATGTAACCAAATGACACAATGCCGTGAATTGAATATATAATAATATGGTCATGATCAAACCAATTCTGTTGCTTGGCCTGATTTTAATTCTGCCCACCTTTCCATATTTTTATGACCATGCAAAGATTTTACCAGCATATTGTAAATGTGACTGACGTCAGAGAGCAGTTGCTCTGTCTGAAGCATTTTCATCTCCCAGTGACACACCTTTGGCCCCTGAAAAGGTGTTTGACAACCACAGCAGATTCAGTTTGGTAGTTCTTAGCAGTCAGAAGAATAACTTTGTGCCTAGTAGGGTGTATGATGTTGTCAGCTTCTAAAGCTCTAGCCAGTGTTCACACAGCGCAGCTCAGTGAGACACAGAAATTGCGTGGGAATGCGTATGTGTGTCTGTCAATGTGCTTTGTGTTAGTTTTGCTCCGCTGAGCAGTGCTCTAGTTTCACACAAGTCTGTCGTCTGCCGTCTCAGTTGTCTCTTGTCTTCGTCTTCGTTTATTTTCCCATGCTTTCTCTCCATTTTGTTCTCTGATGCTGATGTTTTTCTCTTGTTCCCTTCTCATACTCTTTCCTCTTTCATTTGTAAATAAAATGCTGCAGGTGCGGTCACAGTGTACCATCACTCAAAAGCCACTTCAGTCAACTGAAATTAAGGTGCACGGAGTCTTTTGGGCTGTGTGCTTTTCATGACCACAAACTCCAAATACCTGCCTTAGGAAGCAATTTATCTACTAATACATTCTCAATCAAATAAAAGTTTTTCATATGAGATTTATCTGATATTCTGTAGTTTACCAAATTGAGTTGCCCTTTTGTGCCATATTTAAAGATCACTAGATCGTCTTAGCTATGGTAAGAATGAGATTCTTTAATGTAATATGGCACAGATTGTAATTCTGCTCTGTGAACAGTACAATGTGGTGAACAGTATGAGCAATATACACAGATACATACAAATGGGAAAAGAGTCAACAGAGTGCAGCTGACTCGCCAACCACCACTTGTCTCAGTGGATAAGACAGTAATGTGCATTTTTGGAAAAAGTAGTCTGAACTTGTCAGTAGTCTGTAAGATATAAAAAGTTTTCCAAGAAGGGCAAGTGTTTCAACCAGAAGTGAAACTGACAAATTCTGTTGAATTGTATGTCTCTCTAAGAGGAAGAAAGCAAATGGTCAAAAACAGCTGAGCACTAGAGTCCAAGACGGAATTCATGAGAGACGGTGTTAGCTGTCTGACTGTTGTAGCGAGTCAAATTCTATAACATTTGTCAAGGAGTCAGGATTACAGATGATACACAATGGCAGACAAATATCTAAAATCAATACAGAGATAGATTCAGCCATTTATAGTCTTTATTTCACGTCATACATCGAACTTAAGTCACCCACAGTATAACAAACCACTAGAGAGATGGCCCAGCCAAATTAGTGGGATTTAAGAGTGAAGAGAGGTGCACAATCACCCGCAAGATCTGCACAGAGGCAGAAAGTGAGTTACCCTCATGAACCTTCCTCCAGAAATAAGACAGCTCTCAGGGATGGTGGGAGCAGAAACATTTAAAGAATCAGACAGCTATTACTCAGCTGAAATACAATTAACAGCAACAAATTTAACAACTAATTAATTTTTCAAGTAATTTATTAAGAAAACAAACCAAACCGTTTTTAGTTTTAATTGCTGCTTTTTCCTGTTATGTATTATTGTTAAGTACAGCAGAATGTTCTTAGCTGCACCGCTAATACTATTTACTGCCATGGAACACATGGAGTAATCTATGTCTTGTCTTGTTTTAACAGATTATGGCACAACACTGGAAAATGAATTGAAAGACAACCAGCAACTCTTCATAGGTGAGCCTATTGATGGATCTACATCTCTACAGATGACTGAAAGGATGAGTGAGCAGGTTTTTCCAAAAATGAAAGACCAAATGAAACCCCATCTGCTTTAGAGCAGCTGAGAGTCATTTTTGTAATTAAGTTGACTGCCATTTCACATTATCAAAATTCTACTGTTTAAATTCTTGTCCCGAAATCTCAGAATTTGTTCTCATTGCAGTTGAGGAGGAGGTGGTGTAATTCATTCCACACCAGCAGCAGAGCTAATGCTGAACTCTAAGTTCAGTTCCTCCAGTTGGATGCGGCTCTCACATCACACACTAAGAACAGAATCAAAAACATGCCTATTCAAGCACTGAGCCAAGAGATAATTTAAGTCCAAAATATGAATATTTAGTGAATCTATTAAAAAAAAAAAAAAAAAAAACATATTCTTCAGGATGATCTCCACCAAGTGAGAAACAAGTTCAAAAAAGAAAGAAGGCCTTTAGCGAATGTGGATGAGCTAGATATAAGGAGACAAAACTAGTCTGTGCCAAACACAAAGAGGAAAAGATCATCAGGTGTTTAGCCCTGTGTCCTTCATAAGAAAAATAAAAAAGTGTCAAAAGATTTTTTTTAAAAATTCTACTAATGAAATCATCATGTATACATTTAAAGGTGCTATATGTAAGTTTTTGCAAATGCTATACAGCCAACATTAGCATTTGAGCTGTTTGCTTACCAGTCTAGATGAAATGTCATCCTTTTACTCTCCAAGAACTGCCTCCAGCAGTGGAAAGCAACACCAATGTTAACTCTTGTTTTGCTCACATTTCTATCGCTTGCATGCTAAACAGCTAACTCTGTGATTGTAAGCCACTGTAGGATAAGGAAGTAGCGGTGCCCAGAGGGCATGTTCTAACTTAGCACATTGATACAATGGATGATGGAGAGGAAGAAAGCACTCACCAGCATAATGGGGTGGTGCTAAAACACAAGGCCCAATTTGGATGTTGTTTGTTGACACCTTCAGAAAATACAAAGGTACAGCGCACACTACACTCATCAACACACTACTGAAGAGGTCCTAGAACAACTCCTTTGTCTTTCTGTCCCAGTTTTGGTGAGTATTTTATCCAATGGCCAGCATCCACCATTAAATTCACTGCTAATAGAAGTGAAAGAAGATGTGAAAGCCTTCACCAATAAAACTGACTGGCTCTACATCCAAATGCTGTGAATAATTGGATATATTGTATATTTTTAATTTCAAATTTTAGCTACTTGAAGAAGCACAAGCACTGCTCAAGACTGATATAGGCAAACAAGTCATCAGAGGATTCAATAAGCTGGCAAACCAGCTTGTGTCCATGGCACCAAACAGCAACCAGAAAAGCCTCTGCCTACAGTCTGTTGACAAGAGCCAAACTGATACTGAAAGGAGTGGTGAGCACACATGGCAGAAATGAACTAGGACATTTTCTCCACTGTATTATAAACAGTTGTCACCTTTTAAGATTCTATTTAACATTCATCGACCAAAGTTCATTCACAATCAAAGACAACATTTCTCGTGTCCTGTCTTGCCCCCACAGAGTTCTGGCCAAAAGCTTGGTGTTTACACTGAATTAGCCAGTTATTTATGTATAGATGTACAATCCAAATGAATCAAAGTCTGAAACTCTGCAAAAAAAATTCAGCCCTTTATGAGGCATAAAATACTTGCCTGTCAGATGTAATTAAGACTGACAGAGAGGTGCACAGTCAACTTGAGAGTTAAGTGCCCTTTTCTCATTTTATTAACTGAGGTGGGCAACACATCTGTAAATACCTGCATTATTTGTTCTTTGCAGGTCAGATGGTAAACACAAGAGAATGTCTTCCATCTGTTTGTGATTAAAAAGGTTAGTCGTGGGAATTTATAGGGTGTAGACGGGGAGGTTTTCAACCAATCCAATGTTTTACATGAATTTTACACTTACACTGATATTTAAACTATTCAAAACTCTAGAGTACCTTAAGTAAACGACAGATACTGTGTGTGAATGTGGTTTCTAGAAATAATAATCTTATGGAGTACAGCTGTAAGTCTCAAATGTATTGTTTCAGATCCACTCAGCCCAACACCCACAACTGTCCTGAACAGCAGCAACAGCCTGAGTAACTGGTTATGTTGTCTAACTAAGTAGTGATGGACGTTTTCTCACATGAAAGTACATGTGTAACAAAAGAGAATGAAGTATGCCACAAAAAAGGGTAGGGGTATGAATGCTATATACGTATGGCTATCCATGTATGCTAAACATGGCTCGACATGAGTTTTCATTTGTCAAACATACTAGCACAGTTCCTGTCTATTTCAAGCATCTGTCTTTTTAATTGATAATTTTGCTAATTCAAAATGATTTTGTTACATTTCAATGCATTCCAGTTACCCTGTGGAGTTTCTGACCAGTAGTAGTACTATGGAGCAATGTTTTTAAGAGAGGGTACCCACAGTTTGTATCTCAGACCCAAGGATGCACACATGATGAAGTTCTGCCAATGGTTTCACGCTATTTGACTGATGGATTGATGGTAATGTGGCCAAGAGGCACAGAAATGGCCTAATGAAGACGGGGAAGAAGACTGCTAACCAGCAAAACATTTAAATTACACATTCGTCTGATTCTTTTGGTTTTGCAAAAGTCTTGTGAGTAAAGAAATGCCTTAGACACATTTTCCTCTCCATAAGGCACTAGTTTGGATGACACGCTACAAGTGTGTGGATGTGAAAGAGCCAGGACGTATTAAATAGAGGATACGCTTCTGGTGGAATCCTGTGTCACTGTGCCCATCTCCTCTTCATCATCACAGTCGTCCCTGTCTCTGAGGGATTATGCTGCTGTGGCCTTTCCTCTGACCTGCAGATGTGCCTTTAACAGGTAAAAGGCAACAGTGACAGCAGTGTCGACATCCCCGAAGTGAGAAAGAACCTCTTGTGGACTGTAATGTTGTCCGTTTGACCTTTCTCAGAAGCCTCACCCATATGCTTTGATGTAATTGTTGACATTTGGATCCCAGGGTGTACAAACTGCTGCCCCTCAGTAGACTGATGACTCTTTGATTAGAGTGTTTGGTCCTGCTGAGAGGTTAAAAAGTCTTCCTTAGACATCCCAGGGCTGTATTGCTTGGGGCTATGGCACTCTCTCTGGATGCTGCATGCCAACATTCATTATGCTGGTGATGTGACTTGGTAGACTTCCTCTGAGCTGCAGTCCTCACAGGTTTGAGAAGCCCAGAAAAGTCTCCAAATAGTTCCTGTTTTATTTCTTACCAGGGGATTATTATTATATATAAAAAGTAGGGAGAAATAACCTATATTAATTTTGCAAAGCCCAGTTTGTTTTTGTCTAGCACAAACTGTTATTGTGATTAGATTGTCAGAAAAGCTAGAAGCTAGAGCTTGCATTTTTGTGTGAAAAATGAATTTAAATATGAACTGATTATCAAAACAGTTGGCCATTCATTTTCATTATCAATGAATCATTGTTTGAGCCCTATTATAAAAGGTAAATGGGCATTTTCAACTATTTTCTGATTTTTTTTGACTTATTAACTAATTGGTTAATTGTGAAAATATCTGCCGGACAAAGCCCTTTAGGCAATAAGTAAACATCACTGGGGCAGTATCACATGAGCAGGTTATCAGCTGATGCAAGGATATAAGCAGTATTCATCCCACATAGCTGCCCTGATAGCCTGTTGTTATGTAAAGGCATGGTACCTTTGAATTTAGTCCAGTGAGATCTATTCACACATTACGCAGAAACAGATGGCGGTGGATCATTTTCGACTCACGTGGCTGCCAAGCAGATAAGTTCCTAGCACGCTATGAGCTAAGCTTGATTAGCATGTTGAATAAACAAGATAAAAAACATTTGTTGTTGTCTGTTCTGACAGCTGAGTATGACTCACTTTGTTGTGTTACGTTCTCAAGTGTTCTAACACAGTAGGCTACCATACAAAACACAGCGATGGGATAATGCCAGCATCACTACAAAGGCAGTGTTTGCACAGATTGAAGGTCATCTGAAATCAATGAACATGAGCACTACAAGGTAATGCTTGAGGTGACACTGAGTCATCATTGGAAATGTATGGTTTATACAATGCAACAAGGAATTAGCCGAGGTCATTTGGTAACTATGGCTATGTGTATGTGCATCAACGTGCAAGTGTGGGGATCAAAAAATGTTCCTATCTCTCCATCAATATTTTTTTACATATAAAGTCTAGTTTCTTGATTAATGATGCTCATCACCACATTCATACCTTGAACCCACCACAACACATACCCAAAAACAAAACTTATAGTCTAAGCCAACAAACAATGAAACAGTACAACAAATATCTCACAATGTTCAAGTGCATGAAAAAAATTCAACAGGGAAAACCCAGAATCCATAAACCTGTCTGTAATTTCCCCTCCAATAAATCTCCAAAACAAAATAATATTCAATCAGTTCTCTTCACTTCACTTGAAAAGGATGAGGAAAAACTAGAATTACCACCTCAAGATTGTATGCCTCTGTCAACCAGTCCAGTTGCAGTTAATTAGTGTGTGAATTCTTGAATTATTGCCAAAAATGTGTTTTGTGTGGTCACTGTGACCTTGACCTTTGACTACCAAAATCTAATCAGTTCATATTTATGTCCAAGCAAAGGTAAGGTGTTACAAAATATCACGTTCATGAGCCATTCATGTTTTGTGAGGCCAGAGTGACCTCAACCTTATGCTACCAAAATTTAATCAGTTCATCCTCGAGGTCAAGTGAATGTTTCTGGCAAATTTTCAGAGATTCCCTCATAGGAACATATCGCATTCACAAGAATGGAACAGAAAAACATATGGACAGACCAAAGTACAAACGGACAGACGAACAATCTGAAAACATAATACCTCTGACCAAGAAAACCAACATATATGACTTCAACATGTTTTTCGTAACGGCCAGCATGACTTTTAAGTTTGTTAAATAGTCACAACATTTAATGTATTGATTCATTTAGACTACATGGACATGAATTGTCAATTTGTAACATTTGTGACAGTAAAATATCAACTTACAGCAGTGTTAAATGTATTTATGATTATGTTTGGGCACACACAGCACTTGGTCAAGGTTAGTGAAAGATTATGGGCTTGATTAACACAGAAAAAAGTGACTTCAGTCACAACGTGTTGATTTGAATTTAACCAAAACCACCTTCACTACCCAGAATCATAGTGCTTTCGTTGTCTAAACATAATCACAGGTGGGACTGTGGATGCAAATCCCTTGTGTGTCAACTGTGCACTTTATATGCCCACCATCCACCCCAACCTACCTCCTCTGCAGCTACCAGTCCTCACAGGTTTGAGAAGCCAGAAAAGTCTCCAAATAGTTCCTATTTTATTTCTTACCAGGGGATTATTATATAAAAGTAGGAGGAAATAACCTATATTAATTTTGCAAAGCCAGTTTGTTTTGTCTAACTGTGTTATTGTGATTAGATTGTCAGAGAAAGCTAGAAGCTAGAGCTTGCATTTTTATTGTGAAAAATGAATTTAAATATGAACTGATTATCAAACGATTTGACGTTCAAATTTTCATTATCAATGAATCATTGTTTGAGCCCTATTATAAAAGGTAAATGGGCATTTTCAACTATTTCTGATTTTGACTTATTAACTAATTGGTTAATTGTGAAAATATCTGCGGACAAACCCTTTAGGCAATAAGTAAACATCATAGGGCGGTATCACATGAGCAGGTTATCCAGCTGATGCAAGGATATAAACATTCATCCCATAGCTGCCCTGATAGCCTGTTGTTATGTAAAGGCATTGCCTTTGAATTTAGTCCAGTGAGTCTATTCACGTGCATGAAACAGATGGCGGTGGATCATTTTGGGCTCACGTGGCTGCCAAGCAGATAAGTTCCTAGCCGCATATATGAGCTAAGCGATTAGCATGTTGATAAACAAGATAAAAAACATTTGTTGTTGTCTGTTCTGACAGCTGATATGACTCACTTTGTTGATATTCACGTTCTCAAGTGTTCTAACACAGTAGGCTACCATACAAAACACAGCGATGGGATAATGCCAGCATCTTTCTAAAGGCAGTATTTTGAATTGAAGATAAGAAATCAATGAACATAAACACTACAAGGTAATACTTGAGGTGACACTGAGTCATCATTGGAAATGTATGGTTTATACAATGCAACAAGGAATTGGCGAGGTCATTTGGTAACTATGGCTATGTGTATGTGCATCAACGTTACAGGTAATGGGGATCAAAATGTTTCCTATCTCCATCAATATTTTTTACATATAAAGTCTAGTTTCTTGATTAATGATGCTCATCACCACATTCATACCTTGAACCCACCACAACACATACCCAAAACAAAACTTATAGTCTAAGCCAACAAACAATGAAACAGTACAACAAATATCTCACAATGTTCAAGTGCATGAAAAAAAAATTCAACAGGAAACCAGAATCCATAAACCTGTCTGTAATTTCCCCTCAATAAATCTCCCAAAACAAAATAATATTCAATCAATTCTTCACTTCACTTGAAAAGGATGAGGAAAAACTAGAATTACCTCAGATTGTATGCCTCTGTCCTTGGTCAGTTGCAGTTAATTAGTGTGTGGTGCCGAATTATTGCCAAAATGTGTTTTATTATGGTCACCTGTTATGTTTTGACTACCAAAATCTAATCAGTTCCTGTTATGTCAAGCAAAGGTAAGGTGTTACAAATATCACGTTCATGAGCCATTCATGTTTTGTGTGAGCCAGAAGTGACCTCAACCTTATACTGCAAAATTTAATCAGTTCATCCTCGAGGTCAAGTGAATGTTTCTGGCAAATTTTCAGAGATTCCCTCATAGGGGTATATCGCATTCACAAAATGGAACAGAAAACATATGGACAGACCAAAGTACAAGCGGACGAGCGAACAATCTGAAAACAATACCTCTGACCAAGAAAACCAACATATATGACTTCAACATGTTTTTAAATAGCGGCCAGCATGACTTTTTAAGTTTGTTAAATAGTCCACAACATTTGTCTATTGATTCATTTAGACTACATGGACATGAATTGTCAATTTGTAACATTGTGACAGTAAAATAATCAACTTGTGATGTTAAATGTATTTATGATTATGTTTGGGCACATGGTCAAGGATTAGTGAAGATTATCAAACCCGATTAACACAGAAAAAGTGACTTCAATCACAACGTGTTGATTGAATTTAACAAAACCACCACTACCAGAATCACTAGCACTTTGGTTGTCCTAAACATAATCACAGGTGAGACTGTGGATGCAAATCCCTTATTATGTCAACTGTGCACTTTATATGCCCACCATCCACCCCAACCTACCTCCTTGCAGCTCTGTTTCCATTAATGAATGTAACAAAAAAAACAATTCCAATTGAAATACACGACTTTGAAAGATATGCTCACTGTCACGAAAAACATGGCAAATTAATACCCACATATACAAAATCAAATTTAAATTTTGTGACTATATCATGAGCTGGAGTGAGAGCAGGTTGGATATACATATTTACTAGTTACACTCAGGAAATTACCTACTGTAAAAGTTTTGAATCTAGGAATTGTTTAAAGGAATGCAAAAGGTCAGACTGAAAGATTTTGAACACTAGCTCAAAATATATTAAGCTCTTGATATATTCAGCCCCATAAATATCTTCATTTCATTCTTCAAAATCCCTTATCAGTTAAACCCTGCTCTCTTGCTCAGGCATTATGAATGAACCAGAGTTCATGTCAGGTATCACCATAGAACTTACGTTTGCTTCCTCTCAGATCACTGACTGTATTCATCTGCAGGCTTTCAGATGGATTCTGAAATCTTCACTGCTGGCTGAGCTCTCCCCCTCATTGCTTTAAATCCACATTCATCACAAGCTAAATTAACTGCAGTGGATTCACCCTCTCCATTTAGATTGTTTAGTCGTAATGACAGTGTATTAACAGATGCTCTGGCTGAGGAGAGGAAGAGAGGGGAGAGGATAGTTTCCAAAGAACCCTGTTTTATTAATGTTAACACGGTCACTGGGCAGAATGATCAGTCTCCTTCAAGCATACATAATTACTGTAGAACCTGGAGAAAGAGGCAGATAAAGAGCAGAGGAGGAGAGGGAGAAAGGTCCAGACAGGTGCGGTGAGGTGAACAGCGCTGGGGAAATGAGGCTCCATTAAGTTTGTCATCAGCAATACACCATCGGAGGTCACTGCCGAAGATAATCCCCTCTCCCCTTCCTCCTTTCTCTGTGTCTCTCTCTCTGGCCTAATTGTTTGTGTCTCTCCATCTCATCTTCCTAACTTGTCTCTCACCCTCCCATCATTTCTGTATTTAAAAGCCTCTCTATCCATAAGGGCGATTAAAGTGGAATGGAGCATGTACTCCAGCCATCTCTCTTCCCCAATTCTTCCCCTCCCCGTCTCTGTAATTAATATGCATGGCTCTAACCATTATGGTGAATTGAGCGCTGTACTCCAGTGTGCCTCAATCCATTTCTGTGGCCATTACGCCCACACAATAAGAAATAATTCAAAATCAAAGCCTCACCTTGGGAGAGGGGCTCCAAATTCACTTTATCTGACAATGTAAAGGAAGTGAACTTTTATGTACAAAGCCACGTAGATAAGGGTGAAAGTAAAACACCGGACTATAAATTTAAAAAGAGTGGTATTACTCTGATATGGTGACAAGGTTTAGGATTATTCAAATTAAGGTGTAGCGGTCGACAAATTTCATATTATTCAGTAATGTAAAAGACCAATTCATTCCTGTGTGAGGATTTCTGTTAATGTGGTAGATAGAGAGGAGAAATGCAGTAAAACTGATAAAGGCAGTAAAATAAATTAACATACACCAGCATAATAAAATTGTAATGAATTCATTTATAGAGATGAGCAGTTTCCATTCAGTGATCAAACTAATATATACTGTTTTATTCAGGAATATATTTACTTTGTAAGGAGCTCCATTTATATGAATCTAGATTCAAAGTTACGTAATTTATTTCCAAAATAAATAAGTTACAGAACAGAATTTTACATTTTTAGTCAAAATTTCCAAACCCATACGCACAAATGAAGTGGAAACAATTCTAGGAGCAAAGGTTGACATTTTAGGCATGAGTACTTTTGAAAACTGACCATTATTTTCCCCACATTGTGCTATGTATTTAAGAAAAAAAAGTAATTAACTATTAATTAATTTGGTTTGGCATCAAAGGTACACTTTTTATGACATGTTTTGTGGTGTGTTGTGCTTGGTGGAACCATGTTACCAACACTCAGGAACCTGTTTTAAATAAATTCTCTACCATTAGTTGAAAAAAGTCACATTCACATTGAATACTCATTTCATTTCAGATAAGATTTGGTTTATATAATTTAGGCAACATTTAAGATCAATAGTCACATTTTTTAAAAGCTAATTTCAGTATTTATTTTAAAATATTTTCTCAAATACATAAGGCATGTATTCATTTAAACTATTAAAATACAACAGATCAGTAACTGGATTGCACAAAGCAACAAGGTTGAATGGATGAATTTGTTTTGATTCTGGATCATGACATAGATGTGATAAATAAATATTCAGGACCACAGGGATGTTGCTTAATAATATTTTATATAGCCTTTTGATGACAATCAATAGTATGACTGGGAATTTAAAAAACAAACATCAACAAGAGAACCAACTGGATATTATCAAATATTAATTTAACAAACTCATAAAAATTAGTCCTACAGGAGGCCAACATTAAAATGGTTGTATATTTTTTTTTAAATACAATGAAGTGATCAACATCTCAGAAAGCTGATATGGGTCTCATTCACATCTTCCACAATCCCTAGGTAGATGGTGTTATCATGCAGCAGGCACATCACTTCCTAACAACCTCTGGGTTGTTCCACTGCACTTCATCTGGTGTGCTGTGTGTGGGATCTTCTCTCTGGTCATCTGCAGCACTCTCATGGCAGTCATTCTCTGGCAGTCACACTCCAGATTCCTGCATATGCAGCTGACGTCATGGTACAGAATCGTCCCACGTGAAAGAGTGACCACCTGGTGGATCCTCATTGTGGATGGTATGGCTGGAAGGTCAGCTGGCATTGCTTTCATTGCATCCTCCACAGCTTGGTCCAGAATATAAAACAGTTTTACTTTTGACTGTCCCTCACTTAGAGCTTGGTATAGGGATAGTGATGTGGTTCTGTCACTCCCGGCTGTAGACTATACCTGCTGGTTGAATACTGGGAAGTGAGATCCAGATATTTATCAAGAATTCTTGTAAAATATACCTGTCGGAACCCAGGATTTTTAGCATGTTAGTGCTTGTGAGTACGTGTACACTTGCACGTTGCATGTTATTATGGTAACCTAACAACCTGCTGTGGCTTCTCCTAATTACTTTTGATGTTAAAATGACAGCTTGCAGCCCAGCTGTGCAGCAAAATATTTTTTTGATCTGTAAATTTGTAAATGAAAACTAAGCAGATGGATTTATAAGTGGCTTAATCTGACACTCAGGCCTAATTGCCAAATCACAGTAACACTGTAGCATTGAGTGTATAGTACAAGACACTATAAGACAGTCCAGTTGGGGCGGCTGTGGCTCAGGAGGTAGAGCAGTCACCCACCAATCAGAAGGTCGGTGGTTCGATTCCCAGCTCCTCCAGTCCACATGCCGAAGTATCTGAACCCCAAGTTGCCTCCAATGTGTGTCATCGGTGTGCGAATGTGTGTGTCTGTGCTAGAAAGCACTACTGTATAGAACAAGTGCTGTATGAATATGTGTGCGAATAGGGTGAATGTGATCTGTAGTGTGAGGCGCTTTGAGTGGTTGAAAAGACTAGAAAATTGCTATATAAGTACAGTCCATTTACCATTTATTTACCAGTCTTCCTAGGGAGTTCTGTTTAAATTGGATGGCAGTGTCAGTGAAATGCATTTTCTCTATGTAGCAAGGCATGTATGGGCTGTCCAATAGATGATGTCACAGATGTCACAGAAAAAATATTTTTTAAGCATTGGTATTTAATGTTAAATATGTCTAGAACCACGCCAGCAGCTCTGTGAGACTGTACTTAGGCACAGAGATTCTTTGAGCTAAAAGTAAATCCTAGCATGCTAACGTGCTAATTCAGATATGTATCTAGAACCCAAATGTCATCTTCATGGTAGTGCTAGAATGTAGACCAAAATTTTTTGCCAACCTACCTAGTAGATGCTGAGATATCTCACGGGATAAATGAAAACTTTAGGGACCGTGAATGTCTGTAAAAGATTTCACCGCAATTCTTCCAATAGTTGTTGAGATATTTCAGTCTGGACTGAAGTGTTGAACCAAGCAACCAATGAATCAACTGACCAATACTACTATCACCAGAGCCACACTTCTAGTATGGCTGAAAACACTGTCAGTGAATGTAATTCTTGGTTTTTCAGAGTCATCCAATAATATCCAACATGCTCTCTGGTTATAGAGTGGCTTAACGTTACAACTAATAAACACCTGAAAACAATACTCCAATGTCTCATACCATCAAAACAACACACCAGAATGACTGCACGTGACAGATTTTCCATGCCTGCCTCTACTCGCAGTAACAACCTCAGGTCAGCAGCGCTGTAAATATGGGCATGCTCCCATATAATCACTCAGATGGATTTAAACTAATAAGAGGATATTCTAGGAAAAAAAAAACAGAGGATAAATGCCTGCACTCATCCTATTTAAAACAAAGTCTACCTTCTTTAGATATAGTTTACATTTTCAAACAAATGAAAGAATACACTATTCACCATTTTATGATAAATTATATGCAGTTCTGTGTTGACAATCAAACTTCATGTATGAAGTCCTAGTATCTGTATGTGCATCTGTTTATATGGACATTGAGATAAGGATATTAGGAATGTGAATGTGTGTGTGTATGTGCATGATTGGGAACAATGTCACCCCCCAATACCCAAGGCAATCACATCCAATCACTGTGGCTTTTCTTTTCTATTTAGCTGTGGTCTATTTAGCTCTTGGTTCCATTGATTCTGCTGTAATTCTGCTGTATTATTTGTAAGCATTTAAATATAGGCAGTGACAGATTTTTGTCCCAGTTGAAGCATTATTCCAATAAGCCCATGGCTGCAGGCTACCACTTAAACAAGCATCCTGCATGTGTTCCCATTAAGATAACTCAATTTAGGCCTGAAAAGAGACAGAACGTGTGAGAAAGGAAGGGAAATGGATAACAGAGAATGGTGGGGAAAAGGTCACCAGAATAAAAAATACAAAAAATAAAACAAGGAGAGTTAGAAATAGACATAAATGGTCAACGGAGATGAACATGAGAGAGAAAAAGAAAGAAATGGTGCGGGAGGCAGAAAGATGAATAGACGGACGTGTTGGTCCTCAGAGAGAGACCGAGAAATAATAAATGATTCTAAATGATTCTTTATTACTGTGCAGAGTGCAGCACTCAGCATTCTGTAAACTGATGAGCCATGAAAGGTGGTGTGTATGTGTGTCCTCTGTTTGTGTGTGTGTGTGTGTGTGTGTGTGTGTGTGTGTGTGTGTGATCCTCAGAGAGAAGGCAGTAGTCACATTTATTTTCAGCCCCTGTAGATTCCTGTCCTGCCTGCTGCAATTACTTTGCCTTTTTGTTTCATGTAGAGATGTGTGTGTGTGTGTGTGAGAGAGAGTGAACGCCCTGTTTTTCTGAGCCTGTTCCTGTCTGCAAAAGATATTCAAATGATTGATATTTGTCAAGCAATATTAGATATTTTATAAGTGTCATAAGTCAAGTTAGTATTTTCTGAGTGTCAAAATTTCTCAATGTTTGTTTTTCCACTCTGTCTAGCATTTTAATTTTAGAGCACACCGGGGAGTCTGTGGTGTCACTGCATTATATTTCAGCTGCTTCTCATTTCAAATGTTTCAAAAATGTTCAGTGAGGTTGACGTCTGGGGATGTGGGAGAGAAATGTCACGCAGGTCAGCACTCCCTGTTCTTCCCTAACCTGCCACAGGAGACAGACATGCTACTCTTTTGTCATGTTCTCTGCTCACAAGATTTTTGGAGTTTGAATATTAAGTGAAGTCATGTTTGCCTATTATTTTTAAACTTGGCAAGCACTCACGACTTTCTAATATAGGCCAACATATGACTACTACATAAGGCCACAGGTCTGAAACATTACTGGCACAACACATCAACATGATAAATCAATAAGATGCACACAGCACAATAGAATTTCACTAAAACTGCACACATTCAATGAGACAGCATGATAGTTAAACTGTAACCAGAGCCTTCAACCAGAATGTAAATGTGACTGCCTGATCAGAGGCACTGATCCAAGGGCTGGTTGCACCAACTGGTCTTACACCGGGTCTTAAACTAAGTCAGTCGTAAATTGGTGTTTTAAGTCCAACCTCATAGTTACGCCATCTAAATGTACAGAGCTCCTCGGGGATCAAAAAAAAAAAGAACCATGTGCAAATCTGTGCCTACAGAGCTGCAATCTGTATTCTCAGATTCATAATCCTGGCCACGGATGGTTTGGCAATCCATGCCCATGGATATGATGGCAAATATGTGTACATGGATTGCTGAACCCTGGGCATGGTTCACGAATTTATAAACCGCGTTTCAAAAAATACAAGACAGGCCTGCTCAGTTGTTGGAGCAACTGTATTTCTAGGTCTCTCTCCTGTTTCTCCAGCTCCAGCTTGTCCCGTTCCATCTGTAATTTCTTCGTTTCAGCCTCCACTCTGATTATCTCCTTTTCAAGGAGCAGCTGCTGCAGATCATCTTGTCTCCTCTGTTTCCTTGGTGGCGCTTCGCTGCTGATATGAGTGGTTTGTGGAGCAGGAGGAGCAGCATCAGTTGAGTCTGATATCAAATAGTGAATTCATTAAGTCTCGCCTGCACTGTCATGATGTCAATTTCTAAGACACAATCCAACACTATTACACTAAAATCATTCATTTGTTTAGCTATCATTAATCAAATAAAGGGGTACTTTATGTGAAATACACGTTTCCATTTACTGTTCTCATCGCTTGTATGAACAACATCTATCTCCTCACTCTCTTCCAGTGGTTGCTGGGGAACTGCTGCTTTCAGCACCAACCAAACCAGCAAATGCAACTGAATCCTCTCCAAACACGCCAACAATTATGAGACTGTATGTTGATGTTTCTGGGGGAGGACTGTTGTTGGTTTGGTTTATTTGCCTTGCTCAGACGGTCTGTCCATGTCTTCTTCACATCTCTCTCGGTATGAAGGTTGTTCGAGTCAGACGCGTCATTAATTGCTTTTGTTATCTCTTTCCAAGTCGACGGTGTCTTCTTACAAGATACCAAAGTGGAGTGAGTAAGTGAAATTTCCTCTGTTTTTTTCTTTGATCTTCCATAGTTTACCAAATGAACGTGGACACACTCAATCTAGAGTGGAGGACAGTTTGGAGTTTCTGTCTGTCGTCATGACGAAGTCAATGTTTCCACAATGCAATAATCCTCCCTGAATCACTGAGACTTTCAGAGGCTCCACTTTTACAAGTTGCATTTTCCCCTCCTAAAAACATGAATTCAACACATGTACCACTGCAGGTTTTTGCACTTTTGTGACCACTACAGGTATGTTTTCTTCTGGCTTAGCCCCTGGTTTCAAAATGAATCCACATCATTTTTAACAATGGATGTGATTCTACTGTGGCTGTGGTGCTGACTGATCTCTGATAAGCTTAGTACTGTGTGTTACTGTAGGCCTCCCTTTACATGTGGCGAGCAGGAATCTGATTTATCACTTCTGGAGCTACCACCATTCTGCTTCTGGCAGACACACACACACACACACACACAGGAAGGCAGTGGATAAGTGGGCAGACATCAGCTTCGCATGTCCTCTGGCTAACAAGCATAACAGATAGTTGTGAACAGAGAAGATGTATGTATGTGTGTGTGTGTGTGTGTCAGCTTAGCCTCCCACAGCGTCAGTGATAGAGAGCAGTTGACAGTGAATGGAGACTGGCTTTGTGGACCCAGGATGATTTTGGAGGGATTATCTTACTTCGGTGACTGTTGGACACTTTCCAAAGTTTTGACTAGATTTGTGAACAGGAACAAGTCTCTCTGGGAGCTTAGAAAAGACAAAGACAAGAGTGGATCATTTCTTCGTTCTGGTACGTATTCCACGTATTTCTCTTATGACTGTGTACTATTAATTCCTCAGGAAAAACATCTTGGTTAACTTTCACTAATGGGTCATGGCTAACTGCTTGTGAATTCCTTGGGTATTTCTCTCTGTGTGTGAAGAGTGCTCATGTGTGTCTGCTGTTCTTCCTCTTCTCCCTGACCTTGTACCTGTGCAGTGTGATTTAATATAGAAACCACTGTAACAATACTATACATGTCTTTAAGCAACAACAAGCTATGAAAATTAGCCTACTGTAGCACATAAAGACTAAAAGCACTGTCAGGCTTTGACACTTAAAGCTAATAACATCAATCAAAACACATCTATTAGGTTGGTTAAGGCTTTAACAGTTTTGGTCCCAGCAGATTTTATTTTTTACCTTTGGACGAATTATGTTAGCTGTTTCTGCCCCAACTTCCAGTCTTTATTCTGAGCTCAATGTTGCCATGAGTGGTAGGTAGCTATTGGCTATATGTGGATACTATTGTAACCATTTGTTTACATCTAGGAAAATATTTTTCCATTAATATCTTTGAATTAGCTATTGAATATATTGCCCATGGATGTGGGAACGCTGTCTTTCAGGTTGCTTTGATGCAGAAAGAAAAGTTGCACCAGGAAGAAATGTGATGATTCTCAGGCAAGTTCAGACATCACCAGGCAGTCTTTCTTTCTATAATTTTTAAGGGATTTTTGAACATTTGTTTCACAGTCTGTAGTCTAAAAATATATTGCATCATCTGAATGTATATTAAGATTTGACTGAGCTTGTGTACTAAAAATAATGAGTTAGAAGAGACTGCCATTACCTAATAATATAAATGAGTAAAACTGCAGCCTTGTGTGTGTATGTGAGAGAGAGAGAGAGGAGAGAAAGGAGACAGAGTAGAGACAGGCCTTAGTTAATTAAAGTTAATGATTAATTTGTTTTCTAACTTATTGAACCTACAATCCTGCTGTGCAAATTAATATACATGCCCTCTTCAGACCATCACAGCAACCTAATGCACACATACACACTCACCACAGTGGTGTGCGAACACGAACATACAGTTTTGCCTGATATAGAATATTTAGCTTGGTATTTTCAGTAAATACCCTCTGCGGTAATCTCAGTCATGTGGTCTGGCTGATATTTAATCTGACCTTTGACTGACCCCATGTAGCTGATCATGATGTGACACTCACGCTCTGTGGTGCTGTGTGGAACTGCATACCAGACAGGGGTAATATACACCTGGCCAGGACACACATATACACACTGTGCAGCTTTCCTGTCCAATCAGCACAGTGCGGCTCTGCTGAGTGTTCAGTCTAAATCTCATTTCAAGTCTTTAATCAAACCAACATTATCTTTCCTGTTATAATCAGCACCAATAAGATATATACAAAGTGCATTTTTAATCTCGTTTGTTGAGACACAAAAACTTAATTTAGTTAAACCACTGTATCATTAATAATTGAAAGGTGGTGGCTTAGCACTTAAAATCTCTCAATACCGGTGAAGAAGACTGCCAGCAAAGATGGATGTAAACAATGCAGTTTCATATTTTCCCTCCCTGTGGGCCAGTTGTTGACAGCTGGACAAACTGAAAGGAATTTAAGTGGGCTGCAGACAGGGGCACAAGGTTGTCACAGTGGCTGGCTCTGTCCAGATCCACCAGTGGTCCGGTTTTAAGCGCCGATGTGATACCACTCAGACAGGATTGCTCGTTTTCACTGCGTGATCATTTGTTTTATTTCACTTCCATGATCCTTTTCTGTGAGGTGTGAATCCTCTTACTGTGTGCGTTTTGTTCATTGAATAGTTTCTGAAAGTCTGTCGAAGCCCACACACAGGGTGAGACTTACCTCATTAGTTAAACAGCTTGTAAAATACATGCGGGGGCAGTGTGTGTGTGTGTGTATAGGGGAGCACTGGTGACTTGATTTGACCTTTATTCTAAAGTGTCACTCAACATACAATAGCTGAAACTAAAGTAAATTTGAATGGCGATGGTTGATATCAAAGCTTGTCGGTCATTTGTGGGTTCAGCACAGAAAAAAATGGTTTTTTGTAGTTTCTAAATTCATCTCAAGTACTGTGAGATGACACTCAGATCTGCCTTTGATAGGAAAGTGTCAGGCTGTGATGTCAAATTGGATTAAAAAGTCTTCAATTGTCTTGTTTAATGCTTTAACAGGGGGATCAGAGCTTCCTCTACTTTGATGAAGAAGAAATCAATATCTGGTGTGTTTTGCATTCAGTGATTTAAACTGTGGTGGCATTCCTGAAATCAGTGACTGCCACAGTGAAGTTTCACTGTCACAAAATTAATTAAGTCTGTGGCAGCTTGTATCCAGTGGGAGGAACAAAAATCTTTACATTTGTAGTAAAGGGTTAGTGTGGGATCCATTACTGTTCCTTACAGTGGGAATATAAAAGCTGATTCTTAATGTATCAGTGCAACAGACAGGTTAGCTGAGTTTCCTAAGGTGATTATGTCCAGATATGATTTCTCTGTGTTTGGTAATATCGTGCCGGAGGATTTTCCGTACAGTGGCGAAGGTACAACAAGCCCCAAGGGACAAATTAACCAATCACAGATTAATGGGCAACTGACAATGTTAGCTCCAATTTAGTAATGTGTGTTGCCACCATCTTCCTTAAGGGCCAAACTGAAACAACTCCCAAAGGCTGGTTGAAAGAGAGAGATAAGTATGTGGTTGGAAGAGACGTAAGGCAACCTGTAACTAAAGGGATACGTGGAGGGTGGAGGGCTAGGACACAAGGAGCAAAAACTCTTGGAACTGGAAAGAAGAGAGGGAAATTAGTTAGTCAGAGATTGATTTTAAAAATAGCTTTTATGTATTAGTAGTCGCAATTCTGATCTATTTATTTATTTGTTTATATACATTTAATGTTTCATTTTATATTCTATGACACACATGACACATGACATTGCATTTATAGCTTTACCTTGTTTACAATGACCACAAAAGCAAACGAGAATATTCAGGCAAAATAGCACTAAACCAGTGGTGGATGGCACTAAGTACATTTACATAAGTAATATCCTTAGGTACAGTTTTGAGGTGCTTGAACATTTTCATTTTCCATGCTGTACCTTTTACTCTTTTTTCATTTGACAGCAGCAATTACTATTTATTCTACATGCTAACCCTAGAACACTAACGTCGGGTGATTTTCACCCAGGTGTTATTGAAGGTAGGCGTGTTTCCCTTCTCCCATCCCTGGTTTTTTCTACAGGCACGTGTTCGGGTGATTTTCACCCGACGTTAGTGTTTGTGTATTAAATCGAGGGTAACAACGTTCAGGCCTGCCATATTTATTGCCCCATATCATGCACAGCTATCATCCTGTCACAGGCTTGGTGACTCTGGTATGCCAACAAATGAATAAAACATGGCTAAAGTTCATTTATGTTGGCAATAATTAGCTGTGCAGATTTCTTCTTTGGTACTACAGCTAAGTTATGTAGCTAGCTACAGGTGAAGTTGTAGTGATATAATGTGTATGATGCGTATGAATAAATATCACTTTAGGATAATTTCCAAGGGAATTAATATGGTTAAAAAAATGTTTTATAGTCAGCTGGTCATTTCCCCTTCAAAAAATGCCATTTTTTGTTTATCTCTCCCATAGTTGTCAGTGATGCAGGGAGACTGTAACTTCACAGGACAAGGCTCACATGTCCCAAGAACAGTTGAACCAAAGAACAAGTTCCCAGCTCCATTATTATTCTTTTTTTTTTAAAGGAATTTTTTGTTAATGACTCCCTAATTTTTCACAAATTTTAGAGCCTTTTTATAGGGTCGCCCCATGATACCTTTTTTTCATTTTATGAGACGTTGTATAGATGTAAATGAAAGAAGAGTACTTAAATTTGCCATGTATTGTTATACTTTGATATATTTTGATGAGAAGTATTTTTTTGGGTATATTACATTAGGTAAAATATACCCGACGTTAGTGATGGTGTTAGTGTTCTAGGGTTAAGAAGATCACAATCAGTGTAGAAAACACAAGAAATTGTTAGATATCTGAAACTAGGGTCATATGCCATGAAAGCTAATCTTGGTGAGTTAATAGCAGTTCCACCAAAGAGTGACTTCCTCTCATAGTCCAAAATATGAACACAAATATGTGTATCAGGACTAAACTAATTATTCAACAGTTAAAACTAGTTCCAGCTTGACCAGCTACAACAGGAAAATGTTACTTGCAATCTAATAATGTACTATACAATAATATCCCTGTTTATTTAAGAAGGACTTTTAATTGAAATTGAATATTTTTATATTGCTGTATTGGTACTGAATCTGAAAGGAATCTTCTTCCACCCCTGCAGACACATTCCAACACAAACAACAACATATTGAAATTACCATAAATCTCAATGACAAGCACATGTAAACCGAGGGGCCAGACCCAGACCAACTGTTCCTTTATGGTGTCCAGTTAAATTAACTGTAACCATGTGTTCGTTTTAGAGTGGTAATCTAAAACAGTAAGGTGTCATTTGACACAACAAAGATTACATAATCAAAAGGCACATGCTGTATCTTAATTACATGACTCACTTTGAATCTGACTCACTTTCACCACATTCAAGCCCATTCTTCTTTCCCTCACTGAGGTGAACCATCAGAAAATTTCCCACTGCAAACGTCCTCTCCCACTAGACTGTGGCTAGCTAAAAAGTCTTACAAAACAACAGTAGCTGATATCATTAGCAATGCTGGAAAACTAGCTAACTCTAACGCTAACTTTTTGCTTCTTGTGGGTGCGGAGTGCCATTTACTTCACAGTTCACCTCAGAGTTTTTTTTTTGGGTTCTGACCTTTTACAGTTTTGGAGTGGCAGGACAAAGAGTGCTGTTTGATATACACAATGAAAAAATGTATCTATTTAGTGTTTGTCAAAGGCAAGCTTCACTAACAGAGAGCAGGTAAAACATATACGACAGATATTAAATCTGAGGGTAAAATAAAGAAAAATACAATTAATGAAAGCCTCAAGGACCACAGGGTCACTGAAAGATGAATGTTATTTTTCAGTAATATAAATGTGATTAATATAAACTAGTGATATGATTATATAAAAATTCAAATTCTCAATATATCTAAAACCTGAGGGGTGTTTGTTGTTTTGTTTTTGGTTTTGGATGTTTTTGGAATCTTTTAAGTTTTAAAGAAACATGTTTAAAAAACAAAACAAAACAAAACATACAAACCTGCATTTTAAGCTATTAAAATGAAACTGTGTCCAGCCTGAACACCATGTGCCATTATCTCGCTTTACACAGGGACTCAAAAGCTGCTGGTCCCGACGAAGCTGCTGGTCCCGACAACATCCCTGGACGGGTGCTGAAGGGCTGTGCACACCAGCTCACAGAGGTGCTGACGGACATTTTCAACACCTCTCTCAGACAGGCGGCGGTCCCCACCTGCCTGAAGACTGCCACGATCATCCCCATCCCCAAAACGTCCACAGTGACAGGCCTGAGTGACTATCGGCCGGTAGCCCTCACCCCGATAGTCATGAAATGCTTTGAGAGACTCATCATGAGCCGCATCAAAGACTCCATCAACGTCACTGTGGACCCGCACCAGTACGCTTATAGGAAGAACCGATCCACAGAGGACGCCATCTCCTCTGTGGTCCACACAACCCTCACCCACTTAGAGAATAAGGACTCCTATGTTCGCCTGCTCTTTGTGGACTTCACCTCAGCTTTTAACACGATCATACCACAGACCCTAATCCGAAAACTACACACACTTGGACTGAGCTCCACCCTGTGCAACTGGGTCTTAGACTTCCTAACAGACAGGCCGCAGTCTGTGAGGATCCACGATGTCTCCTCCTCCTCCATCACCCTCAGCACTGGCTCCCCCCAGGGCTGTGTGCTGAGCCCCCTCCTGTTCACCCTGCTCACACATGACTGCTCAGCGAGACTCCCGAGCTGTCTGATTGTGAAGTTCGCGGATGACACAGCTGTGGTTGGACGCATTACCAACAATGACGAGTCCAACTACAGGCAGGAGGTGGAACAGCTGGAGGGTTGGTGCAGAGATAATAACCTCTGTATCAATGTGAAGAAGACCAAGGAGATGATCGTGGACTTCAGGAGGGGCAGACACCTCCCTCCTCCCCTGCACATCGGAGGGACTGCGGTGGAAGTGGTCTCTAGCTTCAGGTACCTGGGCGTACATATCTCTGACGACCTCACCTGGAGCACACTTCCTGTCTGATTAGGAAGGCACATCAGTGCCTCTACTACCTTAGGAGGCTGAGGCGTGCCAGACTGGGGAGCTCAGTCCTGACCTCCTTCTACAGATGTGTGGTGGAGAGCGTCCTGTCCTCCTGCATCATCGTGTGGCACGGCAGCTGCTCGGCGGCAGAGAAGAAAGCTCTGCAGAGGGTGGTGAAAGCTGCACAGAGGACTGTGGGACGCAGCCTTTCCACCACCACGGACATCTACACCGCCAGATGCAGGAAACGGGCCACCTGCATCCTGAAGGACCCCACTCACCCCGCACACACTCTGTTTTCCCCTCTCCCCTCAGGCAGGAGGCTACGGAGCATCAAGAGCAGGACCTCCAGACTGAGGAACAGCTTCTTCCCGGAAGCTGTGAGACTGCTAAATTCTGGAGGACCCCTGTAGCCCCCCCCCCACATACACACGCACTTGTCACTTTAACTTCCGTCACTTTAACTTCTCACTACCTCAATAGCAAAGGACTCTGATGTTGTTGTTGTGTCTTTGTCTTTTTCATGTCATCTCCTGTGAAATGTCTATATATATATATTTATTTATTTTTATTATTTTATTATTTATTTTATTTATTAACAGCTCTGAAGCAGAAAATGTACCCCTGATGGGCAGCTCACCCTTGGTACTGTCATTTGTTCACAAAGTCAGCCAATTTATGTCATCTGCGTCCTAGTCTTGTCAGCACTAGAGAGCATCCCTTGATGACATCACAGACTTTAAATCTAGGGTTTCTCAGCAATTTGGACTTTGTTGTAGAGATGTTGCTGTGTTCTGAGTTTTGAGTACAGTGTTATCAAACCAACAGAAATTATGGCCAAAACTAGAAAGACAAGATTATCTATGTATGTATGCCTGCTGGTCTCCTGCACGCTCTATCCAGGTGCACAGAGTGTTTCCAAGACATGATAACACAAATACGATGCTGAAAGTGAACCAAAATAGTTGTGACCCAGACAGAAAAACGATGTAGCTCGCTATAAAGTTCAGAAAAGTGAAGTGAAACTACAGATTCATGTGATAATTCTCTGTAGGTTCATCACTTTGAGCGAACCCTTTCACATTATCACATTACTTTTGAATTTACGTTCATCATCATAATCACCTGAAGACAGTCAACAAAATCAACACGGGGAAACTGTGTTTCTAGTTGTGAATAGACCACTTGAAGAAGAGAACATCTTCATTGGTGTTCTTTAGTCTTAGTAGATTATCATAGAATCATAGAAATTACAGATATAATCTCCTAAAAATAAGGTTGAAATAGTAGAATAAAACTTTGCCACACAGACTTATGAATTATAATTGGATGTTATTATAAAGTTAGAACAGCAAATTCAATACATCCGTTTTTGAATTCATATGACACAATAATTAAGAAGAGGGAACATATTGAAAATTTGCAGATGTAATCTCAAGACTCCATTTTCCATTACCTGAAGCCTGATTAATTAATTTAAAGTACCACTGAAGCACATACTTCAACCATCTCTCTCTTCTGTCTCCCACAGACCGCCTCCAATAAAAATAATATAAAGTGTTTAATAAACTGAATCTTTTTTAATGCTGTAGATAAATTTCACAGTGACTGTTTAGAAATAATACAGGAATGGCCGATAGTAAAATGTTTAAAGGTGTGGATCATCTTCCAACAAATATGTGAAAAACATTTAATATCATGACATGCGAGTATGACATCTAAAGGAACTATATGACAGACACAAGACTAGAAACAGGTTGTCTGAGATAAATTTTGCAATGCAAGTAAGTCCTTATGTGTAAATTAGAAAACAGTTCCCCAGTGCCTAAAATCATCCACATGACTATTCCAAAACCATTTCATGTCTGTGGCTTGTGCCCCAATGGTTAAAGGTGCCCTGTGAAGTAGTGCTATGGAGCAATGTTTTCATGAGTGGGTCCCTGTTATGTTTGCATACACTGAATGTAAATATAACAATATAACAAGTCCTCAGTGCACATCTTACTTAAGCAACTAAAATTACTGGATTAAGGTGAATGGGCTTTACATTTTGCTGCGTCTGTGATCATTATCCACTTATGCACTACAATAACAAAACACACTGAAAGGACCATTCAGTCTGCATAAAGAGTATGTTTACTTTAGATACTTAATTACATTTTGCTGATAATACTTTGCTTGCTAAGGAAAAACTCTGACATAGCATGATAATGAAACTAGAAACAAGATTTCAACTATTTATTAAGCCCTTTTCAGATGAGGAATACGCAACATTGTTTGCTTCATCTAACTGTTAAAGTGATGGCTTTTTAAAATTGAGGCATTTTAATGAAGCAGTGTTGTCTGACTGCTTCATTCAGACAACACATTTATGGAAAGAGCCACAATGCTCACCAAATACTCTGCACCTGGTGTGTGTGTTCCTGTGAGAGAGAGAGGAGCTTTAATTAATGACTCTTGTGAGCACCTGCGTCTCACAGTCAGTCTACTGATACATTTGCATGAGTTTCATCATTTAACGTTATGTCAACGGTATTCATTTATTCATTCATGCAGATGGAATAACTGAACACTGAAAATACAGAGCTGGTCAGATTGGTTGTACAAGTTCTTTTTTGTTTTGTTTTTTACATCCGCTCCAGTCACACCATTAAACCATTTAAAACTGGCTCTTTCACAGCAGTTTAACAAACTGACTTTCTTTGTCTTTGTCCATAAGAGATGAAGACTGAAATAAAACATCCATTACAGTAATGTTATCTCTCTCTCTCACTTTCTGAGCATGTTTACCTTGTGCAGACTGCCATGTTGACAGTGTTATAGAAATGTCACTAGACACGTGAATGTGACCAGGGTGTTTATTCCTATGTGATATGATGGGATTGTGTATAAATAGCACAGCACATTTGAGGATGTTTCACACGTCACTACACACAAAACAACTTATGAAATTGGTTGCTTGTTCAGACATGAGACCAACGTGTTCATTTGCCATCAGATTATCATAAAATGATGCAAAAAGGGGTTCACATAATTTTTATAAAATAAACTAATGTAGGAATGAAATCAACCAACATAAGGGTGGGTTTTGTTGTTGTTTTTTTGAGTGATTAATTTGCGTGTCAATTTGTTTTTTCGAGCTGTTGTTTTTGTTATGACTACTTTTGCACGGAATGTGAATACTATGCGATGAAAAAGCAATGATTTTTATTTATATATTTTTTCCGAATGTAAACACGGGTTGGCGTAAGAGTTGGTGCATACCAATGCAGTTGTTTTTAGATAAATATATATATAGTGTCTTCCCATTGAAGTTAGAATTTTGATTTATGACTTTATGACTGCCTTCCATGCAACTGTAAACATCTATAGGTCTATATCAGTTTGTATTACTGGCTTTCTATCCTTTCTTTTCTTGATTTGACTTTTCTCTCCTTAAATTGTTCCTTCCCGCTGCTGAGGGCAGACCTCTTTTGGTTCGACAGTGGGTCGATTTGGAGTTGTAGTACGGTGTTCGTAGCTGTCAAGTTTTACAGTAGAGTGATCCAGAAGGCTGGTCAGATAATGACCCTTCCCTCTGTGCTTTTCTGACAGGGGAGATGTGAGACATCGATAGCCTCCATTCAGCCATTTTTAATGAGAAATACCTCTGGGTGTCCCGTCTCTTGAGGTGTTGAACAGTGGAAGAAAAGAAGGAAACAATTCATCGGTGCATTAAAGACGGTAGTCATGGTAACATCTTTTATATTTATGTAACTAGGGTGTGTACCTCTCCATATATCCAAGTATCCATCATTCTGTGTCACTCTTCAGTATTTCTCTTAATCTCTCTGTCTCAAATAGAAAGACACTTCTTTAAGGAAGGAACACACAGTGCCTCAGATCTGCAGCCAGAGGCAGGTGCTGTGGGATTTTATTTAACCTGTACAATGATGATAGAAATAAATAATAAAAAAATGTTGATGAAGCTGTTTATATAAGCACACAAATCCAACGCTATTCCAGTTTTATTCCTACTGTATCTCATGTCATAAATGGTTGTTTCACACCATCAAATGTGTCATGACAGCATTTACACTGTAACGCAGCTCGAGTAAGAAACTTGGGAAGGATGCACTGTGACCTGACGACTCCAACTTAAACAGAATAGAGCCATAACAGACCAGTCTCCTGTGTGTAGCAGCCTGGTGTCATTTCAACATGATTTAAGAAAGGTAAACACACTTTACATCAACATATGTCACCTGCTGCCTTCAGATGGCTACAGAGATTTAATGAACTTAAGGAGAAGCTTATTAACTGATGCCGATTTAAATGTCTCTACTGGCCGTGGAGTCATTTAGTTGAAATGGTTTAGTGGCAGTAGAGTGATGTTGCATCAGAGATAGAAGTCTATTCTCAGAACAAGTCTAAAGTCCTTCCACAATAATACCAACAACTCACTTTGTGCTGTCTCATTTGAATAAACCTCACACCTGTTTGTGCGTCTCCTCCCACCGGAGTACTGTGCGCTCTGTGCACGGCACCGAAGTACCACATGAAGCAAATTGCAAGGTCAGGAAATTACCAAACTATGGGAGCACTGCTTGCACTGGTCACTGTTCTAACCTCTTAGCACCCACCTGATCACTGGAGGAGTTAGGGTTAGGGTAAGAGATTAGGGTTAAGGGTTTAATACCTGGAATTTAACCACGTCACAATTTGAAACTTAAATCTTTTTGCTTTTAAAGTCAAGGCAAGTTTTTAGGAGTCAGGTCTAAAGTTAAGTCTCAGAGAAGTTAAGTCCAAATCAAGTTTCAAGTTAGCATTTTTGTGACTCAACCTTCGGAAATCCACTGGATCCAACCGAATATCTCTAAACCCACACAACGTAAATTAATGGGGAAAGTTGTGATCAGAAGCTTACTCTTTGAGCGATCTATGGTGGGCTCAGGGCAATTATATCCTTTCCAGAAGGTTTACAATCCAGCCATTAAGTGCAGCATTTTTTCGGGAACTTCGCACAGTAAATCCACCATGATAACTCTGCGATAATGCAATTATTTATTACATTTTGTGATAAAAACAATGATGACTTCTGGTCAGTCTCTCGACCAATCAGATGCTCCAATTTCTTCTTCTCTCGTTTTTATGACAGTAGCATCCAATCAGGAGCAGCCAAAAATCAATTTGAGGTAAGATAGTTATTTCATTATATCGAAAAGAAAGAAATAATAATCCTCGCCAGCCAAAATAAAGATAAATAAACATTTACACACAACCTTTGCACATGGAATACACAAGCTTTACACACCCAGGATGGCAGCTGGATCACAACATCTGTTCCATACCCAACACCTGTTGTGGAATACAACAAGTACATGGGAGGTGTTGATTTATCAGACCAGCTGATACAGAACTGTGCACCACAGATCCAACAGATGGTACCACCCCCTCTTTCACCATTTCATGGACATCTCTGCCACCAACAGCTATCTCCATAACAAAGATCTCTGCAAGGAGAAGCAGCAGGAACCCATGAGCCACAGAGGCTTCCTGGAAGAGCTGACAGCCCAGCTCTGTGGTGTCACTGTAAGAGTCCCTCCTGAAAGAGCACAGGGCTCACACATTCCCGTGCCAATCTCCCAAAATAAGGATAAGAGCAATAAGGCCACAGCTGGGAGAAAAAAGTGCATCCTCTGCAGAACAACCAGGCAGGTCCAACAGTCCACCCCCTGTAGCGGCTGTGGCTCAGGAGGTAGAGCAACTAGAAGGTTGGTGGTTCGATCCCTGGCTCCAGTCTGCATGCCAAAGTATCTGTGGGCAAGATACTGAACCCCAAATTGCCCCAGATGCAAGTGTGCATATGTGTGTGTGTGTGTGTGTGTGAATGGGTGAACATGACATGTAGTGTGAAGCGCTTTGAGTTGTCAATATGACTAGAAAAGTGCCATACAGTCCATTTACCATTTACCTGGAAATGTGAACTGTGTGATGTGGCCCTCTGTCTTGTTACAGACAGGAACTGCTTCAAAGAGTGGCACAAGTTACTGGAGTGGGAAAAAAAGTACATATTTTTTTGTTTACATATTTGCATACATATTGTGATAGCCCAGGTTGTCCTGAAAAAAAAAAGATGATGTTTATGACTTGACTGCTTGAAAGGGTTGAGATTATACATGCATTAATACACAGAAAGACCAGACGGACAAAAAATAGCAACAGATGGCTTGGTTTTATAAGGGTTAAGCCTGACGTCACGTCACGTCTCAAGTTTACAGCTTCGGTTAAAAAAAAAAACTAAAAAAAACTTTATATAAATTTTATTTTACTACTTTATTTAAATTGAGTTAAACCCAGTGACAAATATAAATCACAATATTTTTCATATCAAGCATCAGGTGGCAGCTCTGAAGTCCCCCACTGTGGGGCTATTACCTCTCCCGCACGTTACCTTGACTACAGTACTGTAGCTGAGGGCCTGCATTTCACCACATTACACAATGTTGCAACAGAATTCAGCTAAACTGTGAACAGAATATATGTTGTGCAGTGACTTGACTTTGGTGGACTCACAGCAGGACAGCTCCTTGTGTGTATGTGTGTGGGTGTTTTCTGAGTCCTTCATTGAACTGGAACTCTATTCACATGAGAAGCTCGTCTCTCTCAGACAGATATATGCACGCTATCATTGCTTATGCTAAGCTCATTCCATTAGCATACAGTGTCTGTCACGAAATGACGTAAACACCCCCAATAAAAATGTTTCAACTGTGATTTCACGTGTGTGCGCGCGCACGGTCTATTTATTACCCATGTTGTGGGAACCTAAATCTGTTTACAGTCACATTATGGGGGGACTTGTCTTCCTTATGGGGACAAAAATCAATTCCAAATAAGCAATATTTCTAGGTCGGAAATTGGTTTTCAGTTGGTTTCATCTGTATGTTTAAAGTTAAATGACAGATAATTAATTGATCCTGACAGAACATGATGAATTGCAATGTCAACCTTTTCGCCATTTGCCCGTGTACTGGCTGTCAGGCCCTGTGAGATGAGACCTGGCTCGGTGTGCCTAAATTCCTTCTTTTCTACTCTCAGGTGTGAGAAATCAACAGCAGGTTTCATTTTGCACCATGGCTTATTATGAGGACTTTCAGGTGGCCATAGGAGCCCTGATCTCCTCCACCTCTGCACATTATGAGGTGCAAGATCTCCTGAGGTGTGGCAGCTATGGAGTGGTCAACCAGTGGCTCTAAAAAATAATCAGGGGTGCAACAAAAATATATTAATCAATATTTCAATTGTAGGATAATTTTAAGTAGTAGAAAGTATTTTCACATCAGATCTCTCATATTTCACATGATCCCCAGGTAGCAATCGTCAATATGATGAAAGAGCTCGACTCTGAGAAGTTTAATATTGTCAGATAGAACAACGGCTTCACCTTCAAGGGACGTTACTGTCTTGAGTTTGAGAAGCTGGACACAAGTCTGCATGAATTCCTGCCAGTATCACTCTCACAAGTAGCATTGCATGGTCTAAATCAACAGGTGAGCTGTGTATTTAATCTCTTCAATGCATGTACTACAATCTCACGTCTGATCTGATAGCTAATACTTTTGTTATAGCTGCATTCTCACTGGGGGAAAACATCAGTAAAAAACATGTTCTGTTATAGGTTTTGTTGATGAAGTTAACACGGCAGTTCTGATTTTTACTGCTTTTCATTTCATTTTCATCTCAACTGGCTACAGCTCTGGAGTTTCTGAAGAGCATACGGATTGTTCATGCTGATCTACAGCCTGCAAATATCATGATGGTTGACCATTTACAGCAGCCACTGAGGGTTAAAGTCATCGACCTGTAACAATCCCAAGGCATGGACTGGTGCAACTCTTCAGACCCGGTGGTACAGGTAAGTAACTGACAGCACAACTGTATATCTGCATTAGAGAGGATGTCAAATGACTGGCATCTCAGTTTTTTAGTCTGACGAAACCATTGCATGTTGACAGTTAAGTCTAGACAAAAGCGGGCATTAACCTCTTAGTTCGTCTTTATAATAACAGTAAGTTGGTGCTTCTCTTCCTTCTCCACATATCTCACAGATCTCCAGAGATCATGCTGGGAGTTTTCTTCAACAAGGCTACTGATGTATGATCCCTGGGCTGCATTGCTGCTGAAATGTTTATGGGCGCCATACTGTTCCCTGACACTAATGGATATGACATGATCAGTATTACATCTCAACAGTTAAAACACAACAAAAATTAAACTCCAGACATGTCAACTCTTTACATGTCTAGATTTTTGTCACTCTACATGAGATATTTCACTTACAATCCACACCTGATTGACAGCCTGAGTTATCTTATGAAGATAGATCTATTTGAAAAACATTTGTTTCTATAACTTATAAGTAATATGAAGAAATTTAACACCACAATTATTCTAATCTTACACAAGGTGACTCGTAAACTCTAAGAAGATGCCCGTGCTGATGAATGTGACCGGGCGAGCTGATGCTGAAGGAAGGAATTCCAAAACAATTACACCAAGTCAAATTCTTCAGCATCCATTTATCACCATGAACCACCTTGTTGGCACATTCAGCAACAGCCTCCAGTGTGTGTTTTCTTAGATGCTGTGTGTATTATCTCTGTGCCCATATTCAGTAAAAGATACAGGTGACTCAGCGATTGGTTGTTTTCCAGTGTGAAATTGTGCGTGGAGCTGATGAGTATCCATCAGGGTCTGAGCTCTGATAATAAAAAAGATGTGGCCTAGACGACCCCGATGAGACCTCCAACAGCACTGCCAGCCCGGCCAGCCTCAGTGTTCCCCAAAATGGGACCATGAGGAGGATTCAGACTCCAACAAAACCTCCTCCATCCACATTTCTCCTCCTCCTCTTGTCTGAGGAGAAGGGTGAACCCTCCAGTCAGACTCGATGCTGACAGGACTGAGGTGACCAAACTGAAGACTGAAGAGTCTAACTCTCATCTTCATTTTCGTTTTTCATTTGTTTATTGTTTTTCTCTTTCTTTCAATATGTTTTGGAACTACTTGATTAAGCAATAAAAATATTACGGGCTGTAATATTTTTCAACCTTCACTGTCAGTATTCAGACCAATTCAGAAACTTAACATCATTGATCGTATCATATTCATCTGACTCAATAGCAACCTTGCGTCCTCATGGTTTCGTTCATACTGATGACATTACTGATTTTAAGATTGAAAAGATTACATTTATGTTGTTTGAAATTATTTTTGTAATGACTGATTACCATTAGTTGTTTCCCCCTGTTTTTTTCTCTCTCTCTATCATCTACCACTTTGATGAACTCAGAGTTTGAGGCTTTAGGGATATGAGTCTTTACTTTAGCAAGATTGTGTTAAAAAAAAGGAATGAATAGACTCCTCCTACCTATGAAATGTTTTAGTCAATGATTAAATGTTGCTACCCTTGTTAGTCAGCACCAGAAGTACTAGTTGGTTTAACTAGTTATTAATAATTTATTAATGTACATTGTTGTTTAACTGTTGTTACACAGCTCTGACAGACACCTGCTCCCTTCTCCCCACAATGCTGCTATAATAAAATCAAGCAAGATGGAGAAGTGGAACCATTATACAGTCACTGAGTGGGATACATGTCATAAAACCAGCACAAGTTGGCAGTATTTTGATCTAGAAAATGAAAATAAGGTTGTGCATAGGTAGTGTCAGAATAAACTGGTATATAACAAACTGACTGGGGCAAAGTGTGATCACATTCAGCATGTGCATGTGGACCTGTGAGGAAAGAGGGCTGCTGGTGCAACCAATTAGCCACACAAAGGTTTCGTGCCGTTGCTTCATTGTAGAGCTGTGATGAAAACACACACACGCACACACACACGTCAGTTGGACTGGCCATTGGGAGCACCAGGAGAAATCGTGCCGCACTGGTGGGTCAGTGGATGGTTAAAAACTCCATAAAGAAATTCTACACATTCACCTATGAGTTTATCATTTATTTCATATAATATGAAATTGATTAAATGAAAACCTGTTGGCTCACACAGCTATTTTTAGAAACGTGTTGTGCCATATAGGGACGGGCATTTTAAGAAATTTACTTTACAAACAGCTTCTTTATTTCTTAGCTTGAAATGGGTCCACACCAACCTTCGCCTTGCTCTCTTCATATTTACCTTTGATTTCTATGACAGCTCAGGTTTTTCTGTTAAATTTTAATTGTATCTCCTGCTCATTACTGCAATATAGTGAAAATCATTATACTGCTTCAAGACACACCACATAACCTCACTGATATGAGTGTATTGATAAAATTCCACATAATCAATGAAATTCTTAGCAACCAATAACTGATCAGCGATGAATTATGCCCATCCCTAGTGTCATATTCAAATTTGTGCTATAACGTCTCAAAATAATAATGTTGGTATAATGTCCACTTTACCAAAGAGGATAGATTATGCGTGTGTGTGTTTGTGTTACGTAAATCTGTACAGGAGCTCACTGGTTGACATATAACCACTCAGGCATTATAATCATGGGTAATGTGGCACCATTAACATTTGAATGCTAACCTGTCGTCTTCTGCTGCCCGATTGCACTGAGCTGGCGTACAGGTGAATGATACTCTCTGTGTGCATTCACTGTGTGTACCATCACCTGTTCTGATCGATGCTACAGTATATTCTTGAGATACTGACCCACACAGGGAAGTGTGCATTATAGTAATGATTTTGTTCTACATAAGATCATTTATGTACAGTGGATTTCTAATATTTAAATGAATCCATTTTGTACATCCTTCTACCTGATCCAGCCTAATCTCTTGACTGCACCATTTACTACTGTACAACTTTACAACAATACTAGACTACAAATCCATACAATAACTTTTGGCTTTTTCCCCTTCCATCGTAAACTATGTCAGAAAAAATCAATATACACACTTGTATAACGTCTACACAAACCTCACTTGTTAGAGGAGAAACTCATTTACACCACACTCAAGTAGAACACATACAAAAAACTTAAATAAATGATCCCCAATTCTGCCTTGCCATAACAAACAGGAATGTGACAGTATTGTCATTTTCACAATATTGCGAGAGAAGTGTCTCAATATCATCATGGACCTGGACAGTAGCAAACAATAGGTTGTCTGTCCAAAACTCTAGTTTTGCTACAGCCGTGGAGGAGCAGAGCGAAGGGAAATGAGAACTACAGACACCATTGTCCCATGCATGCCCATCAACCTTTACTCTCCGCTCGCTTCCTCTTCAAATCTACAGTGAAGATAGCGGATGTCAGTGTTGGAGAACAGAGGGAGAACAGAGTAGGAAAGAGACTTTGAAATTGTGGATGCTCCAGTGTCTTCTGCATCTGACGTGTGGAAGCATTTTGGTTTATGCGTCACGAAATGAGAGAGGGGAAAAGATGACCGATAAACAAAAAACATGCAGACACTGTAGTTACCTACGCGTCAGGGAATATGACTAATAGTCGTTGCAAGGTGTTAAAAGCTGAAAAACGCAATATATATAAATTTATTTATTTTTTTTAATTATTTTGTGTTGTCCGAATGGCTATTTTTTTGCACTTTAAATTTAATGACTTGTTTATTGATCATAAGCAATTTATTTTTCATATGCCTTTTGTTTTGAAACATTGCAATAAATATTGTATTGTGGACTTGTAATACATCCCTAATAACAAAGCAACTGCTCACTCATGGAGTCTGTTTTGGGGAACTTTGGCTTTCCCAGAGAGCATGCTGCTGCCAAGCTCCACCACAACTTTTTGAACACTTTGAATGTGTGCTCCAGTTCAGGAGGGTAGCTGAGCTTCATACATTAGGACAAATAACATGGCAGCAGCAACTGCCATTGTTGTCCAGATAATGCAGTACTATGACAACATATCTCACAACGTATATTCACCACATCTGGATCTCAAGTAATCAGAGAAACAAGCTGGGCAAACAGCCCCTCCCTCAGCTCCTCTTGATGTCCTTTGTCCAGAGAAACAGTGAGTTTTAATATGAAACTTTTATTCAGTGTTTTTACTGATTTTAATTACTTGGTCCATTTGTTTTGGAGAGGGGGAGACCTCTGTGGATAATTCAGCTGACAGTAAAAACCTCCTGAATGATGAACACAGAAGGAATCTTAACCTAAAACTAAGGTTGGTGGCATATTAACGGCAGCTCAGCTAACAACATCTTTTGTATAAGTTGTTTCACAATGAAACAAATATAATAATATTCACAAATATCTATGTAAATAAATATATTTTTTAAAGAACTTCTTTCATCCAGCTGGACATTGTATGCACATGTGGAACACTGTGATTGTGTAATGATTAAGTAGATCAGACTTATGTGCAACAGCTGCTGAACACTCCTTACACGGTCACATTCACTGGAGAGAGATACAGAGAAACAAATGAGAGGCCAGCCAACCTAACACACAGTTATACAGGTGTTGATTCAGAGGGTCATTTTGGAGAATGCTGTTTGTGGTGCTGCTAAATTGTTTCAGAGTTTCTAACTCATTTCTAATTTTTATAAGTAGACCTTGTTTAAAACAGCCAGGTTAGACTATATATTAAAGACACCTCTTTTCTTTACATTTTCACACTATAAAAACACATGCTGCACACAGATCTTGAGAAATATTAACATGCTTAAAACTCTATTCCTGGGCAGTAACATAGCTATCGTTGGTGAGTGGTCGCTAACCCTAGCATTAACACTGACTTATTCATGTTGCTCGACGCTACTGGCAGATAGAAACCTTGACTCTAAAGTACAGTGGCCATGAAGGTCAAAGCCCAACAACATTTCAGAAAACACAACAACATTTCAGAAAACAAACTAACAGTTCAGAAAACAACATTTCACGAAATGGAAAGAGAGCAACAACAGCTTGTGTTGCTCAGAGTTATGCAATTCAAAACAAAACCTTACCAAACACAATATGACACAAAATTCAATTTAAGAACTCTGGTCTCTTGGGACAAAAATAAAAGAAGCAGAAAACCATTCTCTTCTCTATTCTCTTTTCTGTCTTGTTGAAACAAAAGTCAAAGGATGTCCCCTACATTCTTAACACTCACCCTGTGCAAAAAAAATATAAATTCTTTAATTAAAACTTGACATTTAGATAGGATGGTCTTCAGCGGGTACACAAAGCACAGTCCCTGTTAAGCAGGGGTGTCAAACTCAATTTCATCCCGGGCCACATCAGCACTGTGGTTGACCTCAAAGGGCCAGTTGTAATGGCAAGATTTTATAAACGTATCTACAGTCTCATATTACATAAAAGTCTCTGCGATCAATTATTAGTTTTAATAATAATAACTAGATTTGAAAGATAAGTTATCAGGGGTGTGTGGCAGTTGCTGTTTTTGCTTTTTTCTCTTTTACCAGTCCAACCAAGCCAGTTCTCTCACCACACATGGCAGACACGCCATCGGTAATAAGCCCCACTAACTTCTTCAAGGGTAATTTCATTTTACTTGGAGACTTCTCCACCTCACTGAAGATGTCCCTTTCCCTTGTCATTCCCGTGCATGGCGGCCACATCCAAGAGCTCCTCACTGACGGACAAGTCTACCTTAACGCCTCTTAAAAAATGCGTAGATGCACTGTATCAGCATTGTCAGTGCTTTCGTCAACAGCTAATTAAAAAGCCAGAGAACTGCACGCTTCTTCAGCCAGCTGTGTCATCTGATTTTCCACTGGTTTCCTGATTCTGTCTGTGATAGTGTTTCTTGACAACCTAACATTGTTAAAAGCCTTTCTCTGGTCAGGGCACACCTGCTCACATGGATAAAGCTGGATTTATCACAGGGTGTTTTACACTTACAGTTTTATCAAATAAAAGGGACCAGCTATATGGTAGGTATGTACATGTACATGTCAGATCCAACCCATGAATCACAGCATATCTATTATGTCTTAAAGGAAGCTCTGAGTAAAAGCCTCATTCAGACTCTCAGTCTCGGATTAACAGTACAAAGGTAATAGACCCCTGTAGCCTCCTGCGGCAGTGGTCCTTTCATTATCTCCAGGAGTCCATTACTTAATTTATTCTGTAGGTCAGTTACATCATGCTTGCTAGAATGCTATCCCACTGGAGAATGCAAGTTCACTGCAGTTAATCTTTTGTTTCAATTCCCTGCCACTAGTATTGGAATTTGCAAAAATAATCAACTACGTTTGCATGCAAATGTAGTGGGTGTAACTCTGCTTTGTATTGTATGGTGGAGCAGACTTCTAGGAACTGTCTCACATCAGTTTATAGCAAGGCATCATCAGCTAATCCACTTCAGAGAAGCAAAGCAATCACAGAGTTTCTCTTGCAGTTCTCTATGCCACTATAACAACATGAACAAACACAAAATGGGTCTCATTTTATCATATGCCCACAATTCCTGCTGAACCCTGCCTTGAAAAATGCCTCTTCTAAATAGATTTAAAGTATAGAAATGTATGTTGTTTACACTTGCTTAAAGGTGCTGTATGTAAGATTTTGCTCAGTATGTAGCCATTATCAGGTGTTTACTTACCTTGAGCAGCAGCTATTATTGTGTTTCCAGGGAAAGACGGGGGCTAGCTGGTTAGCATGCTAACTTTAGTAGAGCAAAAGAAGTTACAGAAGAAAAACAAGAGTTAACATTGGCATTGCTTTCCACTGCTGGAGACAGCTATTGTCATAGTTTGATGCTGAACTTGCAACATTTCTTCTAGACTGCTAAGTAAACAGCTGTGAATGCTAATGTTGGTTTTGTAGCGATAGCAAAAACGTACATATAGCATCTGTAAAATAACTAGACTTCACATATGAAGCTAAACTATTGAGATTCAAATCGTCAGTTAAGACGTCCCTGGTTTGATAGCTGTGACACAACAAGACAGGATAACAGTGAGGCTGGCTTTGAACTCCAACAAACAAAGTCTTGCCTTAGTAATTACCTAACCACAAAACTAATGCTGATGGAAACAGAATGGTGTGATGGATACGGAGAGCAGCACAACCCCGTTGTGTTCCAACGCTGTCAGCTTTGATGCTGAATGCCGTGAAGTTGGCCAAACTACTTCTGAGCCAGACACTGTGTACAACCCTCTTTACTACCATCCAGTGTGATTGATTCTTTGGCTGACAGCCTCTCAGCTACAGGAGAGCCACTTGCTGGTGTGCTCTGATTTTATAACTGAACTATGAGCAGGATGCACATTTTTTTTATTTCTCTGACTGAGTGGAAATGTGATGTTTTTGTACCACAGATGATGAACAGATGTGCAGGTGAGCTGGACTGTGATGAGGCTGTGAATAATATAATTCTTATAATTAAGTAAGTAAGTAATAAAGTATCGTATTGAAGGCATTTGCTGTACTGACATGTCTGCTCTGGATCAGTCTTCCAATTGTAGAATTAGAATTCATTGCTGACACAGTCAGTTTAAAAGTCCTACCTTAAGACACACTTGCCTTCTTGTCTGACAAATAGACATATTTGTTTGCATAGTACAGCTCTGCTGTGTTACTAGCCTTCATATTTAGTTGTTTTACTTTACTTTATGGATGATTTTATATGTAACTGTATTAGTTCTGTAATTTCTATTATTATACCCTCCACAATAAATGTCCCTGCCTATTCCACGTCAGATGATACAAAAATGATCAGTTATTTCACTGTTAAACAGGACCTGCATGGGAAGAAACTTTCCATGCTGTCCAAAGTTGCTGGCGGAGTCTGGCAGTGGAAGGTTAGGAAGATTGCACCCTAGAGAGGAAGTTGATAAAAGTTCTGCTTCCTATAGAATCACGAAGAATATACCATTTTTTGTTAAAGCTTACTTTTATAGCTGTGGTGCAGGTACTACTAAAGGTTTTGTTTTTGTTCGTTGTGGACTGTGACTTTTGTCAAAAAATGCATTCGGCCTGAAAAGAGCTGTTGAGGTCTTCTCATTAAAGTTAAAACACTTCCTCAGTGGAGCCTCCTCTGACCTCACACCCACTTAGCAAAATGCAGAATACTTGATTAAAGGTCAAAAGAAATGTTTTATCCCACCATGAGTGCCCTATTAAAGACTAGTAAATCTGGTGGGCAAAGATGTGGAGAAAAAATATTCAGTAGCTGCATTAAGAATGAACTAAAAACCACAACAAAGTTCACTTATTTTAAAACATAAAACTAAGAGATTAATGTGCAGCCAGATAGCATGAGGGAAACTGAGGAGGTAGGATGAACAACAGTGGTATCTTAGGTCTTATTGCATGGTTAGAGGTTAAATTACTTCTTGTACATCTCTGCTTCAGACATCCATTTTTTCCCACTTCTCTACCATCACACAGACAGTGTTGGCAGCCTTACACCTCACTGAAACAATGCTGTTATTCCTGAAAATTTGGGAATCCTGGGAATTTAGATGAATAAGCAGACATTATTCACCTTAAACAGTAGTTTGCTACCGATTTGTCCACAGTAGCAGGCAAGCTAACGTTAGAAAGCATTAGCTTTAGCATGACAATAAATTTCACAGGCTTTACAGTGATGTTAGCTCACTCGGCCAATAAGAAGAGAGCCAGTTTGGGGTTGGTTTTGATCCCCAAAGCTTGATGAAGGTTCCTCCACGAATCAAATGCCCTGTTGTTTTACCCTAGTTTTTGCCCCAACATCAGTTCAATTCACATTAGATAAAGTTTCCTGTTTTTGTTCTTAACCCTAGAGCTCTGTCTAGCAAAAAGAAGGGCTCATCATTATAACTGACCCGCTGGCCTGGACACATTAGTTAAGGACTCAGGGCCAGTTGATTGCACGTTCCACTGGCCCGCTCAGGCCAGTTAAAATACTGACATAAAAACAAACCAGAACTGAACGTCACAGTATTTTCCTGTGATGTTGTTGTTTTGACGATGATTTTTGTGTGACCATCTCCATTATTAACATCAACACTTCATAAGCACCTTACCACCTGTGCATTATAGTTGAAAGGCAGCCGCCACTTGTTGGGAACACGAGCATGGGCATATTAACTGATAAAATACTTTTAAAACTACTGGTTCCCAGACCAAAGCTGGACAAAAACACGCATAAAGAAAAGGGAAGGACATCACAGGATGAGTTGGGGGAGAGTTACAGGGAGTATGGAAAAACAAGGGAGCCTGGCGAGACCTCTGGGGTTGGCTACACCATGATTCAGCTAATAATTTGGTCTTTTGCCAAATATGCTGGTCAGTGCCGACATACACAGACAATTAGGTGAAGTATAGAAATGATAGTGTTGTTCTGCCAGTGAGGTGTCACAGCAAGATGTTCACATAGTGTAGGAATGACTTGTTATCTGATGTGTTCATTAATCGATTAATTAAGAGCTCAATTGCTTCAAATTCTTACATACAGGACCTTTAAGGGGCGGCTGTGGCTCAGGAGGTAGAGCTAATCGGTATGTCGGTGGTTCGATCCCCGGCTCCTCCAGTCTGTGTGGCAAGATAATGAATCCCACACTGACCTCAGTTGCTGAACGTGTGTGTGTGTGTGTTAAAGCGTTGTGCATGTAGAACAAGCACTGTAAGAATGTGCGTGAATGGGTGAATGTAACCTGTGGGGTAAAGCTCTGCTATGACTATAAAAGTGCTACATAACGGCAGTCCATCTAAGAAATTTGAGATCAGTGGGACTGTAGCCAACCTCCTTGGATGTGGCTACAAGAGGAAATCTGACCCCAGACTGAACATAAGGACAGTTGCAATGGTGGTAAAAGAACCTAGAAAAACTTCAAAATAGATACAAGTTGACCTCCAAGGTCTGGTCACATCATAAGTTGTTTGTTAATGAAAGCGAGTTCCACAAAAGAAGACCCTAAAAGAGTCCACTTTTGAAAGACAAATATAAAAAAGCCTGACTGGAGTTTAATACATGTTGACAATTCACAATGCCTCTGGAAGAATGTCCTCTGGACAGATGGGACAAAATTAGAGCTTTTTGGTAAGTAACATCTGCTCTATGTTCACAGAAGAAAAAAAATTAGGCTTTCAAAGAAAAGAACTTTATCTACACTGTGAGGCATGGAGGAGACTCAGTTATGTTACGGGGCTCCTTTGCTGCGTCTGGTACAGAGAGGCTGGAATCTGTGCAGGATCAAATGTGACGCGTCTGTTCTGTTAAATATGGAACAGAAACAAGTGGATGCCAATTACTTTCGTCAGTTTCAACTTACTTCAGAGATTTTTTTTTCTTTTCTAATTGGAAGGATAAAAATAATTTTAACCACATTTGTATTTAACAACAGTACAACACATTCAGGCTCATGCAAATCCATCTTGTATAGCTAATGTACAGTATACCTGCTTTTTAAGGAGTGCTGGAATGCGCCCACCTTTTTTTTCCCATTAATTTATTCAGATAGTAACACTGTTCTAAGTGATTCTGGATAAAAAGTAGGCCAGTCTGTTCTTTCCTTTCTGGTTTGTTCCCATTTTAGAACAAAGTGGGTGGTAAAACATAGTTGACAGGAATTATGAAACGTGGGAATGTGTAATAGCTATCTTCTACTCAGATATGCCTGGCTGTGCATTCATTTAAGCGAGTTGATAGTGACTGTACGACTTGATGGAAGACAAAGGCCCACGCGTAACTGTGGGTTTGCTTAAAAATATAGTAGGAAGTATTCTTTTTCTGTGTCAAAACCTGGTGTCTATATTATCCACAATGCACCTTGTCAATTCACTAGACTGAACAGATTTGATTGTGTTATGTTAGTAGGGGCTAATCTAGCTTCAAGGTTCTAGCCTCAAGCAGAGATGAAAAATGTGGTACAGAGGTCTGGTCAGCTCACTTCTAACTCCACACCCCAAAATTTTTAATACATTTTTTTCCATATGGTTACTACAGACAGACAGAGGTGGAAAAGAGTCTCACCCAGCTCAGGTCATGAATCGTAGATGCGAGAAGAAATTAAAGTTACAATTAGCAATTTACAGTCGTCTGGGTCTGATAAAGTAAAACTATGACTGGTCTTTCACACGTGTTTTGACATACTCTGTGCTTTTAATGTGCTAAAATTCCCCAACCATCTGTTGTCTAAAGGCAGTATTTCATCAGTCTGCGGATGTGTGTCTTGTTGTGTTCGGGTCACTTGGCCTGCTTGGACTGCACAGTTTGGACTGCCTGGAACGCAGCAGCATGTCAGGGCTGTATGGATTACAGAAGGCAGCTTGCCAACTCCACCATCAGGACCATCAGACTCGCTTTCTGGGTTAATTTCCTCCAACTGTGTCTGCACTATCACATTCAGCAATAAAAACTGGCACAGTGTATCCAAAAGGCACACCACCACCCCTGTGCCCACTACGTGAAGGTGTTTCTTCATATAAGCTTTATCACATGCTATCTAAATGACTGACAGCAAAAAAAAGCAAAAAGCACCTCTGTCTCACCTCAAGCTGACAATCTGTATTTTTTGTGATTGGGCCTTTTATTAGACATGATAAAATTCAATATTCTGCAGCTGCACAGTAGGAACCCTGACGAAATTTAGCCAGCTAGATGCTGGCTCCAGAAATCCATTCAGAAATTACTGACATATTTCTTGAAATGCTACAGTCCAGAATAAGTTATGGTCTCAATTCATGTGACTTGTCTTTGTTGACAGTTATGAGAATCAGTGTCCCATTAATTAGATAAAAGAGTGGTATGTTGTGGGACATGTTACTGTGGGGCAATAGTTTCTCAGCCTACTGCCTTAAGTGGACTATACCCTACAGACCTTAATATGCTGTTGGCATTACAGAACTTGTCTAGTCACCATCAAAAGGTGGCAAGTAACTTTTTTCAGCTAAATTCACACAACACATATTATGGATGGGTCCTTTTACAAACAATAGAGGGTGTGTCTGCAGCAGCAGGATAGAAAACACATTTTCATGATGTATAGTAGCTTATATATGAACATTTTCAGCATTTGTTTGAAACCAATAACCCTCTGGCAGCAAACAAGACACATTTCAGTGAGAAACTGCAGCTAGTAGCAATGATAATGCTGAACAAGGCTATACACAAAGTTAGCTCCACACACAACTGACTATATGACCTAAAAGCACAGAACAGCATAAATCTTCTCATACGACTATCAACTACAAAGTGAATTAGCATATTTGCCATCTGTTTTGGCTGTATGTGTTGCTCAATGAACAGGGGTATTAATATTATGCATTATTATCAGTAGTAGTAATAGTAGTAGGAGTAGTATATACATGCTCTACAGTCAGTGTTATTACTGTACCTTGAGGTTTCAGTAATTGATTTGCTCCCCTGTACTGAAAGTACAGTACAACTGAAACACTTATTTTTTTTCTCCTCTTTTCCTGTTTTACCTCTGTAAGCCATTTCTTTAGTCCAGTAACAGCTACACATTTCATTTTAGGTTTCTCTTCCTCTTCTTGTTAAAAGTGAATCCTCTTTATCTCCTCTTAAGCTAAACTACAGCTAAATTGTGTTGCCTGACCTCGGCTTTATAGGATTTCTGAGTAGACTTATTGAAATCCTCAGAACTCATACAGCTCTCTGTGCCACTGGGCGTTAGCATGCTACTGCACTGCGGCTTTATGTGTGTTTTGTCCAGTGGATTCACACTCTGTTTGGCCATGTAGTGTGGCCCAGGTTTAATGTCTTTATGTCTGTCTGCTCCACAGCTAATGGCCTCAAATTGTCAGGGGCAGTAATTACTGTCAGAGCTGAGGAGAGACATAGGGAGATGAAAAAGTGGTGAAATGGGATATGAAAAGATGCAATCACACCCTGAATTGATTGATAGCGTGGTAGAGGTAGAGAAGTAACTCTCAGTGAATGTAGAGAGAACAAAGGAAGTTATGAGGGAAGTTATGAAGAACTGGTGGGGGTGCAGGTAGAACCAGAAGATAGGGCAAGTTTGCAGAACAGCTCGGCCTTCACCTTATTTAAATTTTCAAAGGCATTAAGAGGAGGTGGATTAATTCAGTGAAGAGCCACAATGATGGAGAGTCAACAAACTTGACTCTGGTGGCTCAAACATGGGCGTCTGCACAACTCCAAGGCTGCTAGTATCTATTTTTCAGGTCGTGGTGCTAACAGGATGCTAACTGTCGCTGTGCTGCAGGCTGCATCTCTCGAGTGGGCGCAGCTTGAGCATTCAGCAGACACACCCGCAGCATCTCAGAGCAGAGAGAGCACTTTATTTTTTCATGATTTTGAAACCTAATTTTATATATTTGCAGGTTTTTTTACCCACTCAAATTTAGCTGAGTGGTTAATAACGCATTTTTCTGTAGTGCAACTACCTCAGAATGCATAAGTATTGAAAGGCGTTTAAGGAAGAGAAGCACAGCAGTAAAATAAAAAATTACATATTTTTTTAAAAAAAAGTAGGAATGATATGCACATGCCTGTCAGTGGAATATATGTGGTGGAAAAGGACAAAATACACACAATGACAACACACACACACACACACACACACATTTGTCTTTCTAAGGCTTAGCCAAAGCTTAACCATCAAACAGTCCTTCAAAGCGAGGAAAGGCTAAAATGACCTCACAATGCAGACATGTCCTCACTCAGGTGGTTTTAAATTAAAATTGAAAGAATAATTTAAAAGTCCTCACAATACAGAAGTGTTCATAACACAATGGTTTGAAACAAACAAACAAACAAACAAACAAACAAAAAAAAATCACTGACATAATGCTCTCCCAAATCTAACCCTAACCCTAAAACCAAGTCTTTACCCTCAAACAGCCATTTAAACTTCTGAGGTCCAACATTTTGGTCCACACTAAACTGCTGGACCCTAGAGGTATGGTGGGCTCCCAGTTTTTGGACCCCATGAATATAACAAAACAAACAAACACACACACACACACACACCCATCTGACAAGAAATGGGAATGAATTGAAGCTGACTGGACAGGGCTCTGAGGTAAATCATAGAGAGCAGAGAGGGAGAGAAAAACAGATGACTAACATCTTGAATTGAATTGAATCAAGCTAAAGAGACACTCATTGAATAATGGTAGAGAGGAACAGGAGAGGAGGATAACAGGAGAGTAGTCAACAGGAAAGGTGAACTGAGAACAAGGAGAAAGGAGGTGAACAAAAAAAACCCAAAACAAATTCTCTCCATCTGCCTCTGTAGCTCTCATTCTCCCTCAGTTCAGTTTCCTCATTACGTGATATCTCCCTGGTAATTTTTGGTTACTTGTTATGTTAGTAATCTAGGACTTGACGCTTATTGTGCTGTTACACTCACTGAAAGTAGACAGTAGGCACTGAATTAATGAGGTGATTACATCTTATAAGCAAGTATAGAGGCATATACCCATTATGTCTGCTATTGTATGGAGCTTAATGCTGCAATTATTTCTCTCCATATTGCTTCTGTTTGTTCAATATGTGAGTTGTTTCCAAGCCTGTTTAATCTGTCTTTTCTTCTTTAAAATGTGTTGTGAGTAAGGGAGCGCTCACCATGGCTGTAAGAAAGAGACATGTATATATTTATAGTAAATGCATTTATCTCATAGAGCACTTAAACCTTGTTGCAACTTCATAACATTTAAGCAGTGGCAACAATTTTCCTGTGGCAGGCTGCCACTACAAAATGTATATAGAGGAAACACTGCAGACATGAAGTTGGCATCTTGTTCATAGCTCAGTTATGAAATCATACCACACAGCGGAGTGTCTCTCCAGCCAGGATGCTGACACTGTTATGACAACTCGCCATATCACAGGTAGTATCCACTTTAGATGTGTGCATTCCAGCAACAGGCATGCATTACCTGACATTGGAGCTGACAATATCACAGTGGACAAAGGAACGAGTCACTCTGCCCTGCCTCACTCTGTCCTATGTTGCTCCGCCCTCTGTTTTCATCAAGTCTCTACCTCCATCACAGTTAGTTTTGTCATTGGTTGTAAAATTTACAGCCTGTCGCACTGTTGCTCCTGCAGTGCTCTGTGTATGAGCTGTGAGGCACCTTGACTGACACTTTTGAGTTGAGTCAGGTACTTCCCAAGTAATAGGGGGCAGCCCTATAAAGAATGTACCTACATTTACATAAATCTGATCTGAAGAACCTGCAGAATTGGTGAAGTACTTTTTTTCAGCCCTGAGTAGTATCTGCAGATGCTCAGTCTCCAAAAGGCCCGAGCAACCAATCCATAAGGTAGGGCAGTCTGTGTATAGCCCGAGAAAAGTGAGCCCCTCCCCAGCATAAATGTTTTGCTGTAGTTTTTTTTTAAGGACAGTCCAAGCTAGCAGGGCTTCCAAACTTCTGTTATGTTATAATGCTATCGAATTTGCTTATATCACCATTTAATATTACAGTTAATTAACTTTGACTTCTGTTCATTTATATTTGCAGTTTATCGCTGACACAAACAAGGAAACACAGGCAGTATACAGTATACAGTAGCGATGCACACTTCTTTAGACTGAGTTAAGTAAATTATTGACCCAAGTTAATACAGTAAATGTAAATTAGTATTCCATAGCTGCCTGTAAGCACATGTTTTTGCATAATGCAGCAAGATGAGAAAAGAGGGGAGCAGCATACTAAACAGTCCTCTGTCTCCATATGACTCTGATTAACAAACATGGTGAGTGTTTGTATACTTTAGTATCTCTGCTCCCGCCAAAGTATACAGCACCACAGGTTTAGACTATGTCCTCATCCAGATTGTGGCAAATAGGTTGTGGCACTCATATTTGCCACCTAATGAATACACCACTTGTACAGTTATCCCCAATATCAAAGAGAATATTGGCGTGCATTTAAACATAACCAAGGATATGGAAAGGAATTTTTTTTTCACACAAGCTCTATTCCTCCTTTCACTGCTCTCTCGTCTGTTCGCCCTCTCCCTCCGTCTTTCCTATTCCTCCAAATGTGACGCATCGACTCACAATGAAGCCCTGTCCTTTCATATACACACACACACACACACACACACACAAACACTTGCACTTAAAATAGCTCTCTGGTGGTACAGTACAGTGTGAACAGTATGCTTGCTCTCTGCGTGGTGTTCTACAACGTGTTTCCCATCTGTCGGCCGTACATTGTGTTATGAACAATGAGCTACAGAGCAACTTCATTCACACAGTGGAGCTTCACTCTCTCTGCCAGGCTCACATACACACACAGACACACGTAAAAACCCACAAACATGCACAAGCTCAACAGAGGCCATCATTAACAGTAGTATGTTTGATTGGGTGTATTCTGATAGATTAGATGAATTTGTCCATTGTTTGCCCTGTAGGCAACAATTACCTTTAACATAACTCACATAGAGCAACACAGGCACATAATGGTGTATTAAATATATCAGGGGATCAAAATTTAATGAGATATACTGTTCCTCTCGGTATCAACAATTATAGTAGTGTAGAGCAGTGTGTGTGTGTCTTCATTCAGTATCGGTGTGTACTCATATGTGCTTGTGTGTCAGTAAGTATTATCTAAAACCTATTTAGAAATTAGCTCCCGCGACTGATGTGCTCTGAAAAAGGACAGAAACAGAAAAAACACGCACACATACACACTAGTTAGAGATGATAATAGCAGAGAGAGAAAATAATATAAAAGACAGACAGAGTAATTTTTCCATCATACAAGACGTGGTTTGGTATCGTTATGAAGCTGCAGATACGTAATTAAACCACACAAACTGTTCTAGCTTGGCTGCTTGTTCACTCTTTTATACTCTTTAATTTTGGAGTAATGAGTTCACATGCACACACCATCTCCGCTTGAACTTCCTTTGTGAATGTTTGGGGTTACAAATGGTAATATCAAGGATAAAGATGTTACTATCATTTCTGCAAATGGAGGAGGAAAATAGTACTATTGTAAATTATATGATCATTATCCCATATAAATCGTCAGTAGCCGGGCTGGCAGTCCACATTAATGTTTTAACCCCTGGCAACAGGAGGTTAGAGCAGCTTGTAAGTCAGAGTCGATGGATCAAATCAAGGTGGAGGGAAATAAATAAGTATAAGTTACTTCTCTGAGGCAATGCTTTCTTCCCAATGCTAAAGCTTAAGGTCATCTTTGCTCATCCAAAAAGGTTTGCTGGATCCTTTTCACCAACAGCTCCTTTCACTACAGCCTCACCAACTTAGCATCCCAAACATCTACAGAAGCAATCCAAGGGTCTGACAGCCTCAAACAGGTTAAATAGAGGAATAATGCACTGCAGCTTTGAGCTGCTTCGTTGTTGTGAGGTTATTCCTATTCGATGTGAATGCAGCTTAGTTTTGTCAAGTATAGAGAGCTTTAAAGTTGCTCCCTGAATAACACAAATTGTACTTTAGAGCATTTAGCTTTAAAGACAAGAGAAACAGGGGATTTTGTGGAAAAGAGAGGATAATATTCATGCTGAAGCACTGAAGGTTTCTTTTGGATGTATTTTCTGAGCCAAAACTTTGAGAGTTTTACCCACAAGTGAGCATTCAAAAACAAAACAAGAAATAGAAACGTTTTCTGACTTAGACTATTGCATTTGAGCCTTTGCCTTTAGAAAACACATCTATGTGTATTTTTCTTGCACATCTCTCAGAAACCCGACTGACCTGACCCGATTCTATCAAACAGACCCTTTTAAACTCGTTGCCACTGTAATAATAACTCCACTCATGCATATAACGACAAGTCTGCTGACATAAAAAAGATTTGCTAATCAATGCATTAATTACCTTTAGCTAATGGACCTTGGTTGTATAACTGTTTATGTTCAATATATCACGGTGATTATGGTAGGACATTAAGCAGCTCATGCCTGTTCATTTAAAGCCTTAACATTTCAGCACATTAATGCTCATGTTTTATTTAATCTACCTGCAACAAGGTGTGTTTTTGTCCAGCTAGACTAGATGCAATCATTTTAATAAGTAACCCTCTGCATGTACTGGCTGATGACTCTCTTTCCTATGTACAGAACAGCTACTTTTTCCAAATTACAATTCATCATGTTATATATGTAAAGCTGAACTCTAAAGCAGCTCAGTTGCCCCACTCTAAAACAATATGATAATTTAATCAATAATGTACAGTTATACCAGAACAATTATGTGACAGTTAAATACATTACTGCAAAAACAATCCATTGAGTTTGAAGCTTTTAGCTGTGGTAGGGTGTCGGTTTCAATGAGAGTTGCTTATCCATTGGTTGAGCAATGTCTCCACCCTCTCACTGCAACAACTGTTGTTAATCAGAGGAGAGGTGTTCCAAAACCAACATCGAATTGGCGCTATTTCATGCAGTGATTGGTTCAAATAAAGATGAGAAAGTAAGCAAACAAATGCACTGCATGCCTTACAGAGGGGCTGTATCAAAGTGTGCACACCATTACTCCATATTTAAACATTATCAACAGTTAGAAACATTTTTCCTATGTTGTCAGGCAACAAGTAACATGACCCGGCCTTTTGGCCATATTCTTCGCTTTTGTGCACTTAGTTTTATGACTCATCAATAGTTACATATGTCAGAGCTCCTATATCACATTCTCTACAGTACTTAGGCATAAGCAGATCTAGATCTTGACTAAATCTTTAAGTCATAGTTATTTGTTAGCCACTTGGGGTAAGAAACAAACTGTATACACAACTGTGACATATTTTAAGATGATATGGTCACATTAAGCAGCTATGTAGTATTAAGAGGCACATGTAAGTCCGAGATTCTCTTTTTATTCCATTTTGCTAACTATGGAAAAATATCTGGCTACTAGCGGCTAAAATCCTGCACTCTGTTCACAAGCTATACCTGTGTGTGGTCTGATGTTCGTGCTGAGCAGGTAGTGTACAATATGTTATTACTAGAGCAGGACAGTGAACCAAACAGTGAAGCTGGGTAGACCATAAACCAAAGTAACAAGCTTAAAGATGCTATAACTTGCAGGACTGAGAGAACTGCAGAATCAGATGATAATGCATAATGTCACAACACACAATCATGTGGATCCATTGTTATTATAAAATATTGACTATAGCTGCTTAAAAGTTGCTTTTACAGTTTGTTGCGACTGACCTTATTAATCATTTTGTAAAATGAAAGTGACATTTTTTGTGAGCCTGGGCTTGATGAGCAGTCAGATGGATTAAGCATTAATTATGTGTGACATTGATTGAGAGGGAGAGAGAACAAGATATAAAGAGAGTAGTAAAGGCAGCACAGAGTAGAATAGAGGACAGAGGTGAGGGAGAGAGGATAAGGATGAAGAGGAAGAAGGAAAAGGGAAAGAGGTGTGGAGAGAAAGAAGGACAAGATGGAGGGAGAGAAAGAGAAAGATGCTGGATTGAGAGGAATGATGGGAGCAGAGGGAGAGAAAAGATAGATGAAGTTGTCAAACCAGTCATGTCTTGGTCATACCTCCGAATCAGCTGATCAACGACTGACAGGAACATACCCATGCACACCCACACACATGCACATTGATTCAAGACGGAGACCTTTGTCTGAAAACATAATACACACATCACTGGGTACTGCTGCGCTGCACAACCACACTAATTGATGTGACAGTCTTTCTCTCTCTTCGCCTCTCTCTCTCAATACGCACACACACACACACATACACACACTGTATATACACACTGCTAAAGGTTTGTGCAGTTTAATTGGTAGTGGATGTGCTGTGAGTGACAGGTGATCTTCTTCCTAATGACAGGGTTGGTTAACTGAGGGGCACCACAATAGGGAGGATAAGAATCTGCTCCTGATTGGTTAAGTGTGTAGAAGTGTGGTAAGTCAGACAGTGGGTGGACTATACATAGGCAAAGAGCCTGTTAAAGACAGTTGTTATTTGATTACTTTAATTTGTTAACTACTAGGTTTGATTTATATCTCTGGCCACAACCCAGCAAACAAACAATGGAAAACCACGGCAATGATGGGGCCTGTAGCTGATGGTGCTACCTGCACATGTTTATTTGATGCATAGTCAATGTGTGATTCCTGAAGGAACCCCACCAATTTACCATAATAGTCACTTTATTTTTAAGGGAACGGAATCTACCATCAAGAGATTCAAATATTAACAAAATATACCGATCTAAATACCTAATACTAGAGGAGAAAACTGCATCTTTTGCAAACAGACATGGATGCCAGGGGTGGATCAGGCAATGGCTAGTAAAGGCAGAAGCTAGTTTGGTTCAACAATGCTGATTCAATTATACAAGCGCACCATTGACACAAGCGAGTTTTTAAATTTGTATGATGGACTTTGTTCAGTCTGTTGTTCCTCAAAGGTCAGTACAGTTGCATGACGGCCACACAAATGGCAGGAATTGGCATGCCAAGTTTGTCCTTTATAAAAATATATTTACTTTGCCACCACAAGCAAATTACATTGAAAAGGATCACTCAGTCAGTGTGAGGGCACATTCACACCGAGCAGTTTGTCAACAGTAATGAAAATGCACAATGATGCAATGAATACAAGAATGGTGTCATTATAGTCATGGTTAATATTAGCATACTGTGCATATTGTAGGTTTAAAAAGAAGAAAAGTTGCAAATACATTTATGAATCTTTATTAATCACTGATTTAATACACCATCTGCGATTACACTATCTGACCCCAAGCAAACATGGGAGATACTGCATGACTAACAGGTGATTGCTGTGTTCACAAATGCTGAAGTGCTCACAGTGGCCCTTCCAGCCGCCAACCTTATGGCCGCAGCCGCCTCAATCTGCGACGTGGTACACCACCTTTCTGGCTGGGCCAACCCTCAGGCTCAGTGTTTGGAAAACTTTGAGGAGTGTTGAATCATGGATGGGTTGAATGGACAGGTTATTTGCATTGGGAATGCACAAGCAGAGTCAACTTGTGTGCAGACTGAGGATACCTATTTTTCACTTAAAATGTGTGTGTTTGTGGCTGTAGGTGCTGTCGAGTTTATGATGATGATTCCCATGTTGTCTGCCCTCAAGATTGCTGCTGTTCTATAAGTAAAGTCAGTGTCCATTCTTCTTCCTCTTGTTTCTAAGTTAATTTAGTGAAGTCATAGGGACTTAGTTGTAAGTTCCATAATTGATTAGGTTCTGTCTTTAAGTATGCTAATTTGGTTCAGTAAATGCCTGTGCAGCACCCTGCTGAATGTACAGGATAACATTGTGCACAAGGGTGGTTTCTGTACAGTATTCAGTAGCACTTATCAGCTTAAATGCACCAGAGGGCCTCATATTATGGACAATCTTACAGTAAAACATACATATCTTGTATGTTTGCAAAATGTAATCATCATTTTGCAAAGTGTTTTCCAAATATAAATTCTGCTGTGAAAACTCTGAAACGAATAATTAGAAAACTTTTGAAGCCATCAAATGCACCTAATAAACCCACCTCATGTAAATATACTACCCCCAGACCTCCATGTTGTAAATCACAGTCTGAGCTGCTAACTAAAAATATGCAGCTCATAGAGTATCTGGATGTCTCAAAGCTTATCATATCTCAGTGGACTCTTCTCAGCTTACACACCAAACTGTCTGTCTTCTTGCCTGTGGCTCATTAAAAACAAGTACCCACTCCCGTCTGTCCCATTTTGGTCCTGTCCCACAGCTTTAGTAACACTGTACTGCTTCACTACCCTTAAAAATGTTCAAATTGTGACTATACACATGGAAGAAGAGTCTCATGTGTCCTTGCCTACTGTGCCATCTGGATGGCCTGTACTTATCTGTTAAAACAGGAGGTAACTGTAGCAAAATGACTGGTTTCTCTCATCTCCCACAGTCACCTTCAGGCAAGTGTGTGCGTGTGTGTGTGTGTGTGTGTGTGTGTGTGTGTGTGTGTGTGTTTGAGTGTGGGTCTGGGGCAGGACACTAATAAGCACTGCTTCGTCTCTGTATGTCCTTGTCCTAGTTTAGTAGAGAGACACAGTGAGAGAGAGAGAGAGAGAGTGCCCGGAAACATCATTATGGCCTGCCACTGTACTTTGGGAACAAGATGTCTCTGAAGCAATGTGACACTCACATGCACAGACTATTACTCAGGTGTCAGGCTTCACTGTAAAAATGTGTAGACATGTTCATATCAGGTCATATGTGCAGTGTAACCTTCACCTTCTCATCAGAATGTGCACAGCATGGTATTACAATGCCATTAATAGTAAAGGTACAGCAGCTCCCCTACTGTATGTGACTTTCTGTCTTTATGGTGTGAGGTGAATTATAGTGAGAAGAACATAGAAATACTTTAATAGTGTGATCAATCAGATAGTGAATCAGGTGAACAGGGCGGGTGTTGGACAAATTCAAATCTGGCAGATGACTGCAGGTCCTGCATAGGACACACCTCAGTTTCCCACTAAACTGAGTCAGCTGTAACACTTACAAGAAAATCTAAATGGATAGCTATATCTGATAGGTAACTGGTTGAAATCCCCACTTCTGCCACTCAAAGCATTAAACATATGAGAACAAATTTGATTTAGGTCTTACTGACAATAGAAACCAAATCTAAACACCAATGGTTTGGTTATTTTACTGGATCCCCATTAGCTTTTGTTGTAGCAGTTACTAATTTTCTTGAAGCCCACACACTAAAAATATCCAAATAAAACATTTATACAATTATGAAAGCAGGACCATTTTTTCCATTGTTGTCTCTGTGGTGAACAATCTCAGGAAAGCAACCCCATCTACTAAGAGCTAGATCTGACAGGACTGTGGGACTACGTTGAACAAAAACGCTGGGAACCTCTGCCTTTGAAGACATAAATGACGGTTATTTTGATAATCAGCTGACACAAAATAAGTTTTGGGACATTTATAAAACAAATGGAGCCTAATGAAGCACATGGAGAGCAACAAGAGAGAAAGAGATAAATGTGGGGTGTGCATTAGAGGCCGTGTGTTTTGTTGCTGCTCTCTGGCACGCAGTGGGCTTTTATGGAAGGTGTCACAGTTGAAGAAGCAGACAGTTGAATGATATCTCACACACACACACACACACACTCAATCAGCTCACACATATGTCCACCCACATGCACCATCACACCAAACTGAGCAAAATTAAACTCTCTCTCGCTCGCTCTTTCTCTGTAACACCATGTTCCTGTCGCCTGTGCCATGATGAATATATCATCGGTCCATTTTCACCGAACAACATAGCGTTTCCCACACGCTATGTGGCTCTGCCCTATCACTTTCAGTTAGATGAACATAGGGTTAGGGCAGGACTGGTGGAGAATTTAAATTTCATGCGTGAGATAGAAAAGAGAGAGAACGAGAGAGAGAGGAAGAGGAGGATGCAGGAGAAATCAGGGAGAGAGGAGAGGGTGAGTGGGTGGTGAAAAAAATATACAAGGGAAAAGGAGGGAGATGGAGAGAAAGGGAAGGGAAGTGCTATCTGTATCTGCCTGATCAGTTTCACTTAAGTTTAACAGGAGCTGTGTTGAATGGGGAATAAGCTTGCATTGCAGAGCAGCAGATGAAAGAGAGGTGGGTGAGACTGAAGAAAGAAAGAAAGAAAGAAAGATTTCAAAGGACAATGAAAGAAAGCAGCACAGAATCGATAGGGGCTAATTTTCCCATGGTCAAACTGAAAATTTTCATGCAAAACAGAAAAACGTTGCCACTCGTCATGGCTGGGTATTTATTTTCTATCTGACATGGTTGACAGTTATCACTCACCACCCACTGTGACTGATGATTGTAATCAGAAGATATACAAGTCAACAACATTAAAGTCAGTCATGCAGAGGAGTTAAATTAAAATGACTGCGAATTCCGGTTTGAACGATTAACAAATGTCATTATCGTTAGTGCCTACACATATATAGATCCCTTTATTGAAGTTCATTCTAATTTGATAAAATAATAATACATTTATGAGAACATATTGTCATCATGTTTTGCATTGATTTGACTGGCACTTTAATCACATTGTTTTGTTGCATCATCTTCAAATGGTACCACTGGAAAATTAACTCTGCCCATTCTTTATCTCGAGGAACCACCTCAATATTTGAATATTACGAAAATTCACAGTTTATTTCGCTGAATTTGTTTTGTCAAAATTTGTACTACATTTGGACGGTCACCTGCTTGTTGCTTCAGTTGGATGGCATGTCTGGAAACAGAAACAATTTCAGCCAGCACAGTTTCGTCATCTGTCTCACACGCATCCAGTGGAACAGAGAAGCTTCTATTTTAATCTCACAGCTGTTCACCAGGGCACATGATGGTTTGTGCTTTACCTCGCACTATATACCCATAAATGCACCATAAGTGTATTTTCTTCTTTTACACTCTCAGCTCTCAGAGATTGGGAGCTGCTGCTGTTTGCTAACGTTGCTCACGCCACACCCATGTTGTAAAGGCGCTTTTCACACCTAACGATGTGATTCCGCTGAACTGTGGCACGTTTATTCAAAGTTTCAGTAACAATCACACCAGCAAAACTAAAAACCCGGTCTTGGTTCACCTCTTAAGCAGACTCTGGTGCAGTTTGTTTGAAGTTAAATTATTGATTCAATCTATCACGTGGATTTGGCAAGAGATTACCTAATGACTGACCCAGGCTAGAGCGTATACATATGGATGGACGATCACAGACTATGCGTCACATTCAACGCATTCACACACCAATGATACATCAGGGGCAACGTGGGGTTCAGTATCTGCTCAAGGACACTGGCGCTGACAGGAGAAGCTAGATCAAACTGCTGACCTCCGATTAGTGGCCACCCGCCTACCCTGAGCCGCAGCCGCCCACATACGATGTGTGCATATCATTTGGTAGCCATGGTAACATGATTGTGCCTCAGCATGCAAGAAATTTTCCATTATCAATCAGAAAGTGAGGTGTGTTGAAGCTTCTGTCCTACTCCATATTTGACACTTCTCATGAGAAAGAGGGTGAGATGTAGTGATCTCTCTCTCTGTAGTTAGACCCCTTTTCATCCTGTTCCTACCTGCTGCTTCTTATTCATAAAATGAAGTGGAGGTGTGGTCCTTGACTAATTGTGCTCATAATCAGTTATTATTTCTGGACATATATCTGTCAAACTATTGTATCTATGCATTGTGCTAATTTAAAGATGAATCAGAAACAATGTATCAAGGCAGAATAGCTGGAGACACTATTACATTACACTAAGCATATAATTGTATATATATGGTGCTTTTCCCGACAGTCAGTTACACCTGCAGATCATTTCTGTGAGATACAGTCACATATATCAGTTCTGCCTCATGGGTTGATTTTTCCTCAGTCCAGGAGCCATAACAGCTTCCAAGTAATTAGCCTGTTGCTCTAACTATAGAGTCCCACTGCAGTATGGAGTTTAAAGTGAGGATTCACTTATACAAGTGTGCCACACTGAGAATTGCATACATTAATGTTAAATTGTTGGAACTTGGATCATGCCACCTGCACATAAGTAGTTGATCATTAGCATAATTAATTCTCAGACTGCTGAAAAATATACCTACCTATTATGTCCCACTTGGGGGAAGTGTCATTAGCAAAATGGCACCTAGGGAAAAGGAAGAACCTCACAAGTGCTAAACTGTGAAAGGTTGCAGGATTGCTGATTGAGCATCAGTAACAGTAATTGCTAATATCTTGAGGGAGGATAGTAGGTGATATGAAATATGGTCAACATCAACTGATTTCAAAAAATATTCCTGTAAGCACTTAAAAAACGTAAACTCATGCAAGTCAATGATAGTACCAAGAGAATATCATTACATTATGACACATAATTACAAGTGTGTGCAGATGTGCAGATTAAAGTTAAGTTTAACAACCGCAGCAGTCCATTCAGATTGCCCCTTGTTACATAGGTACAAGATCATAGTCCAGTGATGAGGACAATGTCAACCAAGCTCGTAATGCTACATTTATAAGCTGAACCGAGGGTCTCTGCATGGGTTTGTTTTACTTTAGGACGCGCGTCAGATGGCCAACAGGTACAGTTGTGCGGTATGCTTTCGAGTCTTTTCTTCTGTCCTTCGTTGATATGCTTACATAGCAACAAACATTCGCAGTAGTCTCCTTTACTTGTATTTATTTTTCAGTCGGGGCCCATCATATTCAGTTTAAAGATCAGTCTCCAAAAAGATATTCTCATTTGGTGTTTTGATGATGGTGGTAGGGCGCTGTCTAAAACTTCTGTCCAAAATCTCCCATAGTTCAATTTAGCTGAGATCCGGCACAGCATGTGATCACATCATTATACTCATCAAATCACTAAGTGACCTTCGTATTCTATGGATAAGGCATTACCCTGTCTCTGTTTATTTTTCTAGTTTTTTCTTGATTGAATTCATCTGTATGTAACATCCATAACGTGACTCACTAAAATAAATGTTTTAAATAAATCTGATCCACCATGACAAAGTTAATAAGTTATTAACTTCAAATTACTAATGTCAAGATGATAAATATTTGGATTGACAGTGATTACTTTACAAATGTGATTGTAAAAGAAAAACACTTTGCAGAGATTGTCTGATTTAACAATGTACCTTTTGAGATTCCATATACTGATAGGACATTGGCACACCTTGTCCTACTGATATTTTATGCCATTACTCCATAATTACACCCATGCTCTGCAGTGATCGATGGGTGCTTTGCCCCTAGCACCAGGAGACAACTGTTAACCACAGTAAACAGCACACTGCAGGTTGTTATCAAATAGCCTCCCATATGAGTAAGTTGATCATCCACCATGTTACTCTGTATGGAGCACACAAAACACACACAGTGACACCACTATCACTGTGTATTCACACACTTCATGCACCCAAGCTTCCCATCATGGAACTCACTAACACCCACTTTAACACGCTGCCTGGCACACACACACACACGCCCCTACCCCATGAATTTACCACATCAGCATGCATTCACACTCATCATGCCACAACACACTTTTAATGGCTCTTTAGTGAAGGAGACAGACACCTGACATGCCGACAGCAAGCACATTAACACACAGGCACACACACACACACTCACCCACACACTGACATGCTGTCTAACTGTCACAGCAGCTCTTTAGTGGAGAAAATGCACACACACTGGAGACACACACTCACACGGAAAAAGACAAATGCAGACATGCTTGGAGGAGGATCATACCAAGTGGCAGGCCACCCTGCATGTATTCCCACAGCACATGACCTGGTCAAACACACACATATATACACACCTTAACAGGAAACTACGTACCGGCACAGAATAACGGTTGACAAGCACACACACACACACACACCCACAGTAGAAAAGGTAAAATCTCTAAACATCATTGCCTGTTGAAACAATTAATGCATTCAACACACTCTGGAGACCTGTGTGTGTGCGCGCACGTCAAGGTATCACCTGAAATTTACTTTTCTTGCTGACAAGGCTTTGTGTGTGTGTGTGTGCATGTGTGCGTGTGTGTGTGTGAAAAGTAGGCCAGCGAATGACAAGCTCCACTTTTCATTGCCGTTACAGTTGGAACAGGTCGCCCGTTGGGACACAGACACACACACAGACACACGCAGGCACAGACCTCTTCACACTCCAACATGCATAGCAGCCGTCAACGTACACACGCACACACACACACACACACACAACAATAAAACTGCCAGTGCGCAGGCCTGAGTCTACCCCATTCAGTTTCAATTAAAGTCACTTTCCCACGTGTTTGTACCAGGATCAGGCTACAAACCACAGCTGACCTTCACCCACACTGACAAACACGTGCAAACTTGCAAAAATATGATAGGTTTTTTTGATTGACTTCTAGTTTTAATGTTGCTGCTGTTTATTCATGGTGACATTTCTTCCACTTTTACCCCATGGCTTGGTCAAAATATGTTCATGTAAAATTTGTTTCTGCAACTTATTAGAGTTATCACACCACAATGTGTAGTGTATTGTGACATTTCAGCATAACAGTTCCAGGGAATTGTGTTATATTTGTTTAATTTAATAACTATTTGCATTGCAAATGTTTAGAATGTCCATTTAACATAATGTGCAGAATGCAGAGGAATGCAGAAAATAAACCACTGTGATTCGAGAACTTTTGCCTGCTCTGGTACGAAACCAGCATTAGCAAAGTTGAAATAACACAAAGATGCTGGAAGACCTGTAAACGAAATGTTAACAAAACAAATCCCATCCTTGCTACACTTCACTGGCTACCTGGTGGTGGTGATGGTCTTGCCTCCTACCTGATTTACTATAGATTTACCCAAACCCTCTGAGCCCAGGAGCCCCTTGGAACCCCTCCTCACCTATCCCACAGCCTCTTACTTGTTTTTGTTGCTTACAGTCTATGTTTTCATTTATGTTTCTATAGGTCTTATCCTGGACTATGTCCATCACTTTATCTTGTTCTATGAAACACTTTTAAAAAAGTGCTATACAAATGAAGTGTATTATTATTATACATCCATCATCTATACTGCCATCCATAAGATTTGGGGTGGCTGGAGCCTATCTCAGCTGACATTGGGTGAGAGGTGGGCACCCTGTACAGATCACCAGTCCATCACAGTACAATACATATAGACAACAAACTATTTACACTCACATTCACACCACGCAATTTAGAGTCAATTAATGCCATACAGAAAGGCCTCAAGTAACCGGGCTGGAACCGGAACCATCTTGTTAAAGATCAGCGGCTCACTTGAGATAATTTCAAATACTGCAGTGATGAATCAGTAAAACGACCAACTAGGTTTTTGGTACTGCATGGTGTATTTTCAGCACTTTTGACATGTGGACACAAAACAGGAGGTACTACTCTTACAATCACACACATAAAACCCAGATGATAACAAATAATATAATAATAATACGTAACACCAGAACAAAACAACAAATGCGTGACTAAGAGACTCCTGACAGGCGCATAGTAAATATGCACCTGTCAAAATCAGGGAAGCTAGCACCTGCAGTAGCAACTGTTGCGGATAAACAACAAATTGCCTCTCAATGCTCATGTAAGCCAGCCAGCCATTTAGTTTGTCACCCATGTTGTATATACCACAAGAGTCCAAATTAAGACTGCAGTTCTCCAGTGGTGTAGTGGTATTTGCTGGGTTTGTTAGTGAGAGGCTTAAATCCTCAAGACGCCCTTCACCAGCAACACCACCACCAGCAATATATATATGTATATATATATATATATGCATATAAACAGCAGTGTGCAAAGTGAGCAGTTATTTGCCCATTGAGACCTTTTTTTTTTTTTTGATTATTATTTGTAACTTGTTAGATCACACTTGTGGTGAGTTCTGTGGTGGACAAAAATATCACAAACACCTTGTAACATGTTAAACACTGCATAATAAATTATATAATAAACTACGCACTACTGCAGCAGAAATGTATTCACAAAAAGTACCATAAAATACTATCAACAAAACTAAGGATTTAGTAACTGGTATGTATTGGTAGTTCCACTTGTATTATTACCATAAACAGGTATTTGTATTTTCTACATTGTTTTCTCTGTACTAAATTCATAAAGTAGAAGTAAGCAAATTGGACAGGCACAATAAAGACAGTAGACATCATAATAAATGACAATTTATGCAGTCCCACCATGCATAGGAAACTGATAAATTATGAAATTAATAACATCATCTAATGACTACACTAGAGCTATTAATACATTTTTGCGCTTTACGTGTCTAAGTTCAGAAGGACACCATCCAGGACACTTCACTATGATTCTGCAGGTATGCTATTTATGCTATTCTTTCTTTAGTCCACTATCACCCTGCAGTCACAGCCATGTGTCTTTGAGGGTAAGGTTACAAGATCTCTGGCTGGATATCCACCACACTCCCTACTCAAATGGCTGACAACCCATAGACCCGGCTCCAAACCTGGCAGGAATCGCTTCCGCATGAGTGTCTGTACCACTGCTGACAAAACAACAGGGACACACTGCCCAGACTGCCTTTGTGAAAGCGGACTAATTTTGCACAACCAGTTGTTGTTTGTGAGGCTCATGCTGCAGCCAGATCCTGATCCTGCAGGTACGCTCCACAAAAGCTGCCTGATCAAGACACCTCTCACCATGAACACTGACCAGCCTAACTCTTCAGGGCTGCACCTCACCATTAGATTTTCTTGAAATTGCCACACTACTACCACTTTTTGTGTCAGTCGATGGGAGCAGCCAAGATGGACAGGTACCAACTGGAGCTTTTAAACTCACACTGCCCTTTGAAGAAGAGATCATCACATGGACAGGCCCTGAAGAGGCAGCTCATGGTAATGTATCTGGGTAGTCTTAGTATGACGACGACAACCTGAAAGAACATAGAGGAGGCAGTGGTGCAAAAGTGGCTCTTACTGTGGAGTTAAATGGTTTGAAAGTTGCATAAGTACCTTGCTTGCTGAGTGAGATGGATTGGAAACAAAGCAGCTTTTCTACTATCAGCACAAAATGCAGTTGAAGCAGCGCTTTTACTACAATTAAAGCAGAATAGTGTGAATTTGTGCCTCAGACACGCCCATCTGGTCTACTTCTAATTTCCTCCCTGTGTTACCCATATGCCCTCACACCCGCAGCCCTCACAGTGCTTGTGTTGAATCTAAACCCGATATTTGTATATGAAGCCCAAAAGCAATCTATATATATCCCTCTTTAACACATGCACAGTAGTATAAGTAATCAGATCGAGACAGTTGTCTCTCTCTGTCTGAGCCAGCATAGGGTGGTCATTACTACAGTTAGAAGGAACAGAGATCATCACGGCACAAGATGCTTATTTGTTTTCTTCTCTCAAACGTAAATGAGAGGGTCAATACAATGTCATGGCCTGCAGGTGCAGTAAGCAGAATGTTTAGCTGGGCTCTTCCCAAGTAAAAAAAATGTACATCAGCTTTCTAAAGAAATGTTGTATCCTTGTGTTGTGTGCAGTAACTGGTACTGAGATAAATGGCCATGCCAAGCTACAGCTGTATGGATGCTATGTTGGTCTATTGCTGGTCGACCACTTCTAGACTGAAATATCTCAAAGACTATTGGATGGATTTGTCATGGATATCTGGTAATAGAGACCATGATCCCCAGAGATGAACTGGTGATCCCCTACTTTTACTTTGGTGCCATATGAAATATGATTAAAGAATTGTTAAAATTCAAAAATATGGCTGATACAAATTTTTTGTATATTGACTCTCACTTTTGTTTAGTCCTAGGCAAAAATGTTAGGCATGCTTAACTGCTACTCAGCAAACATGAGCACGCAACACTATTTTGGCACATAGTTTTCAATCCACTCACTAATTCGCTAACTGTTCATCTGTGCATTACAACCAGTGCTTTATGAAAACACCACATACATATTAGGCAGATAATGTAAATCATCTGGTTGACAGGGACTAGTATAAAAAATAAATTTTTCCTTCTCACATTTCTATGTACCCAGTTGAACAACACGACACATCTCCAGAATCAGTATGCATAAATTTTAACTTTGGACAGTGCTAGCTAGTTTCTACCTCTAGTCCCTCATGCTAAGCTAGTTAAACAAATCCTGACCCTAGCTCTGAACTTTCATATACACATACACGAAGGATGGTAGAGTTTCTTTGAGTATGTCCTTTGAAAGACAGCAATAAGTAAATTTCCCAGAATGCTAAACCATTCCTGTAAGAATCTTCTGATTTCAGCAAACTTCGTTTATGTACCCAGTGTTTAAGTGTTCATTGTGGGAAAGTTCAGATAGTGTTGTTTACTTTAAAACTTTTAACTCTGCATGGTATACTTTAAAATGAGGAAAACTGTTTGGCGGATTGCCCATTATAAAACCACACATTGTCTGTAGAACTACTTTTCCGAGTCCTGGGGAATTATTTTCCACTTGCAGTGTCATGAAAAGTCCGACAAGAAGAGATGCCTCTCTAAACACCGACAGATAATGGCAGAGATGATGTGCATTGGAAGTAGTGAAAGTCTAGCTTTTGCCATGGCAAGGATATACTTTAGTGATTGTATGTGCATGTCTCTGCATTTGTGCTGCACTTCTAGCAATTCTGGCTATGTATTTCACTGCAGATGGTGAATACTCATTGTGTGTGTGTGTGTGTAGAGAGATGGTGTCGTCCAAGGTCGTACAGCCACATCGCTCTGCTACATCCACAAGTGTAAATGGCAGAGTAACGCTTAAGAATTCACTGCTACATCGTCCAAGCATGTGCCCGAGTAGAGTGTGTGGGTAATTGTATTGGACAGAGATGGAGTGAGACAGTTTGACAGAGATGGACTAGGCGCATTAAAAAAACTAATACTGTATGAATAAACTTTCAAAAGAGAGTCAAACTGATGACCTCCAGATGACAAAACAACTCTAAATAAAAACCAACAAGATAAATGCCAGACATTCATCAAATCAGGGTCACTTAAAGAGGGTCATGAATAAAACACACGCTCACTGCAGCAGAAAAAATGACACTAAGAAATAAATCAGGCTTAATTTAACCAGTGAACATGTTTCATTCTAAATGAATTGAATTTATACTTCTACAGAAAAAATATTAATTTGCACAAGTATTTCAACTTTCTACAACACCATAAAGCAGAAAGCTCTGTTAAGAATCTTGGCTCCACCCTAATTTGTGATGTCAAAGTATTCCATAGAGGAAGCAATAAAGCGCCACGAGGGAAAGCAATATAAAACAGAATACAGATGGGGAAGTTAAAGGTAAATTACACAGCAGATGACTTTCATTGTGCATGTTTTCATTCTTTTATCCACAGAGGATTTAGAAATTTTAATGCCAAAAGTTTTAGTAGTTGTGTTAAAATTTTTAGGACTGTATATGTGTGTGACAGACCAAATTGGGTTGCACTTCACTACTTTTTCATTACACTCAAAAAATATTAGACATATGTCATTCACTGTGTTTAATATTAGAAAGTCAGTTTTAAACGTAAAGCCAATCAATATTTCACAGTTACTTATCTGCAATTTTCAAAACTCTATGCAGTGCTTAGTGTTTATCATCTCACCAGCCTGCGTAACTTTAATGTTTAGGGTTCATCTTATGAATACAACACCTTCAATAGTGTAATTTCCAGACAGAGCAGCTAATTTCAGCATTACAAATGATAAACCAACAGTATGCTACTATCCCAGCACAAGCTTGCTGCCAAAAATAAGGTTAGTGCAGCAGTTAAAGAGGCAGATACTTTATTAGAGTTGGTAAAGACCAAAAACAGAAAGAGATTGAATATTGGACTTCCATTCAGGGTGGCTGAAATATGACTCTAAATAAATGTTTATGTTGCTCTGTGCCTGCTGCACATGTTAATAGGCATCTACTTGCTAACATGTTTGCCATATCAGCTTTTTATGGTGATATGTCAATGTTGTGTTTACAACTTGTTACACTGCCCCCTAGATGCCAAAATCAATTAAGATAAATTATGTGTGTATGTAGGTACGCCTGACAGAGAGTGTGTGACTGTGTAGGAGAGACTGAGCGATAGTAAAACCTAAGACTGCTGTTATTGCCTCCCTCCTTCCCTCCCTCCCATCACCACCCCATCACCTGGTTATACAACCAGAGGTTATTCCTCTCTCCCAACAGTTATAATGGACGATGGAAGGAAGACAAGGAGAGGCAAGTAGATGAAAATGAGACACATGAGGAAAGAAAGGAGCACAGGCTGAGAGAGGCCAAGATGCCTAGAAACTGAGGTGGTTGGAAAAGAAAGGGGGATCAGTATGGCTCTAGCTATGTGTAAGTGCCCCATGCTGGTCAGAGAAGCTGCAGAAAAGTGATGACATTTAGAGCACACACACACACACACAGAAAGATAGAGAGAGAGCACTATTTAATCAGGTTGCCTCAATACAAGCATCAGAGTTATTGTCCAATAGTAAATACACACAAACACACACATGCACACACACATTTACTGGCTTAACCTTCACCTCAAAAGGACACACACACGCACACGCACACACACACAGTAAACAGGGGAAGCGCAGATAGTATTGGCCGATAGCGACCACAGAGACACATCCAAAGTAACAGCAGGTTGAATTCAAGCCATTAAACACATGGACCAAACAACAGTGTAAACCTGCCTTGTGCTTTGCTGATGTGTGTTTGGAAGAAAACAGTAGAAACAGACCAAACTGAACAGACTGTGTGTATTCACTGTAGTATCTTGACAGAACATACATTAGATGGAAAACATAATTTTGATGGAAGAGAATGCTTAAATGTTGATTTGTTTCTTGTATTTTCAAGAACGAACCGTCTTTGAAGGCTGCCCTGGCTGATCCCTGTCAGCGTTTGTTGACTGTGAATACATCACACACCAAATTATCTATCATACCAGCCATTATTGTTATTAGTGTGAAATTATTGTTGAAGAAGGTTTTAAAATCCACTTTACTCTGTACATTGTGTTATCACAATTTACTGTGATATTAGCTTACTGTTTGAAGTTCCATTATTAGTTTTATTAGCTGTGGGAGACAATGTCTTCCTAAGACCTGTAGAGAAGGAGTTACTTGGACAGAGCAAGAGGATCAGAACGAAAGATTAAATGTGCCTGTAAGAATAAATGTAGCTATCGCGAATGCCCCAGCTACACTCGCTTGATGTTAAAACAGTTAAAAGTTTTTGCCCTGGCTACAGCCCTATGTCAGTTAGTTCTAGAGTTACTCACAGGTAACTTTGGGATTTGAACAGTGAAGCCTTTGCTGAGGATTTTGTCTCTCATATCACCTCACCAGGTGTGCCAAATGAGACAGTATATCAATTCCATGTCTTTAGCCAAGTGTTGAACTCTTTTCTGTTACAAAGAGGAAAAACCAGAGTTGTTCGAATGTGCTATCCTATTGAAGAATATTTAACTTCCATCTGTACATGGAGGGAAAAATAAGCAGGTTGAAATGACACCATCCAAAAATGTTAGCTCTTCTAGTCAACAGAGTACATTGTACAGTTGTTGTCTTGTAGCTCTGTGCAGGCATTCAAGAAATACTACACTAAATCATTCTCTGTTGCCTCAAAGATGGCAGTTAGCCAGGAGTCCTCATAAATCGCTACACAGTGAGGACATTTTGATACTGTTTTGGTGTGTTGTTACAGTGATCACTTAATGTAACAAGACACATGTTGTTTCTTTGACATATTCAGAAAACTTATGTAAAATGGGAATTTCTATGTTTCTTGTCTTTTAGCAGAGTAGCATATGTAGTTCCTTAAGGCAGTGCGCTACAGTGCTACATCTTCAAGTGGTTGATGTCTTGAAACACTGACATGTCATCCGTTTCATTCAGTTTTTATGAAGATATCTTGTAGTTAGTATCACAGTGGCTCTGGTAATATGCCTTGATATCTATTTTACCACACATGTAACTAAATGAATACTACACCTTTTGAGAGTGATTGTAGTTAATGCATTCAGGGTCAAGTCAGTTTTTCAAAACTTGAGTTCTAACAAATTTGAGCTAACACAGAATTTGAATGGCGCAACCACTGGTCAGATGTGAGTGGTTTTGAAGATATGTCGACAGAGTTGAAAATCTTTTAACTTAATAAAAAGATTTGAGCTATCCCAAAATATAATGATGAGAGAATGAGAGATCTGTCAGAGGGCTTAACGATTAGCTGCTTGGGGAGATTGCACAAATAGTTCAGCAGTAAAATCCATGCAAAAACAAAGGATAAAAAGAAATTGCCTTTTCAGATGTCCGCTCACCAGTCTAGTTCTGCTTGAGGCTTCTGCTCTTAAAAGGGAAGTTTTTCCTGACACTGCTGCTTCATTGCTTGCTCATATGGTGTAAATCGTTGGTTCAATCTTTAGTAAAATAAACTTATATAAATAAAAATTGACTTGACTTAGTCTTTGTAGTAATGGTATCACACAAGTATGACAATCAATCCTGAGCTAAGCTAACATGTAGCTAAATGTAACAGCTAACAGCTATTTATTGATTTAACTCAGTTTTATTATGGGTTTATATAAATGGTTGAATCATTCATATTTGTTGACTTGATGATTAGGCCTTGCTCTGACTTTAACAGGCACAGCAGTCATTAAGGTGGCAATCGCTGAGAGCATGTATACATTCATTAAAAGACCTGAAGTGAGACTGTTAAATAAACAAGGTGTCTTCTCAACCCACAGACACGCACACAGTTCAGTTACACCACTTCAGCTGTCAGAGACACATTAGAATGAAATGAGAGGGAGGAGGAGGCATTTATGGTGTGTACTGCGAGAGAGAAGGGATGGTTTGTCTGAAGACAGCCATAATTATAATCTATTTTGAATTACCTAAGGGACCCATATGTAGTTGCTGGTTTCAGGTTTGCCTCTCCAACTTATCTTTCTCACACACACGCGCACACACTCACAGGACCTGATCTTTTTCAACAGTACAAAAACATAATACCTCCAAATCACTCTTCTGTTATCATCAGCACATATTGAAACCATGGCGTGTCCAAACCTCTCTCGATGAACCACCCTCCTCCTGTTTTTTCTCTGCCATCTCTCTCTCTAACATCTGCTCTGCAGGCACACTTCAACATTTCAAGAGTTGGAAATAAATATTCTTTGTATGTTGCTTCATAAATGAGAGAAACATCAGTATGTCTCTCTGAGAAATGTTTTGATTTCTCAGCAGGCAGCACATTTTAGCTGAAAATTTAAGGTTTGAGAATAGCGGACCGTCTGCCTCTTTTTGATGGTGGCAGCCCACTCGTTTCTCGCGCCTCAGACTGTGGTCATAATAACAAGAAGAACTACTTTTGATGCAGACATGTTTTCAGAAAACGACTGACAATGTCGGGTAAAAGCAGCAGCAGCTAAGTCATTCAGACAAGTTTAGTACAGAGGTAGGGCCAAACTAATCTTTCTGCAGCACCCAGCTCCAACACTCAATCACCAAACATAGTAATACCTACAAAATTGACAATAATCTAATCCGGCACTAAGAAATGCACATGAATCAGAAATGGTTGCATAGAATTACACTTATTTATAGAATTGTTTTATGATTGTTTAAAGCCCCTGTGAGTAAAATACCACATGCTGCACTTTTGGACACATGATAGTTCACCACTTACCATTGTAAAAGTGACACCTGATGTGAATGATCTGTAGGCTTACCCTCAATGAGTTGAAACTACATTCAAATAACAAGGAGTTGTAGTATAAGAATATAAAAGATGTCAGTTTGCATTTCAGAAAGATAATGTACTTTTTTACATGGGTTTGACACAACATCTAGTATTGAGGTTATTCAAGTTCCCTGTCAGGAGGCAACCAAGAAAAAGGTACTAGAATGTGTTTTGGATTCAGTATTTCTCATCCATGCATGAACTGTACATACCATTGCTGTCACCGTCAACTCCTAAAGCAAAATGTGAACAGAATTTGTTTTGAAATTCAGTTCAATGAACAGGATACAGCATGAGACCCCACCACCCAGTATGAGGTCCAGCCGTATTTGCCAGTGTCCGATTCTCCACTATACTTATAAATTTTCCTGTGAGGAATTTTACATTGTGCTGCAGTTTTGTCTTTATCTTAAAAACTCTTTCCCTGAAGCAATACCAACAGGCCGATATCCCATATAAATCTTGCACCCAATCAGTTGCATTTACCAGCTTCCGGCAGATGAATGTGGGTTAAAAAAAAAAAAGTAGACGAGGTTGTCCAGGTGATGTTGCTTCACTGCCTGATTTGAGTAAAAAATCTAGAGGTCTCAGATGCATTGTTATAAACTAGGATCTATTTTTGGCAGAGCTGACACATTGTCTTAACTTTGTTGGTAATTTTCCATCTACAGTGTGAAACCAACACTACTCTGCATTTCTTCTCAGACGCTTGGCTGCCAGGAATATGTGATCAGCACTGTCATCGTATTCTGTTAGCAGGAATTGATAGGTCAATAGAGCAGCAATTAGGTCAAGCTGATAATAAATTTCAGAGCACTCTGCTGACCATACTTCAAATGTGGTCTGTTGCACCAACAGACTGGTATACATTTTGAATTTAAACAGGTCAGAACATTTGAATATTTAATTTACCATGCTCAAAACATAAGTTTAAATTTCAATAAAAAGTAACACTCTGATACATACTAGGCTCGAGCACTGTGATTCATAATTTAAATACTGACAAGGCCTAACATTTTTGATTCCAGCTTTAGAGCTGGTATTAATATGATTTATGTCTTGACATCTTTATTAGATAAGAAAACATGTTAATGCAATGTATTAATACCAGAGTAAAACTAAAGCCCGTGATTAGATGTAATTATCCGGATAACATAACCAGAGATCTCATGTTCACAGCAGGTCTAAATGGGGTCTGATCTCCTTATCAACTTCAGAAAACCCCTCTAGATGGCATCGAGTTTGATAAATGTAAGTTTCTTTTTTTTTCCTGACTATTATTTTGCCACAATTACAACAGAACAGTTCTCACTTGACAAACTGACTGAGAACAGTATTTCCTGCTTTCTATCTGCTCCCTTCATTTTCATTATCCCTGCTCTCTTACTTTTGCACCCTCACTTCTCTCTCTTTCTCATTCAACATTGCTCACTCACTTTTGAACAATTAAGATGCAATAAATCCCACTGTCACATCATCAGTTTTTCTGACTCCATCCTGTCTGTGTGTGTGACTTAATACTATTGTTGCTAAGGAGACTGCAGGACAGGAAACAGAGCAGAGACTGGTGACAGGAATAACAAGATTCAAAGGTGCCATGGCATTGAAAGAAGCCTACTTTATTGATTGTCATCCTTTTCAGAAATGCCGTGCTCTCATGCCAAACAAAAACCCGTGACACGCCACTTCCGCAGCTATTGTTGGAAATGTTACCAGAATCCTAGCGGAAGCCCAGAAGAAGCAGCAGAATACAAATAGCAGCTGGATGAAAGCGTTGCAATCCACTCAAAAATGCTTCAATCCAGCTTTTCTTTGGCTGTTGACGGTGATTTTGTTTGGCCTTCACATTTTTTACACTTGAACACACTCCCAGGACACACCTGAGCACACACATGGAGAATACACACACGCTCGCCATCTGAGCTCATGCAGTCGTACATGAATGCGTGCGCTTTTTGGAGAAAAAAAATAAAAAATACAGTTAAACCCCATAACTGCTAATGCAACAATCATCCATTTTTCACACACATACACACGTATGGTGTGTCTGTGCTGGAGAGATAACCCAGAAAGGATTAGCTACAACATGTTGAGTTGAAAAACACCCACCTTATTATGTGTGTGAGAGAGATTTAGAGAAGTAGTTTCCAGGGACAGAAACAGGTGTATGTTGGCCAGCAGCATTTTCAGCAGCACCAGGAGTTACTTTTATAGTGTCTCTTTTCAAGAAACTACGCCTTAATACATATTATCACCAAATGCAACAAAATCTACCGTTACAATTTGACCTTTCCCAGTGTGGTGCTCTGTCTGTGTAATACTGCAGTCTCAGAGACCCAGCGCTAGCATTGGCTAGATGTCAGTCAGCCACAGCAGTAAACAATAGCAAAGCTTCCATTTTTTGCATGATATTTCAATCATGCACCACATTTCAAATGTTAAATGGGTTATTGATTGGCAGAACTCATAAAAGCAATTCTATGTAAATGAATAAAGTAAGCCAAGAAAAGAATGGGAAGAGTTTAGCCAAACGTTTTCTTTTTTGCTATGAAGTCCAGATAGGCAAGACAGAAGATGAAAGATGTTTATTATTCAATATCCTTTTTGTTAGGTGGAAGTGTAGTTGATTACAATTTAATGGATATTTAGAATTCTACTGAAAACAATGACATCAGTTCCTTATCAATAATTCAACTCATAGCTTCTCAACCTGATGTGAGGACCCTATTATGGGTTGCAACAGGGGTTGCAGGAGGATTTAAAGATTTTCAAGACTGATATATTTGTTTGATGTATACTTTAATGCCACAATCACATTTATTGCGCTGTCAGAGGAATTTTGCTCCAAAAACAAATTTATTTGGGCGTGACAGCTGATCAGACCGTTAGACTGGATCTTGCTAGTTAGTACTGATAAAATCACAAATGTATATGCAAAATCCCAATCTAAGTCTGCAGATCTAGTTGCTGCCAGGTCCATGTGTTACTTGACCACTCATTCAGTCTGTTGTTTCGCGTATTTATTTTATGTTCTTTCTGACTATCAAAAATCTACAGTAATTTGAGAAAACAACTTTATGTGTTTTTTTTTTTTTTTTTTTTGTTTTTTTTTTTTCCTCCAGTCTTGGTGTTTGAAGTTTTAGCTTTACCTTCAATTTAAGCACTTAAGTACACAGTCTATGTTCAATTCTTGATAACAAAAGTTATGTTACATATGAATGGACAAGGAGTGCTCAAAATTTCAACACAAAACCGGGTTCTTAAAGTGTTTTCTGATTCACTTAGATTTGTTTTCTGATTTGTCAGTGCTTCCAGTTACAAACTTTACACTGTTGCAAATTAAACCAAGTTCTATCATCGCTTGGTCAGGTGCAGACACAAAACTGGAGTTTGGGATAGAGTGGAGTCACGTGTTGCTGACCCATCCACTCACTCTTCCTCCCTTTGTGGATTCTCTTGTGTCTCTAAACAGCATAACATGATTTCTCCTTTAATTATGACTGGGAAAAAAATCAGCTGATAAAGGGTTTTGTCATTTATTGAAAGAATATTTATCTTATTATTATTTTAAAAATTAAAAGTTTAAATGTAAATGAAACCTCTTCCATTATGTGATGGCAAATTGTGCAGAATATCACTGAGCTGTGCAGGTGATACATATCCAGCCATCCATCCAATCACACCTCTGTTACCTTTTCCATATTGTTTTGAACAAAATATAAGTTTCCAAGAATGTTGAATGTTAAAACATGGTGCAAAACAACATAATTCTTTTTGAGAAAATGAAAGGTACTCAGCTAAATATAGGCAAATTAAACAGCTCCATGACCCCATTATAGAGTGCATAGAATACAGTGGCAATTATGAAATGTAGTATTTCATTTACCTGTTTATGGCTAAGAGCAACTAATGCAAGATAGTGTTGAGAATATTACAAAAGGAATAATAGTACATTTTAGGTGCCAGTATGGGAGGGGTGCGTGTAGTCAGGTTTATCAGGCCTCTGCTTTCCCTGTTGTTCAGGTGTTCGCATCAGTAAACAGACGATGAAGATAATTCATCTCTAAGCCGTAAATATCCTCAAGGCATCTTCACACACCTGCAGAAATACTGTTTCACTTATCCTCTATGTCATATACACACACACACAATAATTTTACAGGCCCTTGAGGTCCCAGTGGAAGGTCTTTAAATCCTCCCAAATACATCAGAACACCTCAATGGATAAAAATGAGCATTTAAACTTCTTTTGCCTCCAACTGTTTGTGTGTGTGCATGCGTGTGTGTGTGTATGGATGTGTGTGTACAGATATTTATATGGAAACCTGTGTGGATGCATGCATGCTTTAAGTATATAAAAATGTAAATCTTCCCCAGTAGAGTCAGTGCATGAGCTGACCAAAGCAATTTGAGACCTTCATGTAAAACCCCTAACACCTTTTGCCACTGGCTGAATTTCTGCATGCCTATGCATTTGTGTGTAAATGTCTATTTGCATGTCAATTTTGATACCAGTGCTAACAGCAAAACAAATTATTCAGCTTCACTAAAGCATAAACCAATACTGTTTTGGGTCAGTGCATCTGCTGGTAGAAATTCATTGGTGCAGTGAGCCAAAAGCGGCCAGATATATCTATTAGTTTTAACAACCTTTATAATAGTTTAGCAGTTTAATTGTTCATAAGCTTAATGGGATATTTTAATATATAGTATGTGTGTTGAAATAAGTACACCCATTGGTAAGACAACATAGAGTACAGATAGTAACAAGAGACAGGACAGTTAGAACAGCAACCTGGATGAAATCACGATCAGCAGGAGGGAAATAAGTTAGAAGAGTCTAAAGTATACTGACACCTTTGACAAAGGAAGGTTACGATCACAAAACAAAGGTTGACTGAAGAAATATTCGTTGTTAAGAGGCCAGCTACACAATGTAGCAAATAGATGTCATTTGGATGAGTTTCTAGTGAATTGCACCCATTCTAAAATATATGAAGTAAAATATATATATAAATCAAAACTCTACACAGTGGCTGATAAGATCATGGTCAGTCTGCAGTGAATTTGTAAACATGACATTCTTTGCCTTGCAGATCATAGTGATTCAGATGGCAGGCTTTGACCTCTCTCCTAAACTTTTAGTTAACAGGCATGTTCAGATTGTACTTCATACAGACTAGTTTGTTCGAAGCATGCTGAACCCTTTAGGCTTTTCACCGATGCCACACGGGTGGTGTTAGTAGGGAGGAATCAGGAGGCCAAGTTCAGGATCTAACATCTTGAGACAGGAGCTTTGGATCAATCTGGGCATTCTGACTGAAAGCTACAAACCTCCTGCTCAGATGGTGGCAGAGGAACAAAGAGGTGGTGAGAGGATAAAATGAGTCCTGATAATGTTTTGCAGATCTTTGTAGAAAATGGAACACAGAGAGGTCTAAATGATGTTTTCCAATGTCCCCGCTTATGAGGCATTGTAGCTCTTAAACAGTGAATCAGTGTCAGTACACCTCGACTGTGGCTCAATAGCATGTACTACTGCATGCCAGATGGGAGTCTACTGGTCCATCCATTTGTAAGGCAGTCTGCCACGCCCACCTCAAAACATGGAAATTGTACTATATATTTAGGACATTCAAGTGGAAGAATAATTAAGATTAATCCCAATGCCAATGTCAACATCAGTGAGGTTGAAAATGTGTACTCATGAATATTGACAGACTACAGCTTTTAACATCATTTGGGGAGACATCTGAAGACTAGCTGAAGACTGGATAAAATCCAAATAGATTGTTTTACCAACTGTTTCCAGAGTTTTGAGTCTTGCACTCAAAACCAATCATCAAATTGAGTTGCAAGGAAAGCTTGCAGTGGTTTGAACTATGTTTGATACCATAGCTAACAACATTATCTACCATCAAGTTGGTTAAAGTCATTATACAACATGTACTATTTATGTACAGATTTCATGTTTTCTGTTTGAACTGAAGCCTGCAAGCTCAGGGACAAATATTCTGTTGTCAACCACAGTAGAAAGAGAGGTCGCTGCTGATGACATGAATTAATGAGTCTCCTGGGGCTCCTCTGTCTTTCTCTCTCACATCCATCTTTGTGCGCCAGAATGCCAGAAACATAGCCCTCATGCCCTACAGTGAGTAAGTGCTAATTTGAGTGTGATTTTCATCATTCATGCACCAGTAAATTTCGTCTCCTTAATGTATACACAGTTATAATAGGTAGCACCGCCGCTCTTCCTTGGGCGCTGTAGAAAGGGGAAAACAAATATGAAGGATGTTTTTAGTACATAGTTTGTGCAGCTTGGAAAAGTACAACATTTGACCAAACTGAAAACACCTGAAATGGAAACTGGCAACAGTGACTGATGCATTAATACCCAGTACTGGGGAGTGCACTGTAAGCCCCAGTATTTCTGTCTTTTTCTCCTGTAAACAAGCTTTCACCCCAGCACATGCATGCAGTTAGGACTAAATTATATTTTATGACCATGAAAAATTGTTAGATTTAGTTTGAAAAAGTAGAGTGTAAACTTCAGCCCCCACGCCTTTCAAATTGCTGCTGATTTCATTCCTTGTACTTTATAGGCTCTTTTCCTCATTAACTTAAGGCTCTCACGCTCCACTGTATGCTCTATTCAGTATTCCCACTGGCATCAAAAACAATTTTCAGAGACACATTTAGTTTTAATGGCATATTCTGTCATTGTAAAAGATAAGAATGAATTGCTAGGGTGTGTAATCAGCATTTTCATAGGGTTAGAATAGATCTTTTCTAACTAGTATTTATATTTATATACCTTTACCATCAATATTCTTGTTCATTCAACATAAATGTTAATGTGTAAACTGATTTCCCACAGCAATCCAATCATATATGTCACCCCAATTGTTTCATTCAGTTAATTTAAAAACTAAAACACGTTTATTACTCTGTCGCCCAGACCAACAGCTTGGATCGAATGAAACTTATGGAATCATAACCAAGAACACACACTGTGAAAGTCAGACAGAGCTTTTAGTCATTTCACCACTGAAGTTACTAAAATATGGAACTCACATGCTGGAGGGGTACTAGGAGAAATTAGTAGTGACAATTAATCACAGCTAAAGAAATCCAAAGACACCATCAAACTGTAAACTTGTGCCTTACATTAGGCACAACAAGGTGGGTGGATCCAAGGATTGCAGCGTTGGGGTGAATATATGGTCAGTGCACTGGTCAGTGTGTGGTCTCTGTATGGCTTAGGGTCAATCCAAGCTAACAGTAGTTGGCAGGCAGTGAGAGGCACAGCAGTGTGAGTGAAGCAGCTAATAACACTGGGCCTGATGCAGCTTGTATAATTGCCTGTCGCTAGCATCACTATTATCTCAATTCTCAGGACTGAGTTAACACAGCAGCGTAGAGCAATCCTTCCAGCTTTCACATGGTCCAGTCTCAGTAGGCATGTTTATTATGTTATCTCCTGCCGTTGTTAACACGTAGTGTCTGCAATTTTAAGTACATTTCTCAATACCAGTGTCAAAGGTAAGCTGATGGTTCAAATAATTTGCTGTTCTTTAACAAACAAGACTTAATGGCCTTCCACCATGCTTGAATAAAGTCTCTTTAATACATCCATTTTCTGCCGATTATTCGATCCAGGCTGTACGGAAATAGCTACAAGGTGCAGATGCCCCTCCTCCATTTTTCCAGATTCTCCTGAGGTGTTCCAAGCCAGATGAAATATATAAACTCTTCATCATGTTCTGGGTCCACACAAGGGTGTCCTACCACCAGTAGTCAGAAACTCCAAAGGGCTTTGGCATCCCAACCATCTCAGCTGGTTCTTTCAATGCAAAGGAGCTGTGGTTCTGCTCCCACCAGGAAACCTCAATGAAGAAGTGAAATCACAGTGATGGATGGAACATAGAACACCATTAAATCAAAACAAGTCAGCCACAACTTTTTTTTGACTCTGATGTCGTCTGACTGATTTTTGTCACAATGATTAAGGTAGCTACTGAGAAGGAGCAGTTTACAGTGTTTCTGTGATATCAGTGAGTCACCATACAAATGACATGGCCAGGGTGATGAATCAGACCAGTTACTGCCCAATATCGGGAGCCACAGCACTTAACTGATGTTGTGTGTAATGCAATATCAATTATGCATTACAGCAGCTGCTCATCAATTTAGAAACAGACAATGTACATCTGAGCAAGAGTTCACATCATCTTAAAAACAGCAGTTTTTCCTGAATTTTACCAAACTGATCAAGGTCATCATGTTATAATTTTCTGCACTTTGCCTGGCACAGCATAAATTCAAATATTATATTCTCGTAGGACTGTGTAGTGAGGCAGGACAAGAAGCAAATACTGATCAGTGTAAGTACCTTCTGGCTTCAACTTAAAATCAAGCCGCCATTCTCTGATGAATACTGCTCAGTCTTGTCTGACTTTCATGTACCCTTTATGTAATTTTCCACCATTTCTGACCTATTCTATGCAGATGCAGTTTCTGGACTTCTTGATTCAACTAGGTGTCATCCACAAACGAGCTGTCCACTGTAAGGAACCGACATATTCAGGCAAAGGTTGAACAGAGTACATATATGTGCTGGTATCATAAGACAAAGTGTTTTTTCTGTTACCAGTCTGACTGCCAAACTTTGCTAACAAAGGCCTCTGACTTTTTGATGTCATGTTGAGGAGGATACGAGAAGTCATCAGGCCAATGTCATGAGCTTTTGCTGCTGACCATGAGCCTGAGAGGGCTCATCCCAGCAAGATCTCTATATAGGGTTGGTTTCTCTGGGGTAAAAGATTTAATCAGTGGCCATCTCCTCTCCAACTGATGTCCACATCTCCTATGACCTTTTCTTGGGGTTGTAGATCCTCATTTCAGTGTTTCATATGTTCAGTATTGCTGAGAAGTGCTGGAGTCTTAAGGTGGCAGTCTGTTAAATTAAAGTCTGCCATCCAACTTCGTTCATGAAAGAAGGGATACTGCAACACCTTATCAGCTACTCTGACATGTGTTCCAAAACCCATCCAACCAACCATCATGTGACATTAATGTATGATAACCAAACAGATATAAATGATACTGCTAGTTTCTGACTTTACATAACTGACGACCTAAATTATTAAAAGCCTTTACAGATGTACAAAGAATGTCCGTCATCACGGCACATTTGTTATTTTATCATTTAGCTCAACCAAACAACCCTGCTTGAATGCTCTCCTTATAAGTTTAAAGCAGAGCTTATTTAAATGATGACTTATATTTTACTTAGTCGACTTTATCCTCCACAGTACTTCAAGGCTCCAAAATTTCTTCTTTTTTCTCTCTACGATAGATCAGAGTTCTCTCTCTCCTCTCTTTTTCTCTTATCAGTCCATGTATCTCCTGTAAGCACAGAAGGAAGTCGATAAACTTCACCAGGCAAAGAGACCAGTAATTGTTTATCGATTTATATCAATACACAGCTCATCTGAGAACAACAACTTATTCCAATAAAGCCAAACAAAGAAAGCGGTGACTGGGGTGTTGATGACTCCATTAGTAATGCACATGCACACACACACATATACACACACACACACACGCACACAGAGGTATTATTGACTATATTTATGTAGCCCTCACTCATTCTTGTGCATGCATTAATATTAATGAATAAAAACATGCACAGAGAAAGAGAAATGCAGGAAAAGAGGATAAAATAGTGACTGCTCTCCAAAAAAGTAGCCATTAATGGGTAATGAAGTTTGAACAATAAATATTAAAACTGCATATCATGTTTTTTTCTGGATTTAATTTTGCTAGTAAATAATTCACATCCACGCTGCTGAAGAGCCGGATGCTGAATCCCCATCAGCTCAGGTGCCACTGCTCTGACTCAGCTGAGTCTGACCTCTGGTTTTGATTTGAGGAACTTTTTCTGTCTGCGTGATACAAGATGTGAATATTTAAGCTTTAATTTTTTTTCTGTTGTTTGTTGTTTTCTTACTAGCTGTGTGAATATATTGTGAAGATGTGATGAAATGCCAGTAAAACAGTCAAACAAACCAGCAAATATGCAAAGTACATACAAAATAACTAGTGTGATTCCTGGCATTCTACACAGGTAAGGTGGAGGCAGTTTCTATGGTAACACTGAATGATATCATTGGCAGTAACTGCTGGATGTAAAAAGTAAACAAACAAACAAACAAACAAAATATATTGTAGTGTGAGGTGCAGGTGTGTCCCTGTGTGTCTAACAGAGTTTTTTTTTATGAATTCTCTAGATGAGAGGGAATATGTGATAATGCATGTAAGAGAGATTGTGTGTGTGTGTGTCTGTGTGTAAGTGTGTATACACATGTCCATCCATACATGTGTGGGTGGTAGACTGTCATTTTGTTTTGCACTGCCACTGTACAAAATGTAGAACTTGAGGGAGCATTGTATTATACTTGTGTCCCAGTGCTGAGTTTGTGATGGGATATTCTGAGCCCATAGAAACTATTTTTGGCACATAAATTATATTTTTTTAAATCAGAATCAGAATCCTTTATTAATCCCTTGCGGCAAATTGTTGTATTGCAGTGCTCCATTTCACAAGTATAGATAGCTAAAAAGGAATAAAATAACAAAAAATAAATATAAAATAAAATAAGTGATATAACCCAATCCTCAAAAAATAAAGAAATATACCCTTCAATATGGACACCATATACATTGCTAATATTTACAGACATTTCAATTATTTAAATTTAATTGTGCAGATGAGAAACTAGTATTATGCAAAGAATAATTTAATTTGACTTTTTTTGTTTGTTTGTTTGTTTTTTGTTTTTTCAACAAGTGAGCTCAGAATTTGGGACACAAATACAGTCCCATACAATAATAGGTATATCATGTTAAGAGCCATTAAAAGGACAAAGACCATTGATCCACACCTGTTATCACTGCCTGACAGTTTCATTCACCTCCATTTTCTATCCTTTAATCACATGGCAGTTTTTTAATTGTGATGCCATAAAATCAATTGATCCTATCATACCAGTGAATATTACAATAAAAACAGGCAGCTTGAAAGCCAACCTGCTGGTTTAGCACACACACTCTCACTCACATAGGAACAGACACACAGATTTGATACAGCTAGGGTAGCAAGTAGCTACTGGGAACAGAGGCAGTGATGCCAGTAGCCATAGGATTACAGTTTCAAAAGGTTGCCTGGCCTGAGAAAACAGGGAGAGGACTGACACACAGACTTCAAACATGACAAAGTGCACACAGTCAAACACACAGGAGATATGCTGGCACAGAGTTAGGGTAAACGTCACAGCTGCCATTTTGCCCTGAAGCAAAAACATTGACAAACGCCAAACCCCAAAATGTTTTGTCAGTGACTAACCCTGGAAACACAGAGGGAGACAGACCGAAGCAAAGAGACTGCAGATAATCACTGCAGATAAGATGTGCAGTATAACTGAGCTCTGTGGGATTCAAAAGTGATAATATTGTTGTGATGATTGTAAAGTCCAAAACACATTTCCCTAAAACACATCAATCAGATGTCAGGGGATTGTGCAACCAGTAAAAAGTGCTCATCTGTTCCCATCAGTACCTGTTCATCTTTAGAATTACTATGTTTTATAAGAAGCTTTACAGCCCCCTTTTACCACTGACATTTTTGGTGACTTCAGCATCCACAATTGTTTGCCCTCACAAAACAGAAGTAGCAAGTTTCTTCACTTAGTTCAGTCATTTCACCGGCTGCAGTCTGTAAATGACATGTAAAAGGCCAAACTCTTGACTTAGTCCTGTCTTGTGGTCCACTCCTGTGGAATCTGTCTAGACAAATGATACACTCTCTGTCTGACCACTAGGTCATTGCATCTGACATAAAAGTACCCCACTCTGCTCAGAGATCTCAGCTCTGGAAACACCACCCACTCGTTTGAGCACAGATGACCTCGTCTTGCTTTTTAATAGTACCTGTCTGCCCACTATGCTGACCCTGTCAAAAGATAGAAAGCCAAAAGCCTTAGTTTTACTGTACTTTAAAAAATAACACAAGGGGAAGAACGGAAAAAGGAAAAGCTCCAGGTCTTGTGTGTTTGCAGTGCAATAAGCTGTAAACAAAACACTAACACAAAGTTGATATGACTATGTCAATATATTTGCAAAAAGCTGCCTAGTTAAACAACCAAAGAACATTGTTAAAAAATTGTTGTGAAATTTGGAGTGTTTTTGGCCAACAACAAGCTGAGAGATGCAAAAATTTATCAAAGAGCCAGGGAAACTACGGAGTAATGTTATAATTCAATGTGGGTTTTTCAGCAACAGGTTATTGGTTATAAGTATGACATATTTGTTTATTATTACAAAGAACATCCATCATACCATCATCCTAAACTTGGTCATTATGGCCAGTTTATGCCTAGAAGCTTTTTCCAACACATGCATTCCTATATTTCTTAACTGTCAAAATGAACTTGATAGTAATTATTATCTCATCCCATCCACCTCCCCTGCAAACTTAGCACTACTACAACATACTATATTCCACTTGGTAACCCCCACCTGCCCTCTTAATCCCAAGCAACATTCTTTAAACTTGTCATTAGCACAGTTAGCTAAGAATGATGTTAGTCACTAACTGTTCACTGATTAGCTGCTATGTCCCTTTATTCTTATACAGTAGAAAGAAGTTGTGAAGACAGTGTAGCAGTTTACTTACACATCTAGAGGTTAATCATTCACTTTGAATCATGTTTGTGGTCCAAGTTAATGCACAAACATGACGTGGTGTCAATTTTCCCATCTAACTCTCAATAGGAAAATATAAGCATGTTTTTTTGTCCTAAACAACACACTACGATTTGGCCCTACAGACATTTACAGGATCACAGCAGGAATTTAATGAAGCAAGTAGAAACTGGCCCACAACCTGCTCACTCATTTTCAAAAACAGTTTGCTTTTAATGAAACCAACTATTGATGTTCTGCTGATCCTCCGGACATGCACACAAGATTTTTAGACTTCTAATTGATGTCTTGTTTCTTACACACACACTGTCAGTGATTTTTGAGGGTTCAATTTGACAAGCAGGCCTTTTTTTTCTTTTTTTTCTAATGCACAAGGGAATAAAATTTGTTAAATAAATCACTTTGTATAGAGAATATAGTCAATGAGTTTAGTTGTAGTGTAGTCAAATACTAACTCATATACTCATTGTACTTAAAATTCAGTTTGAAAAAAGTTATCAACACTGCAAAAAAGTTCGGTTTTAACTCCCTTTGTTACTTAAATCCTAATATCAGGAAAGAAGGCTTAAATTATACATAAGCACCTCATACCAAGGGCATGAAAAAAATAATCCTGGAAATGACTTGCTTCAACTATTTCAACCCACTTGACATTTCATAGACCTGTCTCACAAAAAATCTTATTTGCTACATGAAATTGTGAAAACGTGAAAGCACACACGAACTCATACAAACCACAAGCTGAACATCACCCTGTGCCCTCCAGTACAGTTAGCCATCAGCAGCCCAGTCACTCATTTCCTTTGTGTTGCTATGACAACCATATCAGAACTACAGGGGACCTCTGTTGTAATTAAGTGTGTCTGTGCGTGTGAGAGAGAAAAATAGAGAGACGGATAGGAAAAAGTGAGAGTAAGAGAGGGCATTACCTGGTTGCTCGCAACACTGATATAAATGTATTGCCGAAGGCTGCAATTAAACCTTGTCTCCCTTTTCATTGCAATAAAGTCAATTCTGTGTGCAACCACATTGCATGTCTGTGTCCCCCAGTGCATGTAATCACCCTCTTAAAATCCCTCTTAACCCTTACAATTCCCAGTATACTTAACTAATTATTAACATCACTCCATCATTTTAATATAAGAGTTCATTAACATTTACCGTGTACAGTATCAACTGCCTGTGCATTACATTTTGGATCCTGCTGACCGAGAGAGCAACGTTAAGTGGCTTGGCTGATTATATCTTCATTATTAAGACATTACAAAGACTATCCTAAACTGCAAGCACAATAGACAAAGATTAAACACAAAAATTACAGTATTAACTTGAAAGGCGGCTAAACATACCTGTTTGAAAAAAATAATAGTCCCCTGCTGTTTATCACACAGACTTTCCTCACAATGACCAACATCCACAGGTCTGACAACAGTTGATTCCACAGCTTTTATCAGGAGAAAGGTTCTGATGAAGCTTACCCAAAGAACACCTACAATAAGTAGTGCTTCTTTAAGAAACATGAAGTGCAACAATTTAAAACTGAAATTGATGTTAATTTTTGCTAAGAAAGTAATAACAAAATCTTGATGCTTGTTGTCACAGTTTCAATAATGTAATTAGATTACTGCAATATCTATGTTTATGGACACTTAGCAATAGAGAGGCTAAGTCATGACATCACATCTGAGCTAGTCTCAGTTTGGTGTATTTGTAAACGTCAGTGGGATTACCTCTGGAACAGAATACACAGGTTCTGGTTTCACTTCAGCTCTTATATTATCTTACATTATTTCCAATGACCACACAGGCACATTGTTAGCCACTGCTTTGTCCCATGTGAGACTTGAGCACTCTCTACATTACTCCATAACACAGTATGTTAGATACTGAGCTCTCTGAATCCAGTCACGGAGTGGTCAGGCGACAACTGGATCCACTGATCAGGTAAAAAAAAATATTTGTTCTTTGTTGTTCCTGACACCAAAGATATTAAACACCTGATGAAAAAAACTACAGACATGTCAACAAAGTGTTTGCAAATGGCTCCAGAGGCACCACTACTGGCAGTTCCAGCACAGTGAAATCCAATATTAAAACTAATACATTAATCTAACTTAAAAGGGAGCTACACATTGTTTGGTTCTAGTTTCATTTGGTAATGAAATACCAAAATTTATTACAAAACAAAAGACGCTAGCTAATGTAGACACTTTATCTTGTGTAACTACAAGATGAGCAGTATGGCTAACCGTCTTGGAATGACACATGAACATTCCCAAGGTGGAATAAGAGGTGTTTTTCTGTTCTTCAAGGACTGCCTTGTCATGTAATATGGTAAAAATCAGGCACATCCTGTCTCAAAAGGATGCAGAAATTTTGCGCCATGTATTTGTTACTTGCTGGATTATTGCAATTTTTTATTAATGGGCAGTCCCGATAAGTCTACTCACCCTCCAGCTGATCCAGAATACTGCAGTACAATTACTGACAAAAACTCAGAAAAGAGATCATATTTCTCCTGTAAAATCCAGAATAGAATTTAAAAATTTCATTTAAAAAATCCTCCTTCTCACCTACAAAGCCCTTAATGTTTGGATGCCATCATGTCTTAAAGAGCTTATAGGACCCTATTACCCTACTAGAACAATGCGCTCTCAGATTGCAGGATAACTGGTGGTTCCTACAGTCTCTAAAAGCAGAATGGGAGGCAGAGCCTTCAGCTGTCAGGCTCCTCTCCTGTGGAACCAGCTCAGGTTCAGGAGAAACACCCTCTCCATGTTTAAGAGTAGGCTTAAAACTTTCCTTTTTTGACAAGCTTATAGTTAGGGTAGGCTTCCCTGAATCATCCCCTTGTTAGGCTGCTGTAGGCCCAGACTGCCAGAAGACTTCCCATGATGCACCAAGCTCCTCTCTCCTCCTTTCCCTCTCCATCTGCAAGCATACATATCCCATTAATGCATATTACTAACTCGACATCTTCTCTCTCCTGTCTCTCTCTGCAGGTATTTCTACCTTATGAGATGTAGAGTCTGGATCTGTGTCTACAATCTACCGACTTCCCCCAAGATCCCGCTCATCACCCACTGCTACATCATCATCATTAGTATTATTAGAATTAGAAGTAGTAGTAGTAACAGTAGTTGTAGTAGTAGTAGTAGTATACATCTCTATGTTGAACCTGCATCGTGCTATTTTTTTATTTTTTACAAGATATGCACAATAGCTGCAGCATCATTATAGTTTATGTGTGTGAGGTGAATTCAAATTAGATTTTGACTTAAATGTTAATGACCAAGGAGCCACCACACACCATGTATGGCTTTGGCTGGCAGATATTAGAGCCAGCAGAGTTAGTGTGACCATCAATAATCCATTGCCCTTGAATGTGAGTCTAAATTTACAGTTAATATCCTCACTGAAAATATCAGAAAGTCATAAGTTAGAGTATGTGTGACAAGGTCGTCAGAGCACACTCTAATACATAAAGAGAATGTGACTGCTTCACGTCATATTACCATAATACAAATCATTATGACGCAATTACATAAAGATTTTCCTATTATTAAAATGTGACCAGCTTTCACCTTTACAGCAGTAGAGGCAGGAGATGATGACTCCCCGCTGTGCTACATAATGGGATTTTGTTCTTATAAAGTGTCACGTTTCAGAGGGCCCTGCGTGTCGCAGGATGAAAGTTTGTTTTCCGTGTAGCAAAGAGGACACCTTATATGCATAACTCTCATAAGCATCACTCTCCAGTCTGCAGGTCAAGGGCACCTTGGTTGATGGAGGCTTAAGACATGACACATGGGACATCAAAAAATACAAATCCTGTTAGAGACACCGATTACTCACCACAAGATACATTCAACAAAAGCCGATGTCCCTAAATCCAGATTTGGCGCTCGTTTATTGTGTACAGGTGTGTGAATGTGCGTGTGTGTGTGTGTGTGTGTGTGTGCATCAGCTGCTCTCCTCTCAAGCCAACATCTGCTACACAGTAATTGCTGTCTGGAGGTGTATAATGTTTATGTGTGGTTGGTTCTATGTGTGTGTGTGTGTGTGAAAGAGAGAGCGAGACACACACACACACACACACATATACACACACACACACAAAGATGGAGAAAATGGTTTGGAGAGCGCACTGTGGATAAAATTGGATTTCTTTTATTCTGCAGACAGGACGATTTAAGCACCTGTGTAAAGTATTGTGTTGTATGTAAAGAGATATCAAACGTCTCTACACTTAGAAATTTTCTCCCGTTATTGCCTCGTGGATGGAAATGAAAACCAAGTATATCACATTCAGTTTTACTTTCCTTTGGATATATTATGGTGACAAGCAAAAGCAAGAGGGAAACAAAAGGCTATTCATCTCTGGCTCTGGATTAAAAATGGAAAACACCTTTTGTTGGATCACTCTACAAGCTCGGGGATGGAAGAAAAACCCCACAACACTGAGAAACTAGAACATTTGAAAGGATACCTGAAGAACTCCACATATAATTTATCTTCTCACGACAGCAGCAAGGCAAACACATTTGTCAGTCAGGGAGAGATGTTTACATTCCTTTTACGGTGATGCTATCAGGCTCAGTCGTGGGACAGAGAGCGTTGTCAGGAGACATTACGTGATTTACAAATTCAGCCACCGCATCTGTGTTTCATGCAGCTCATTTGCATGGCGTATACAGTCTGCGTTTCTTTCAGAATTACTGACCAAATCCCAAAGATTATCTCAGTATTAACATACCATAGTAGCCACAAGAAGCTGCACTGAGCCTGTTGAAAGACAGATAGTAAATCATCTTTAGCATAATGCTGCTATGAGTGCCATCTCATTAACTCTCATCAGCTCTTTCAAAACTGCAGTGATGAATGTAACATAAAGTAAATGTTTTTGACAAATTGTGATAATACAGATCATTATTATCATCTATTGTTGGCTGTAGTTATGGATGCTCAGGTTTTTTGTAAGAAAATCCATTAAGAATAAGGATCAGGATGGGATGTTATGATATATACCAGCAGTCATGGCAGGAGAAACCTTCAAGAATTGAATCATTATTTAAAAAACAGAAGTTATACATAGAGACACAACAAAGTAGCAAACTGCTGTGAACTATCTTTGATTCAGTGTTCTCTGTACATTTTTGTCTATCTATGTTTCTGTCTCTGTCACTTACTGTGCTTGATCTCTTTATGTCTCTTTTTCCCTGCTGTCGCGTTCTCTGCATGTTTCCCCACTCGCACACACACTGACACACACCTGCCTGCTTTCAAGGAGAAATTTCTGACCTGGTGCATTTGCTTTTTCACTGCCACGGGGGATGTGTGATCATGAAAGTACATGAAAGAGGCAGAAAACACAGGAGCTAGAAGCTACTGGCTAAAGTGAGCCCACTCCCCGTTGGGAGTGTCTCAGCTGGATGGCAGCTTCACTGAATGACGGACTGACAGGTTGACGAGTTCAGTGGTTAAGTAGTCCAATGATGATGGAGTGGCTTTGTCTTAGCAGTTATAGTATGTTCATCAGCTGACTGAGGTCATTTTACACAGAGAAATGTATCAGTTAGACATATTTTCATTAGCTGTGTTGAAGCCTATGGTTATTACTCTTTACCATAAAACAACAGGCTGATAATGCTTGAACACAATTATAAATTGGAGATTTAAAAGATAACAAGGCTCTTAATGTACAAAACGTAAGGACTTGCTTCATGTCCTCTTTTCTTTTATTTTCCAGCTGCCCAAGTGTACAGTATGGGATGACTTGCATTTTAGTTTAAAATTGTCTGTAATAACCTTGACACACTCTGACACACTCACACATACACTCACTGACAGCAGTGCAGGCCATCTGCAGACAGTAAATTATCTGGTTAGGAGATAATGTAGTTGAGGGACAGAGAGAGCCAGAGGGTGGCAGGGACAGGGGGAAGAGGTGTCTATAGAGATACACACACACAGTGACAAACATCCACAGGGTTTCCAATGTGTGTTTTTCTTTTTTTTCTTTTTTTTCTGTGTTCTGAGTGTTTTGCTGGACATACCATAACCAACTGTACCACCTTGTTGCAGGCCACACTTGTTCTGAATGCCAGCCTGATAATATAACATATTGTACTATATAGTATCAGATGCAATAAAGTTGCAGTCATTTAGATTCTAATGTGATTAATAGAGTTAACAACTGTTTGCATTTCAGCTTAACTGGCACTGATAACAATTTAAAACTTTAAAACTGTTTGGGTTAAGGGAAAAGTCAGCTATTAAGAACTTTAGGCTTAAATGGGTAGTTCACAAAAATTAGAAAATAAAAAGAATAAAGTTTTTTCTACACAAGAAATAATGCGGTAGGGTCAGTAAGTAACCTCAAATAAGGTAACTAACAATTATTTTCATTACTGATTCCTCTGCTGATTTAGTTTTTTAAAATTACGTTATTGAAAAGTCTAAAACCCCAAAATATTCAGTCTATTATTATATTTGACAAAGGGTAATTGAACATTACAGTTACTGCAACAACGCAAACATTTCCAAACAACTGCTCCCCTACCTATGTGCAGTCTGGCATAACTTATCTATGGAAGTAGAAAACGTTTAAATGCTGTGAGCACTGCAGATGAAAATTCATTCACCTCCAATGAAGTGGGATGGAGGCAGAAATGTCAGAGATGGATTTCTCAGAATCCTGCAAAAAGAAAAAGAAAAAACAACTGTCTACATGGCTAGATACAACTGCGAATACTCACCAACCTGCCACCTTCACCACTCTGCCATTCCTCCTGCCACCCCTCTCATTCCCTCATCATTCCCTATCGCAATAAATTCATCTTCAAACTTTCCAGCCTGAGTCTGTGTCTGCATTTGGATCCAGTTAAAAACAAAGCCCCCATGACCCTTAAGGATAAGTGGTATAGATAATGGATGGATGAATGGATGGATGGATAAGAACCAAGCCATAACAAGGACCCTGGAACTTAAACATCTTAATGGAGGGCAGCCATCCTGAATTTGATATACAGTAATATCTGTCACACTGGTCAAATATTTAATATATATTTTTTAAATTCTTGGTGACTAAATGATCCAAAAATCATAATTTTGGTGACGTATCCTCCTGAAATCTAAAGATTCACAAAGCATATACACCCTGGCTCCAAACATAATTTGTTTGATAGATAACACACATACACCCACAGCACACAGTGAGTGTTTCATAATGATAGGGATGATGAATGAACACATCACTGCACCTATTATAAGTGGCATATTAAAGCATGCATACAGTAAGCACAAACAAACAGAGCACACTGTGATGTGTCCATTTATCAGCTACCTAATTATCAAACACATTAATCGTGTGTACGTGTATTAAAAAAGAACATTGTTTATTATAGCAGCAGCCAATAGGCTTGCCTTGATGACAGGAGGGAATGATGGAGAGGAGGCGAGTGAAGGCGAGGTTGCTGACACGCTCATGAATCAGTTTCACATCCAGTTCAGACTGGTGCATATGCTGGCTTTAAAATGCAAGTCCATTTCCAGGACTAGGTATAGAGTACAGTACATACATATATAGTACATACTTTTCATTGAAGTAAAGGATTTTATACTGTACACACGGCACTGCACTCTTCTTTTGGTCTGGGTGTGAAAAATTAGAACCACTTATTTATTTGGGGTGATAGGATACATGTGGGAGTTTTGGATTCAGAGCACTTTTATGTGTTGTTGCAAATTAATTATTGATCTATTTGAAAGAAGGCAGAAATGGAGCAGCTGTTCATAAATCAGATTATTTGATTGCCATGCCAAATTAGGTACCCATTCACTATCAAATTAATTAAATCTGTGTCTGTCAGTTTTAAAAGAATATTCTGGTAAACTACACATGCCACTGTTTTGTTTACGTGTTAAATATATATATATAAGCCTCTTTAAAGAAAATTAAGACTTTATTTGTTTATTTAATTTGTACAAGATGAGAAGTGTAACAGTGACAAGTTGTGTCTTTATACTGTCCTCGCAATGAGTATTCCTTATTCAAAGCCAGGAGCTAACAGCGTGTGGTCCTCCAGTAAACTTAAGGTGTATCTTTTCTTGAATATTTGCTGAAAATCCACAGATTTAAAGTAAAACTGCAAAAAAGCACAAAATGCAAATAAAATCAGAATCTGAACAATAGTCTTTACACTGAAATAACTATGTAGGAAATAAAGTTAAAAAATGCTGACTCAAAGGGCAACACCAGTTAACTAGCAGTTTTACAGCTCTGCTAGCTATCAGTTAAGTCACTTTAGACCTAATTTACATCAAAATCATGTACCAGTCTTTATGCTAAGCTAAGGTAATTACCTCCTGGCTCTATTTATGAAGCTGACTAGCAAGACAGCTAAACATGAAGCAGGTAGCTTACCAAGGAAAAAGATAATCCATCTACCATTATCTTTAAAGATCAAACGTTTACAGGCTTTATCTCATTTATTTAATGTGTAAACTCATTGTTGTTTTACACAGGGTTATCCACTGGCCTATTTCGCACTTACTTCCTCTTAACTATAAGAGGAAAGTCTTAACTATATATTTTTACATCTACTGTCCTTATTGCAATATTGCATTTCTTGCTGTGAATGTACTTAATTTAAAAAAAAGGCCTTGTGTTTGTGATGTAGGCATTGGGCAGTATGCGATTCTGATGGTATGATAGCATTAAGCAAAAATATTATGGTTTCACAGTATTGCTGCATTACAATTAAAGCTCTAAAAAGAGTTATTTTGAAATGTCTGGTAAGGAAAAAAAACATTAGTAAATATGTGTGTTAAGTTAAAATAATGAAATACTATTTTTTTTAAAGTAAACGTTGTCCCTTAAATGAGCCAAAACCTGCAGCTCAACAAGCTCAGAATGTAAATAATTGAATTCTTTTCTGTTAAAAAAATAAATAAACAAAACAAAAGAAACAAGCAAAAAAACATGTCTTTTATGAGTCATTTTAATGTGTGGGGGAGGAGTATCTTGAAACCGGTAACCGTCCCACGCCTATTGTGATGCAAGGATTAATAAACTCTAGTTACATACAGCTTTTTAAATTATTTCTTTTTCTGCCTTGAATGTTATGTATCTCCACATTATGTGCATACAACTAATTCTCCAGTGGATCTCCAAAATGGCACCAGTTGTGGTCTTTAAGAGCTACTGTATGTGATGCAACTACAGAGCCTTTGTTGTCCCCCTACCTCTTTGACTCTTCATCTACCTTTCTTTCTCTCATGATCACCTCCATCTCTCTCATTTTATTGCCCCCTCATTCCCGCCCTCCCTCTCCTCTTGCTGCAGGCATCGATGTTGTTATGGTGGGTGTAGGTGGTGCGCCTTTTACCACTGACAGCAAAGACAGAGGAAAGGGGCGATGAAAAGAGGAAGAAAGAGCCATGGAGTAGAAATGAAGTAGAGACTAAAGAGGAGAAGAATAGGGGTTTATTTTGAACCTGACCTTTAAGTTGCTGATAAACAAACTCTCCTTTCTTATCTTTTTCTCTCTCATACACTTTCTGTCAACGTCTCTCTTACTCTCTGCTGTCTCTCCATTTCGTTCTCCTAACGCCTCCAGCAAATGGCCAGACATGTCTTAATATCCCTCGTCCCCTGCGTGTGTGTGTGTGTGTGTGTATGGTTATATAAGGTATGCCTTGAGGCAAGGGGGCATAAATAAAGGTAGTAACAATTCTTTGGTAGAGAGAGCAGTCACCATAACTGATGCAATAAACTGTCACATGTGGACAGAGTAGAGCAGAGCACTCACGTTGGTTGTCTCCAGTGTCTTCATAGCCACACTAAACAGTGTTCTCAAGAGTGTTAGGAGTTTTACTTATCTGCTCCCAGTTCAGGCCCCATCTCTCAGCTATGGACTGTTTGATCGTATCTGGTTTGACTTGGTAATGCACTGTTACCAATATGCAACACCACAAACGTAGTTAATTTAGGCTATAACAGCCAAAGGCCTTTAAATATTTGATGATTGATGAGCCGTAAAAGACACTGGTACTGCAAAATCTTGCACGTGTTGCAGAAGCTTAAACTATTCGGTGATTCTATACATGCCATTTTTAAGTCCTGGTTACCATTGAGAGTGAAGTTATGGCTCTCTCTCCATTCAGTCAGATGGGAGCCTGGTCCTGTTAGCCCAAAATAACTGCTCAAGGGCATTGCCAGATGGCTGCCAAGTAGAAAAACATTGAGATAACCAGACACCTATAATGCAAGTGTTTTCTTGCCATTCCAAAGTAATGCAGGTTCCAACTCAAAGTAAAGATAACTACAGTGCAGCTTTACTAACACACTTAATACTAAGGTAATTTTGTGGCCAATAAAATACATAATTAGAGACAGATATTCAGTGAAAAGCAACAAATCTGATTTAGAACATGGTTTATATTTGCATGAATCTGGACATTCAAATCAATTTCTGGAGGAATGAGGAAAGAGAGGACTTTTGGAATGACATGAGCTTAAATTAAACTAGTAGCCTGCAGATCTGAGTAATAATGAGAGTATGTTCAAGATCTGACAGCAATCCTGATTTAAATGTTTTTCTGGATTTTTAAAATAATAGTCCAATATCGTAGAATGAATGCTACCTTACGTATATATATATACATACATACATATATATATGTATATATGTATATATATATATACATAGTACACTTCTCATCACTTAACAATTTATACTATAGTATTTTTACTGCGTTTTTGTCTCCTGGTATTTGTTTTGCATAAGGCTCACTGCAGAATTACTGGATAAGATGAATATTATTAGATTAAAGATGATCTAATTATAAACTTTTTTTTATTATCTTCCCCAAACTCTACAGCAGAACACTGCACTTAATTATTCTGTCTGCAGCGTCTTTGTGTCCCTGACCTGTACAGACAGCTATGCTGACTCAGCCTTATTTTTATTTCACACAAACAGAAAAGGTTTGAATTTTCAATAAACCCTTGAAAATTTTCTCCAAACTCTTCAATCAATGCTTTTAAAATATTATGAGGGCTGAAAATCAGACTGAGGTGAGAGGTTGCCGCTTCTGATGTTTGCTGTTCGTGAAACTCAAGAATCCCTCTGTTCAGTCCACTGATTCAGGCATCTACTGCTTATCTTTAAGGGAAAAAAAGTTAGCTTTAGTTGGTGGATCAGGATTTTGAAGGAGGCATTTTAATTTAACTTGTTTTCCCTATGTGTCTTTTTTTTTTGGTGATGTGTTTTGTCATAAGCATTTTTCCCCACGCTGAGGCTTGTAATTTCCATTTTTACCCAAATAAATGAACTCTGCTTGCCTGTTTACTATGCTTGAAATGGACTTTCTTAGAGCTGAGAAAGAGGTGAGACATAACAGTCACAATTTGTGCTCTCATCAGCACACTGAGGGGTATTTTTGTTAAAACTGTGTGTGGAGCATTCATACCTTTTTGAATATAATGTGACTTCACACACTTGGGTCGAATAGTGTGTTTGGCTGAGTGTGCCACACATCACAAAGAATCGTGACCAAAAGTAATGAGATATTTTGGTCCAAAGGTGACACAAATATAGTTGAAACAGTAAAGAAAATACTATAACAAAAAGTTAAATCACGCATTTAATATAATTTTCTACTAAATGATGGGAGTGGTGTGTGAGCCTGTGTAAAAATGCTGTACCAATGTGATGTACAGAGTGATCTGGCTGCTAAGAGTTGTATAATATTGTGAATGCTCTGAAGAACACCAGCAAATTAGTAGATTTAAAAAAAAAAAATCAATTCAGAATTATTAGATACAGATTTGTACTTTCTACTTTAGTAAGGGAAGTGGGGCGTCTAATCCATGGAGATACTTCAGAGATGAAATGTGCTGATTTGGATATTGCCTTGATGTCAGTCCAATGAGAGATCAGGATCAATATAAATGTCAAGCAAACACCAAAAATGTTAAGGGAAGCCTTTGAGGTAACATTACAGTTGCTGAGATTAAAGTCTGATACGTTTTGTGGTGCTCAGAACTGACAGTAGCAGCTCCTGGTTTCATCATAGCATGGATTCTTGAGTGTCGGGAGATGTATGAACCAAAACCACATCCAACTCCAATTCAAACTTAAAATGTTAAAAGATAAATGAACGGGCTAGAAAGCTGTATGGTGGGTAAAAAGCAATGTTTAATACATAAATGGATAAATCAAAGAGTGACTGACTGTATCTTTTAGTATTTAATTTAACATACAATTAAATCTAATATTAAAAGGGCCGTATTTGTACTTTAAGGTTAAGATTACAGTTCTGGTTGATTTAGTGACATGCGGTTACTACTGGTCTTAATAATACAAGATTTGTAGTTCAACATTGATCACTGGGGATAACTCCCATCTTTCTGGGGGTTCTTTACTTTTCCTCATTGTCAAATGAAAATTTTGTTATGGGATCAGGAAGTTGTGGGTAACCTTTTAATTTGTGTCTTTTATTTTTGGTATAGTATAGTAATACCATACTGTGGAGAAATATTTTTTTCTTTTGTAAAGGTCATGAAGAAATTTAATTATCTTTATTTCTTAAGATGCTTCCTCCATATGCAATCGGCACAATAAATAGTTTTACAGTTAAAGTTATACTTTAACTTAAGATTTTCATCGTCTTTATAGTAGTTTCCATTGTCAGTGGCGGAGTCCACCATTCCGGCCATGGATTCAAACAGCATGTACATGCACAAGGGATTTACAAGAAATGATCATGAACCTACTGGTCAAAAGCAGTATTTAACCTACGGAACTCTGCTGGATCGCCGGCGCCCCGTGGTGACACAATACTAGTATCCAATGGTATCCAATGGAAACTACTAAGTACTAAAGGGGATGAAAATCTAACTGTAACTTTAACTGTAAAACTATTTATTGTACTGATTGCATATGGAGGAAGTATCTTAAGAAATAAAAATAATTAAAGAATTTCTTCATGACCTTTACAAAAGAAAAAAATATTTCTCCACTCCATGTATCATCCTCTCCAAGGAACTGCCAGGAATGTGTAGAAAGAAATTAGAATATTCTCACTTTCACAGATAAACTGTACAGATTCTCCTGGAAACGTCTCCATTTTCATGTTTCATGTGAAATGTCTCATTTAAGGATCAAAAAAGGTCTAAAAGTGTTTGAGGTTGTAAAATGATCATCAGTATTTCTGAGAGCATGTTGAATAAAAAAACAGCATGAATGTATCTGCATGTGTGAACATATAAAAAGGAAAATCACAGAAAAGCTCCCTCAAGACTTGTTCATCTCGCAAAATGTGGTCTTTGACAATCCTCAGTCAACACAGCTGCGACTGGGGCTCAACAAAACCTTTTTCTTTTCTGGCTGGGTGGCCAATAATTAACCTAACTCACATTCTCAAGGTCAAATGTCTGTAAACAAGACAAGCACCATATGAAGAGAGAGTGTGACATATCAGGAAGAGAGAGGTAAAGACAGGGATGGAGAGACACCAGAAGGAGCAGAACGATAGAGAAAATACGTGCAACACAACTGAATAATTCATCAAGTATACTGACAGTCTGTTAAAGGAACTGTAATAGGTGGTTTTATTTGCATTTTCACTTTGTGTGGAAATGGTGCCAGTAATCTCATCTTAATGCAAAACTTCCTCTTCTGCAGTAGTTTTAATGGCACCTGACTGGAGAAAAGTAGCACTACCAACTACTACATCCTAATATTCCCAATAATGGTAGTGGATGGAAACATTGCATTGAATATAAGTCTAATATCCACAGTCTTCGATCTTTGTTTTGAAATCTACACCAACTTGAGGGAAATATCTGGCTCTAGCTGCTAAATACTCCACTGTATTCACCAGCTACTGTATAACTGTAGTGATTTTTTAAGAATTTTTTTTAACCCTTTTAGTTTTGCTGAATGCTGCAGCTTGAAATGAGAGCTTTCTAGCTTTCTTGCTAGATAGCTACATTTCTGAATTACATTCAGTGGGCTAACTTCCTGGAATCTCTAGTTACATTAGAGAATAATAAAACGTGGCACCTCAAGCTGCTCATCTCATTCTGTGGGAAGTGGCAGCCAACAGATAATTACATGTCAGCAAGTGTAAACCCCCAATAAGTGTGCCCTTTTGCAGCCTACCTGTAGACTACCTGTGGTCTACCTGTTCGGTGTGAGCAGTATTTTCATTCTGGTAACTTTATTAACCAGCAAGAGAGTCAAAGTTAAGAAGACAAACTGTTCATGTCCCACTCGATTTTACATGCATGTGCGCAATAAATAGCATTTGCAGCTAACACTACTTAACATACACCGACCCTCACGCCTTCTGCTTGAAAGCTACTGGGCCATAAGATATTTCATTTAGGGAGTGTGCTCATACAACATTGTTAAGAATACCAGTTTTTAAGTCCTACCCAAGAAATGAAGTAAACACTACCTGCTCTGCAGCAGGAATGTGGGGTATCCTTCCTGGGGATTAGCTAAAAAGCAATCTGGTTCAACACACTGCTATAGTGACATTCTGTGACAGTTTGCAATTATTGTCACAACCACAAATTAAAATTAAAGAAATATTTGCTTCTTATTTAAATTTAATCACTTGAAATGAATACACTTTAATTCACAAATAAAAACAACCAGTTCTCTGCTATCTGAGCAGAATGAGCATAAAAATGCAGCTGATTGGTTTTGAATTATAGTTCATCATATTGTCACAAATATATTTATTTTTTTGTGAAGTTAAAAAATCATCTGGACATCTACTTTAAAATTCTATAAATTTGTAGTCCTAGAAAAAAGAACCAAATCCTAGACAAAAGAGCCAACTAGAAAATGGGATTATTTTACAGATGGTCTTCAATATTATTATTGCCCTCTAGCAGTTTGTTGTGAGTCGTGTTCCCACCTCTAGTCCATGAACACCTCACCACATGCATACAATTTTCAACAATGGTGAGTCAATCAGTCAGCAGGAGACATTCAGTACTCTCACTCGGAGGAAAGAAAGAGAGAATAAGGGGGAATTAATGATGTGAGGTATAACTGAACCAAATAACAAAAGAATCAGTCTCTGCTGCTTATATACTTAAAAAAAAAAAGGAAAAATAATACCATAAATCACTCAGTAAAGTTCCTACAGTGTATGTACTCATGCATACTGTTGAGTGTGTGTTTGTTCATAGACAAAGTTATTTTGTAGTGTTATTGAGAAGTGAGCATGTGTGTATAGGAGCTGCAATAAATGAAAATAAGACAGTGGTTGAGAGGAGCAGCCCTCATCACATTTATTTTGTGTGTGCAGCAGCCAGGGAAAACAAGACTGGTGCATCCTGAGAGGAGCTTATTTAGTAGTACCACCTGTGTATTTTTTGTGAGAGAGACTATGTTAGTGTGTGTGTGTATTAGTATCCGTGTGTGTGTGTGTCCGGATGTCTCCAAATACTAAGATGTCCCCTCTGACTTTAGGCGTTCTGGAGAGAAGCTGCTTACATTGAGGCTGTCACACACACTCACAAACACCCTCACAAATTGGGGAGGGGGCTACTAAATAAGAGTGATTTATCCTGGGTCTGTTTCTCTCTCTCTCACACACACACACACTCACGCATACACGCACTACTAACTGTGGTTCACTGATCCCCCCATTTTCTATCACCACTCATACACACACACACACACACACACACACACACACACACACACACACACACACACACAGAACCATTAAGCTGTGTCTTCTGGTCCCTGTGGTGTATTGCTGTGCTGAATACATATCTGTGTTTGTTTAGAGGGGGATCAATGAACGCTTTAGCTCTAATGCAAAGGGGTCTGGAGGGAGGAAGACTGAGATGGAAGGACGAGGAGAGATTGAAAAGGAGAAGGGGAGAGAGGGAAAATAAAGCCCTGGCAGGGCAGAAATAGAGAAAAGCAAGAAAGGGAGAGAGAAAGAGAGTGTTCTTAGCTCCCTCTTTCTGTCCTCATCTCTTCTGTGTCTTCTCGCATCTCTTATTCCTCTTGACCTTCTCAATTCTTTGTCTTTTTCCTTTTTATCCTATTTAGCCCTCTCTTTCAGTCTCTTTTTATCTTATTTTTTTCTCTCTGTCACCCTGCTGAGTTCCACTGTGCTCAAAGTGTTTGTTGTATTTTGTTAATTAAAAATCATTTTGTCAACATTACAAATCCATCCCCAAATACAGCACAGCATGATGCTTTGTGATTATCTGTTGCCATAACCACACAAGTTTGAAATTTAATGGCAGCCTGTCTATGTTTCTCAACTACTGTATGTTTTCATTATTTTTCAGATCAGGGGTTTGCTTTGTTGCCTTTCATCTGCTGATTTGATTGTTAATGTTCAAACCTCTAGATCAGTGATTCCTGACCAGGAGTACTTGTACCCTGTGGGCTACTTCAGCAGTGAGTATGTAAAAATATTGTAGAGTAGCTCAGATAATTTAAAACCATAAGTTATGTTTGATTAAAAAAACATCCACACATTAAGTCAGCTTTAACAACAGAGTGCGACAACTATTACTGACAGCAAGCAAGCAGAGTTTTAGCTAGCTTAAAGTAATGCATGAATGGTTGAATGGAACAGCTAAGAGTGAAGAAGTTCAGGTAGTTGGCTAAATGTTTGAAACAACACAGATAAATCGTTGGACTTGACAGTGAAAAGTAATGGATAAAAGGTTGAAATCAATGGTTAACTAATAAATAGTCAAAATAACTAATAAAATAGTAATGGATAGATGGTTGAAACAGCTCGCTAAATATAGATAAGGAATAGCTAAAAGTATTGGATAAACAGTTGAAACAGCAAACTGATAAATAGTTGAAATAAGGCTAAATGTGATAGATGAATGGCTGAAATAGAGATATCAAACAGATGAAAAGGTTAGCCAGAAGTAATGGACAAATAGTTGAAGAGAAGATAAATGCTGTAATGAAATAATGAATAAGTTTAGATTAGCTTCTGCCACTCTAAGTGGTGGCAGTGTAAGTGCAAATTACAAACATGGCATTAAAACAGTAGTGCTTGATATGGCCAAACATGCTCAATGGCATTCAGTTTGAAATTAATTTAACTGAGCACATCTGGAGCATGATGAACTGTGTTAGTGAAGGGGTGCTTTAGTTCATTCAATGCATCAGGGCAGGGCTGTTTTTAGGCATAAGTGAGCTATGAGGTCATTTAGGGTGCCTTCAGCTGGAGGGGCACCAAAGAAGAGAAAGAAATATTTTGAAATTAATTTTCAGTCATCTTACCTCTATTCAGTGCATCCCTTACACTGTTAAAAATACAATGAAAACACTGTTCACACTGAATAAAGTCATTTTAAATAATATTGTATAATATTCATATATTATATGAAATCATTATAATTGTCATAAAATATTCTAACAAAAAGATCAATATTCTCAGTGATGCCAGTTAATGTCTTGCCTCAGGCACCAAAATGTCCAGAAACAGGTCTGCCTCAAGGTCAACACCCACCTCATTTCCACTGCAGTGATCTGCATCCTCGGTTAATGATATTGGAATTATTAATTGAGAAAACACTTTTTTCACTTGGGGCAGAAGAGTTGCAAGTGAATATATCAGCTGAAATGCATTTGTGATATAAAGACTTGGCAAGATCAGTCTGATGTAGTGTTCATTGTTCAGTTGTGGCATTGTTCAGTTCAAATGTGGCATTGAATTCTTGGCAATTTTAAGTGCAGTTCATGCAATACAAGGATGAGAGGCTGTTGTTTTCTGATTGGTTTAATAAATGTTTTAATACCTGAGTCTTAAATATGGGCTTGGCATTTAGAAAGAAGCATTTCAGCTCTAGTTCTGAGTTTTTCTTTTAAACTTCATAAGTTGAAGCCTTCACATCTAACTTCAGGAAAAGGAGACAGATTATTTTCATAAATCAGGCTGAACTGTCCTCAGTTGGCAGGATGATAATGAATGATGTCCACTGGTTGGATCGCTATCATCACGAATGCTCATAACTGGCCAACAGAGCTTGGTCCATCGAGGGGCAGAATAAAATGATCATATTAATTTTTTACAATCTGCGTATAGAAACTGGGTTTTGTCAGCTGTGAATATGATAAGATCATGAGCAGTAAAATACTGGAATTTAAATACAGTAATTAAACATGGTGAATATAAAGTAACAAATAAATAAAGATGTGTCCTCACAGATCCATATCTTCAAAGCTGATTTTTATTTGCAGTGTATTTAGAGCAATATACGGGCCACATGTTGTGTTTGGACATAAAATCTCTAAGACTGTAGATCTGTACATGTCAGAACCTTAAAAAAAATGAGTTTGGGTGGATAAAAAGCTTTTTCTTTTTTATTTTTTGTTAAATTAATAAAAGAAAACTATTTATGGCTACTTATGGATAAACTGACACTGGTTAGTTGTACCACTGGTGTCAAGTAAAGTTGAAATGCAGGGAAACATATAATAATCACAACTAATAATAATCAGAATAATCAGAACTACATAATAAGTGTCCATCAATAAAATGGATCTTTAAATATGACTCTTCTGTTCACTGACTCATTGTTTGACTGATCTTCCCTCACTTGAATTTAATCACAAGTTTAATTGTACTCTTTAGTGGTGTATCCTTCAGGCTAATGTTATAAAACGAAATCTGGAAAAGAGGGACAGAAAAGAGGTCAGACAGTTGTGGGTTGATCAGGCTTATCAGGAGACACAAGCACACACTGAGCAGCCTGGACCCATCCTGCAGTCTGCAACACCTGTCCACTGATCCTGCTTTCCCAGATTAGCTCCTTCACCTTCACGCCCCTTTAACCTTTCTCACAGCATGGATTTCAGCTGTGTCCTAATTCCACACAACCACTAATATTAGTAATAATAATTATAAAACAGAGGATGTTTCATTTTCAGTGTGCTTTCGTCTTTTGTTGTACCGTAATGTACAACAGAAATAGAGGAGCTACTCACAGCCAGATCTAATAAGTCCAAACCATGTATCTGGATCAAAAAGGATTTTACTCTTTAATAAAATGTCTGTCTCTGTAGGAATCCTATCCATAATGTTGTCAGACACTTATGATAACAATCCGAGCCTGTCAGTGGCAAAAACACTTTAGTGAACGTAGTTTGATGTGTACAGTTGCCCATTGGATTACATTGCAGCAGCTGTTTGCAATGACCAGGTGCACTGTTCTTACTCAAGTGGCACCAAGATTTTTGTCCCTATCAATCATTTATGTCCAAAAACAAGGATAATTAAAGCCCGGTTCAAAAATACTGGAATTATCCTTAACAGCTCCACCAAATAGTGATTCTTCCCTCTAAATTTCTCACATGGTTTCATTTCATTAAATGTTCAAATGATCCAATATCTCATCAAAGTTCAAAGATTAGAGAGAGAATGGATTTGTGAATCAGAGCTGTTTTTCTTTGTTTAATATGTATACTGTATAGTTTGGTGTGTTGCTTTAAATGACAGCAAGGAATTGTGGGATGGCATTATACTCCCTTTGGAAAGCATGGTCCAGTGTACCATACACTAAAGAAGTTTAGAAAGGAAGCGTTGAAACATCTTTCCTCAGCATTTAGAGAATTCAACCAGCTCCTGTCTTGGCTGCAACTTCTGCTTCTGCTACTTCTGGGTCATTTCACTAATTTAGGAACCTTCCTGGGCAAAAACATACTATTCAACCACAACCAAGGTCTCACTGCTGTCTTTTCTTACAGAGACTTTGTGTACTAAATGCAGCTTTATTAAACTCATTTGTACACTAGTGCTGCCTCTGGATAAAATAGACAACTCGATTGATCTGCTGTTCAGTCCTCTGCTAACATTTACTCCAATTATTATTTCCCTTCTCATTTTCTCCTTTTCTTTCAATATTTTCATGTCGTCTTTCCTCATTTTCTTCAACCGCTGTTTCTGTGACTCATCTATCAGTGTATAGATCTGCTCATTATCCCCCATGTAGCAGATCAGAGATTTAATATCTATTTTTCTTCCCTCTCTCCCCTCTTTTCTTTTTCTTTCTCATCACAGCCATTGTCCCTCACCTCCCCTCCCACCTTGCTCTACTGCTACTCGTCCTCCTCTGTCTCCGCCCTTCTCTCCATTCTGTCACCCACCTTCCCATCATTTCACCTCCCCTTCGATATTCCCCTCATTATACCTCCCCACATCTCTCCATTTTACCTCCACTGACCCCATTCTCTCCACACCTTTGCTCGCCTTCACCCCTCTTTTGGTCATTTCTCATCCATTTGTCTGAAGTGACCCCCATCTGCTCCCTCCCTCTGTCACTTCTTTTCCCTCCCTGCATCCCTCCATCCTCTGGTGACCCTCGTCTTGTTCTCCTCCTCTTGCCCTCCTTCATTCTTTGCTCCATTACCTATGTCTACCTATCCATTTATCCATCTATCTATCCACCCATCTATCTATCTTTGGCTATTTATCTGCCTTCAATTATACCATCTGACACCTTTCCATCTTGTCCTCAAATTCAATCGCTCTTTTACTCTCCCTTTCATCTCCCTCTTCTTACCTACTCTCTCCTCTTATCTTCCTATCCACCTCTCTATCTAATAGTACCTATCTGCCTTCACTTTTACCATTCAACACCCTTTCACCTTGTCCTCTGATTCAATCTTCTTTTCACCACCTCCCCTCCCCCTCCTTCCTTTTCTCCCTCATTCAGTCTTTGTACCCGTCTTTTATTACTTCTCTCTCTCAATTTATATTCATCAGTTAGTTTCTTCTGGCCTTTCTAATGAAACAAAATCATTTACCATTTTATTGTGTACTGTGTGTCCAAAAACATCCAACTAACCAAACACATTTTCCCCATTGATTTTACACGGAAATCTGTACAACTGAATTAAAAATGTATTTGCTTCTATAGGTAGTTTTCTGGAGAGTCAGAGCATATGATGTGAGCAAACAGTGTAGGAATGTTTACTATTTCTGCACTTGCAGCTACCTCTAGCAATAATTCTAGTTCTCTGAATAAACACTGATATATATTTTTACATTCTAAACAGGGGAGAAAGTTAGTATTCATTTCATTAAGTTTGAATTTTGCTACCAAATTTGTTTGGAAAAGAAGTGTCAAAGATAGAAATATTTGCAAATTAAATCTGTTAATAATTCAAATGAATTTGCTAAAATAAATGTATTTTATAAAAATACTACTTAACTATGTAAATACATATTTACAATAGTCAGGAGGGATGTGACCTTTAGATCAAGTCTCCTCAATTTACTGTTAGAGAGGTATTTACATCTCACCTCCACACAACGAAAGAGACAGAAGTAAGAGAGCCCATTCCTTTCTCCATCTTTTTACCATGTAAGTGTCCTCCAGCACACCTCAGCACACACACACACACACACACACACACACACACACACACACACACACACACAGGGTAGAATGTCATCGCAGGCTATCATCTGTGGCCAGATCACTCTAATCTCTGTCCAGTTGTATCAAGGACACAGAGACATTCACACACACACACACACAGGACTTATGCACATCATATATACACATAAATACAAATATATACATACAGTATGGGTACAGTAAGTAGGGTTGGATATCTGCAGTGATCTCCTGATTCACTTTGACTGACAAAGTCCAGTATCGATTCAGTTTGATGTGATTACTGATTCTGTTACATCAGGAAAATGCCAATGTCTCATAAAGCACTTCAGAGTTTATCTAGGAACTTTTCTTCTACATTCAACAAAAATCATGATTCAGCCGAAGATGGGTGTTTTTATCCAGAACTAGCGGCAAATTTTATACTTACAGGTGTGTTAGTTGTGACACATCTGTTCAAACAGAATGCTCAGGTGATACCTTTTAATTGGAGTGCATTCACAGGGGAATCCAACACAACACTTTAGACAGTTCTGACAGATCCCATTTGCACATACATTGAGGCAGTGCTGAGTTATCCACAGTAGCCCTGACTTAATACACAAGCTTAAAGAAGCTCTGGCCCCTGTGCTCAAAGGTTTTGGAGGGTCCCACACAGAGGAGGAATGAAGTGAGCGCTGCCCACAGGGATTACCAGAGGGGGAATATTGGTGCAGGTGTGGCACTACTAAAGCCGCTGCCTGTCTATCACAGGTCATTTTATGTGTGTTCCCCTTCGGCCCATCAATAAGCAATAGGTTCTTTTTGAGATTACTATCTGTACTGATTAATTCATGTTCAAGTTTTCAGGCCTTTGCTTCACCTCGGAGCAGGTGCATTTTTGACTCTGTGTGAGAACACTGATTTGCATACACAAAATATTTCAACTTTTTATAGCTTCTCTCCCTGCTGGATTCCCTCCTAGTCATAAAGTTATTCTGGCATCCTGTAGTTCTATCTAACACAAACTCCCACTTAAATCTACCTCTTATATAAGTGAACAGAAGAGGGCATACATCTCTGTGTTCAAACAGTTCTTACTGGTCTCCACACAGATTTGAATGGTAGAGGGGAAGATAGCATATCCAACGACTACAAAGACCTCAGTTAGCATCCTGTGTCAGACAAACCAACATTTTCAACGTTAAATGATTCATCTTTCTAATCTTATTCTTGAAAGGAGTAGGCTGACATGTTGGGAAACAGATTTGCCTTATTGTTGAGAGTTAGATGAAAAGAAAACACAAATAAAAATGGACAAGTGTTGGTTTTGCAGTGTGCTGCAACTAATCGCAACATGTCTTTTTTACATCTCTGTTTACCCACTACTTTCAGTCTTTGTGTTAAACTAATCTAATGTTCTGTTCTGTCTCTAGCTTCATATTCATAAGTGTGCAGAAGTTATATATTTTAGCCATGATCTATCTGGGTCGTAGGAAGTGCCCATCTGATGTTCCCTTAGCCACTGGACTAGCAGCTGTAATATGATTGCCATGTATATACAAGTAATACAAATGCTATTTTCTTTATTTATATAAACCTATATCATCAAATTGGTTATCAATCTTTCCATAATAATGTTACTATGCTAGGACAGCTTGTCTTTTGCCTGGGATGCAAAATCCAGGGCAAAAAAAACAAACAAAAAACCTTGTCTCATGGATTTTGGAGGTTGGACAGTACGGGAACATGCTGATCTTTTCATGAATGAACCTAACTGAAATTGTAAAAGTGAAGGGAACATATCCTCTCGATCTCCAGTGGAAATTACACCCTTGAGTCTAAATAAAACAGTGATGTTAGTCTGTTAACTGTTAACACTGAGGGAGTTTTAAGTGTGTGCTTGTCAAGGTCGGTGTCAGATGGCTCCAGAACACAAAGGCTGTTATTTTAAGTCCTCTATAGTAATCTACCATAAAGCACATTTGATCTAGAGACTGTAATACCATTATAAGCTCAGGTGCCGAGTGAGTGGTGTTGTTGTTATTGACTGATCACTGCAAGTCACTAGAAACTCATCCTGCGTTCCTTTTACATGTTAAATACACAGCCATTTTTAAAAGGTCTTGTGGACAGGATGTATTCCTGGTTAACTCAGTGAGTGATGGAAACCTGCAGGGAGCAGCTGACAAGACCAAGAAAGTTAAATATAGAAATGGATGCAGGTAGCTCACAGTTGAAACTCTGCTTTCACTTTGACTTTCTGCTTATCACACCATCATGTCTGCCACCATCTGTCACGCTGGCAAACATGACACATATTTGAGTGAGAAACGGCAGCTATAGGAGCAGCGACAATTCCACAAAGTTACAGACAGGTGGCAAATTAAAAGAAAAACCTGAAAAAAGAATGGGAAAACAGGATAATATTGCCTCCATCCAGAGGAAACGAAGGTTTGATGGTATGAAAATGATATGCATCACATGCTGTGACCTTCACAGTCACCAAATCTCAGCCCGTGAACACCTATAAGACAGCAGCCTATGAGAAAACAGCAAATGATGGAATATCTTTTCCAGTACAGTTCAGAGGCATGTAGAATCTAAGTCAAGGTGCACTGAAACTGTTATGACAGCTTGTGGTGGTCCAACACCTTACCAAAACACTTTTGATTTGTCACTTGTCTGTTCCACAGGTACTGAGAAAATAATTGAGTGTGACAACCAATCAACTGACAGCATCACCAATAAAAATCCCAATCAAAACTTCCTCCCACTATACCAGAAACTATATACTGTATATACCTGATGTGTTATGTTAGTGCAAAAACTCCTTAAGTCTTGGGCGCTGCAGTGCTGAATATTGTGAATCTATCGTTGACAACTGTTCCTTCTACCTTCAAAACAGCTGTGGTTAAACCTTTACTTAAGAAACCACACCTTGATCCTGGGTCTTTGAGTAACTATCGGCCTTTTTCAAATCTTCCATTCTTCTCTAAAATACTAGAAAAAGTGGTGTCTCAGCAGCTTTCAGCTCACTTAGCTGATAACAATCTTTTCGAACCTTATCAGTCTGCCTTTAGGGCCTTTCATTCAACTGAAACAGCACTTACTAAAGTAGTAAATTATCTTCTACTCTCTCTGGATTCAGATTCCACCTCTCTGCTCCTCTTACTTGATCTTAGTGCAGCCTTTGATACTATAGACCACTGTATCCTCATGGACCGACTGGAAAATAGATTTGGAATCGCCTGGCCCTCAGCTGGTTAAAATCTCACTTATCTGACAGAACTCAGTGTGTCTCTTGTAATAACACCATATCAGCCTTTTCTGATATGAAATATGGAGTACCCCAGGGTTCTGTTCTTGGCCCCCTGCTTTTCTCTCTTTATATTTCTCCTCTTGGCCAAATTATTCAGAGTCATGGAATTAATTTTCACTGTTATGCTGATGATACCCAGCTGTATGTGCCTATAAAGGCTGACAATGCCTCTCAAATTAGGGAACTAGAGATCTGCTTGTCTTCTGTTAAAAGCTGGATGTCTCGAAACTTCCTGCTTCTTAACTCAGACAAAACTGGTTATAAGCTGGTTATTGGCCCGGCGCGATATAGACGCCAGTTCGATCAAGTAACTATATCCCTTGACAACTCTGTGATTTCTCAAGTACAACAGCCAAAAATCTGGGTGTCACACTTGATCCTGCTCTTTCCTTCGATCAGCACATTAAAGACATTACAAAGACCGCCTTTTTTCACCTACACAATATAGCTAGGATTCGGTCTTTTCTTTCCATAGCAGACGCTGAAATTCTAGTTCACGCCTTTGTTTCCTCTAGACTGGATTATTGTAATGTTTTGCTTTCGGGGCTACTGCGTGCTAGCACTAAAAGTCTGCAAGTCTGGTTCAGAATACTGCAGCTAGAATGCTAACCAAATCGAGAAGGTTTGACCACATTACGCCAATCTTAGCCTCCCTTCATTGGCTCCCTATTCATGTTAGATCAGACTTTAAAATTCTCCTAATGACTTATAAAATTCTAAATGGGTTACAACCTCATACCTGTCTGATCTTCTTAACCCTTATATTCCCTCCTGTGCTCTGCGTTCTCCGAGTGCAGGGCTGCTATCTCTCCCCAGAGTTAAAAAGAAGTCAGCAGGCTGCAGGGCCTTCTCCTATCGGGCCCCCTTCCTTTGGAACAACCTCCCTATTGATATTAGACAAGCTGACTCAGTTGAGGCCTTTAAATCCAAGCTAAAAACTCATCTTTATGCCTTAACTTTTGGCTAGCATATTATTCTGATTCCTATTTCAGGTTACCATTTTTCCTTTCTTTAGTGATTTGGTTTGGGTCAGTCTATTATCAGTTAAAAGCTTAATGGTTATTAATGTTGTCCTCCATGATGTCCTGTTGATTGCTAAAACAAACAAATCTTAATGACTGCATCACTCTAACACCATGTTTCTTCCTCAAGCGCATTAACAGGTGCCCAGGCTGTGCTTCTCTCTCTCTCTTCTACTGTCTTTCTCTTGCTGCAGGCTGCCTCCAGGGCTGTAGGTCTCCTGCTCCCAGCAGTCCAGCTCGACCAATGATAATTAAGCATTTATTAGTATTGGTAATGGTGTTAGTCACACAATGTTTCATTGTTTTGTCATTTTATTCCTTTAATATAATAATAATAATTATTATTATTATTGATTCTACTACTACTATTTACATTTTGACTTGGTCTGTATGTCTGCGGATATTGTTTTCTCTTACCCATCACCTTTTCCCCCTTTGTCTATAACCCAACCCGGTCCGGAGCGGATGACAGCCCACCTGAGTCCGGTTCTGCTCGAGGTTTCTGCCTCTTAAAGTGGCGCCTAGTGCTTGCGCTCGCGTTGTTGGATCTGTTGGGTTTCTCTCTGTGAATTTATAAGATAAAGAGTATGGTCTAGACCTGCTCTATATGTACAGTGCCTTGAGATAACTTGTGTGGTGAATTGGCACTATATAAATAAAATTTGACTTGACTTGACTTAAAGATGACTACATTATATACAAGCAGAGCTTCACACTCAAGAAACTTATGTCATACAGGATTAATAAGTACTAGATGTCAACCACGTAGGATCATGACTCTGAACACCTGTTTGATGTTTTTTTTCTCTCTGATAAATTATCGTTCTCAAACAAATCAATCAGCAACCATAAATAGACAGTAAGCTATCTTATCTCATGAGTTTCTGCACAAAACCACCACCTCTCAGTACTTTTCCCCAGTCCAGATACTTGGAGCTAACAGCTAATTATGTACTCTGAGCTAACAGGCAGGTTTCCATTTTCCACTTATTACTTTTGAGGTTCAGTTTTGCTCAGAAACCTGTATATTTAACTCTTTTGGATGAAGTTAGCAATACGTAATTGAATGCTATGAT